>SMDT01001011.1:0-117975 GCA_005392925.1 Aquilaria sinensis | reverse complement strand
TTCTGGTTGCAGCTTGATTTCAAATTCAATCTCCCTTTATGGAGGAATACCTGGAAGGACTTTAGAAAAGACTTGTGGAAAGTCTCTCACTATAGGTATTTTGTCCACTTCTTTATCACAGTGCAATTCATTCAATGCATAATAGTAATCATGCTCAGAAATCACAAGTATCTCTTCTAATACCTCTAGCTCCATGCCACGCATTTCATACACTAATTCCTTAGAATTATCTAATGCATGCATGTCACCTTCAGGCAATGTGATTTCCCTCTTAGCACAATCAATTCTTATGTTATGCATAGCAAGCCAATTCATACCCAGCACTAAATCATACTTAGGAATGTCCAACACTAGCAGATTAGTCATAACCTTAGTCTTTCCTACTATTAGCTCACAATCCTTAGCTAGGTCATTAGTGAAAAGACATTGACTACCTGCTGTTTTCACTAAGGATATCCTAGGCATGATTTCAGTAGGCAATTTTATGGCATCAACAAATTTCCTAGCCACTATAGACACAGATGCACCAGTATCAAATAGAACACTAACAGGCATACCATTAAGGTAAATGTTACCTCTTAGTGCTCCTCCCTGCTCTGATGTCTCTGGCCTCTCCACTTGGAAGACTCTGCCAGCTCTCTACACTGGAGGCTGAGGCACTGGAGGAACTGGCCTCTGCTGTCCCTCCCTTGGTGCTCCTCCTCTAGGTCCTGCCCCAATAGGTCTTACTGGACCTTGGTCTTCTGGCCTCCTTTGAACCTGTGGGCAGTCTTTGATCCAATGATCCATGGATCCACATCTTAGACACGCTTGGGTGTCAAAATAGCAAGGTTTCTTCCCATGAAACTTCTTGCATTTAGGGCACCTTAGGCCAGGGAACTTCCCCTTAACCTTGCCCTCACCACCAAGATGAGAATTCTTGGCAATTCCTTTGCCATGTGGTGCCTTTTTCTGCTTGCCTCCTGCCTGACTACTTTCCCCTGGTCCACTGGGAAAGTACTTAGTCTGATACTCCTCTTGCTCTACTAATAGAGCTTTCTGCACTGCTTCATAGTATGTAACTGCTCCAAAAGGTCTAACAGCCTTTCTAATGTCTGACTTTAGGCCTCTAACAAATCTTTTGGCCTTCAATTCCTCCAATCCATGATACTGAGGAGCATACCTCACCAACTGATTGAATTTGTGCTCATACTCTAGGACACTGAGGTTGTCCTGCCTTAGAGCATCAAATTCAGCTTGCTTCATATCCTTGATGGCATCACTGATGTACTGTTCCTGGAACAGCTATGTGAACTCTGGCCAGCTCATCTCAATATCTCTTCCTGGCCTTCTGCCCTTCTGGAAAGCATACCTATCTCTGGTGTTTCTCCACCACATCTCTGCACTGCCTACCAAGTTGTAAGTAGCCAGTGACACCTTCTTGGTGGAGCTGAGTGGCATCCTCTCAAACATCTTTTCTATGAAGATTAACCACTCCTCAGCTCTCTCTGGCCCAGCTCTTCCATCAAACTGTGGAGGTCTTAGGCCTTGGAACCTCTCCAACAATCTGACCTCATCTAGGCCCTCTAGATCCTCTGATCTATGTCTCCTGGATCTATGAGATTCCTCTGTATGGTGATGCTCTCTATGATCTCTCTGCCTTCTCCTGGATCTTCTCTCATGGCCTTCCTCAATCTCATTCCTAGTGCAGGAATGGTTGTAGACTGAGGGATTGGTCCTGGACACCTGACCAATCTCAGATATTACTCTTCTGCCTCTTGGATTTCTCCTATCCTCATCTTCCACCTCAATGGTCTCATCATTTGTGTCTTCTAAGCTTCCAGAAGGAACATATTCAGATGTGTTCCTAGTATCCTCTTCTGGTTGTAGCTGTGCATCCCGAACTGGTTCTGCTGGAGCTACTTGGACTCCCTGCTGTTGTCCTTGAATCAGCCTCATTAAGTTTTCATTGATTAGAGCTAAGTTCCTCTGAAGCTCTAACCAAACCTGAGGCACTTCAGGGTTTGCTACCCCCTGTTGCCCCTGATTCCCTCTATTCTGTTCATTTCTTTGTTGCCTAGAATCAGTAGGAGGCCTTCAGGGTGGATCCCCTCTCCTTGTGGCAACCATGTTTACTTCCTGCATTGATGATCCATCATAGAGCACATATAAAGATCATAGGTATTTCAATGGTACTTGACACTAGCAGCTGACCAAACTGAGTTCATATATGTAGATGCATGCAATGCCAACTATATGCAATGTACATGTATAAACCATGCTCTGATACCAACTTCTGTTACCCACTCCGGGGTAGTCCAGTTATGGTGCCAAAACTGTGCATTTAAACTCCCAGGTTTGGTGTGTCCTGTAGGTCATCAGAACAACACCCCTAGTGTACATACTCAAGTGACCCTCTTGAGCACTATGTAAATACATGCATATTGGTCTAACCATAACACACATATTTACATTTCATGCACACTATGGCAGCTAAGAAGGAAAACACTAGCACAAGTCTTAGTTTTGGCTTCCACACATTAGGCAATCTTGTTAAGTTCTAGTGACCAGCTACTGCACCTGTAACTTCCACTAATAAACTGTATCATTCTAGCCACATACCCCCCTATTTTATTTGCTCCATTATCAAGTAGAGACTTAGAGAAAACCAAGGAATTTTGTTTTACATCAATAGCCCACCTATGGACCAAGTTATGGATTTTTTAAGTTGGTTACAAAATTCTGACCAAATGAACAGTAACTCAGCCAACTTTGCAACATCATATCTTTGGCTACAGGGCTCTAAATCCATAAATTCCAAATCCCAGTTAACCCTCTAGATGTCCTCTAGGTGTGGTCAAAATTTCATACCAAGATTCATTCTACACAGGGAGATATTAAACTTTAGGTCCAGAGTCGAAATTCTGGCAACTTTTGGACCATTTTGCCCATACAATTTTTCCAAACCATGCAAACACTTCATTCACAAGGGGAAAGCCCTCCAAGGCTATCCCATATATGTCCATTACACATAGGAATTACATTCCCTTTCTTTTAACAACTTTATGTGGCCAAAACAGAATTTACAAGTAAGCAGCCCATCATTCACACTTAGGCAGCTTTGCACCACATCACTTACATAGCCAAAACATTACTCAAATGTTCACATACTTGTCTCATTTTACATACACTACATGTACATGCATACATGCACTAAAATATGGTCTTAACTCAGCTAAATACGCACCCTAGGTTACAGGAGGTCCTGAGACACAATGGACTCCAAAAACAGGATGCTGGACAGCTGCTGCACAACACAATAAGTACCACCATTAAAAATACCAAATGTGCTCCTAAAATCACCAAAATTTCCAGATCATAACTAGACATATGGAAGTTCATGTACCTGAAATTTCAGATCAAAAATCAAACCAAAAAGGTTATTTTGAAGGTGATCTTTCAGCTGGACCTGAAATGACAGAATTGAGGGGAGTAAGTTTCATTGAGAAACTTAGTAAGGGTAGCACTTGGATTCAATAGGCAATGTAACCATCATTAAAACCTGCATCCAAAGACACTAAAACACAAAAACCACAATGCATATATACAAGATATAGCAACCAAATGCAGCAGCCAAACACAAACAACAAACACATGAAATGTGGCAGCAACATATACCATAGGTTAGTCCATAAAACACATAATAAACATAAATAAATCACTATGGCAGCCCTCCTCAAGCTAATGCTTGGTCTTAGGAGGATTTTAACACTAGTTAGTACTAACTTTTGGGCTCTAGAAACCCAGAAATTCGCTGCCATCACTGTGCACTTCACACTAGGTCACAAAACCTTCAATAAGTGCACTCCCCTCACTAAGCTTGGTTCATCAAGCACATGGCTCTCTTCCAAGCTTAGCCCTAGCTCCATGGATGTTTGAAAATTACAGAAAACAACCCATGAGAGCAAGAGAACCCTTACCTTGATGGGTATGCTGAAATTGGAGCTTGATCCTAGGTGCACTCAAGCAATAGCACCAAATAGCTTCCAATTGTGCTTCCTTGACTTCAATTGCAAGTAGTTTTGAGTTTGAAGGTATGGTGGCTATGGAGGAAGTGTGGAGGAGAGGGCTGGCTTTCTTTTTGCTGGTGGAGGCCGAAATTTAGAGAAGCAAAGGTGGTCTTGACTACTTAAATAGTCAAAAGTACACTAAACACACTTAAGTAGTCTTAACCTTGTCTTATGTCATTTTCCTTGCTACAAGACTATGGTTTCTTAGTCTTAATCTCTTGGCCCACATTTGACCATCCTTCTCTTCCTTTAGCAGGCCTCCTTATGTGGGATAACCCCACAAAACTTCCATTTCACTTAAGTCATAGACATACACATATTAAGGCCTACATTGGAACACTTAGGTCCTTTATGCCTTTTTGTGTTTTCTTTGTCCTTAGTTGTCTTCCATAAGCAATTTGGTCCTCCAATAGCGCTTTCATACCATTCATATCCTTCCCATAACTCTCCAATCTATTTTCTGAAGGTTTTGCAATTGAGTACCCGAATTTCCAAAACCTTACAAAAAAGTCCATAGGTTGCTTGACAAACAAGCAATCCTTAAGGCTTTTCTTGGGGACCAAGTTACCAACTTGGAACACTTTTAAGGAGGTGTTGATCATACCTTTTACCCCCCACACTACAATCACTATGGCGAGAATTACACAATATAATGGTTTTTAGCCATTATGACACACTTGTAATTCTCCCATTTTGTGAGGTGGTAATAGCCCACCAACTTCCTGGCAAGATGCCTACGGTTAAAAACCACCAACATGTCAAGATCCAAATTCTAATTGGTTCCTGGTCTTGGTCAGAGACTAGTGTGTTTGCGCCGGCAGTCCATCAAAGAGGCGAAGTAGCAGTATCTTTCTTTCCATTACAAATGACACGCTTCGCCTACTCCTTCCCCGTGTCCACTAGTGCTTCTGTCCAGAGCAAAGAGAAGGTGAAAAAGCGTCGCCAAAGTAGCATGAGCGGGCTTATAGTGCTACGTAACAATAGAGCAGGATAGCATTTTTCGCCCACATGTTTGAATTTTAGGGTAAAAAGCTCGCTTGTTATACGGGTTCCGACGCATCCAGCAGAGCGACGCAGCGTTCCATTCTTTTTGGCGGCATCCTTCTGCATTAGCGGCGAGTGGAGTGCCACAATCCCATTCATCATTTTTTATCTACATAAGCCAAAGCCCATAGCACTGGCGACGTCTCCAGCATAAATGCAAGGAGGATGTATAGCTGATATAGGATCTTGTGGAACAGGATTTGATTCTGTAAGCGGTTCGGTACGAACGAAGAAATTTCGAACAAAAGGATCGGAACTCGCTGATAGGAAAGGAGAGAAAAACAAAGCAATGCCAAGAGCTCCGTCAATCCGCTGTTCATCGATAGACGAAGCTCTCTCTTTATCATCTCGTGCCAGATGTAACAAAGGATGAGTCCTTTTTCCTTCTCGCGAACCACCACGGGAGCCCCTAGCGCCCAGAGGAGAAAAGCTCATTTTCCTTTCAGGGTAAAGCGGCGCATAAAAAAGGACTGGTCCGTCAAAAGTCCGGTTCCTTCGCGAACGAAGTTCAGAATCAACAAGGGTTCGTAGAACGAAGGGAGTGTACAACTGGGTCGCAGCCCCACTTTTTTGTTCGTAACGAGGGAGAGATAGAATGGAGTTCTTCACGAAGTTCGAGACAAAAAAAGAAAAAAGACTTTCTCTATGGCCTCCTCTTGAGACATTATGGCTTTGGGGTCGACCCCGGTAACAAAGAAGGAATCCATAAAAACTTGGGATCCGACACCATGATAAAATACTACCCTCATGATTAGACCATGTCCCTGAGATTTGATAAAAGAAAGGTGCATTAGCGGCGTTGTAATTGGATAAGTTATTAGGAATATGACGGAACGAAAGACCAAAGAAAGAAAGAAGAATGCACCAAAATGCAGGTGCTGCACCAAACGCTGGTGGTTGTTTCTTGTTGTAAGTGAATGCAACGAAAAGACCCGGAAATAACGAATAATGAAACAATTCATACATTGACATTGACATACTTCTAAGTGCAGATTTTGGTTGCGAATGGCCCTTACCTTAAGACCCTTTGATAAGGAAGACTCTCTTGGGTGCCATTTCTTTTTATTTGCGACAAATGGGAATTTGAAGTACTTTAAAACAAAGCTATTCCATGCGGATAGAAAAGGATTCCACGGAGTTGGTGGCGAACTCGCTTTGGGCAAAAACATATTAGTTGCTTATATGCCATGGGAAGGTTACAATTTTGAGGATGCGGTACTCATTAGTGAGCGTCTGATATATGAAGATATTTATATGTCTTTTCACATACGAAAATATGAAATTTAGACTCATATGACAAGTCTTGGTCCTGAAAGGATCACTAACAAAGTACCCCAACTAGAAGCCCATTTACTTCGCAATTTAGACAAAAATGGAATTATGATGCTGGGATCTTGGGTGGAGACAGGCAAGATTTTAGATTGTAAATGAACGCCTCAATTGTCAAAAGAATCATTGTATGCTCTAGAAGATAGATTCTTACGGGCCATACTTGGGATTCAGGTATACACTTCAAAGGAAACTTGTCTAAAATTACCTATAGGTGGTAAGGGTCAAGTCATCAATGTGAGATGGATCCAGAAAAAAGGGGTTCCACTTATAATTTAGAAATGATTCATGTATCTATTTCATAGAAACGCCAAATCAAAGTAGGCGATAAGGTAGCCAGAAGGCATAAAAATAAAGGTATCATTTCAAAAATTTGATCTAGACAGGATATGCCTTATGTGCAAGACGAAAGACCTATTGATATGGTTTTTAACCCATTAGTAGTACCTTCACGAATGAATGTAGGACAGATATTTGAATGCTCACTTGGGTTAGCGGGGGTTCTACTCGATAGACATTACCGAATACCACCCTTTGATGAGAGATATGAACAAGAGGCTTTGCGAAAAGTAGTCTTTTCTGAATTATATGAAGCCAGTAAGCAAACAACAAATCCATGGGTATTTGTGTCACACCCCACACAGGCCTCGGCCTGTGCACACTCAGTGCCACTCATCAAAACTACCCAGAAAGTTATTAGACACTTGAGATTCTAAGTATTATTAACTTCTTTAATTTCGGCCAACTTTCTATTTGGTAATTTTAAGTCTTATTTTCTTAAGCTGGGTGCTTGGGAAGTGCCCTAGGAGGCTTATGTGTAGTTTAGATTAATTACTTGTAGCTAAAGCGAGGCCCAACCATTAGCTTGCATCACAAGCAAGGCATACACTTAATTCCATAAGTGTCAAGGATGTGTGTTCATCAAGTGTGCTACTTTCATGAATGACAACCAAGAAGCCCACATCTTTGTAGTTTTGAAAATCAAGGTTTCCATGCATATGTATATTCGGCCAAACAAGGTAACTCAAGAGGTTCCTTACATGAAACATAACCATGAGCTCATAAACTTAACATAAGTTGGCACATAAGCATCCAACATATGTACATACAAAACCATGTACAACCAAGGCTACATATATACACAAAATAGCCTAAGTACAAGCATCATAAGCTTGGAAACATTCCAAGGATGCTACAAGTCCAAAATCTAACTTAGTTTAAGTTTTACAAGCCAAGTTCCCTTACTCCCCAAGAAGATACCTAAGTGTGCAATACAACAGCACACACTGAAGCTCCAGCCCAATGACCATATTCATGGTCATGAACATGAACACTACAATCAGTGCCATAGTCTACAGATCCATCATGCACCTAGACGTGTCCCACAAACTACTCAAGCCTGCAAAACTTAGAGCATAAGTTTTGGCCCTAAACCATAAGACTTGTAGATGCAAATATTTCAGCCAAGATTGAGTTGGCACATGCCTTGAGCAATAAGTGTACTACCTAGCACATAAACAAGCAACCTACTCAAGCATAAATCACTCAAGCTCTATATCCTTGCCTAAAACACAAACATTATGGGCATGAGTACTAATACTCAGTTGGGATTCACAACTCAAATGACTTATACTGAGCCTATTTAGTTAAGTCCAACACTTAACCTCCTCAAGCTTGCTTGTCCTACAAGAAAGACATGAAAACACCAAGATACAAGGCATATAATACATATTCAATACTAACTGAGACATATATATATATATAAGCATAAGCACTATCTACATTGGGTTAACACGCACAACAAATCAAACAAGCACACAAACTCACACACACACCACAATGTTCATTCGGTTGAAATATTCACCTGAATAAAATATTCATTCGATTGAAATATTTCACTCGGATGAAATAATCACTCAGTTGAAAACCACTAGCAAGTACACATAAAATCCTTGCACTTCAAACCTTCCAATTTCCCTCCAATCCACTAGAGCTCCATGTTCATTAGTCAGTTGGCCTAACTTACTAAGAACTTTACGTGCTTGCCATTAAACCTTGACTAGCTAGCCAATTAACATAAAACTGAATCTCTTTAATATGCCTATCTAGCAAACTAAGATCATATAGCAATATATAACCATCACTTAGCCGCCATCATTACTTGATCATGGAAAAAGTACCAAGAATTCAAGTAAAACGTGAAACCCTACCTCAAATTCAAGAACTTGAGCTTTTGGCCAACCTTTGCTACTTCAATTCCAAGCTTCATCAATGAAGCATAAGGTCACCTAATGCCGAAACATTCGAAACCAAGCTTCATTTGCTCTTCAAGGTTCAATTCAACGCCAATTTCACAAGGTTTCGACAACAACTCACGAAGAACACAATGAACTTGGCTAACCCAAAACTATGTCTTTGTTTACCCGAAATGATTACTTAATTTTGAGTGGAAGCATGCAATTTTCGGCTAAATGCCACATGTCCCATAATTCGGCTTTAATGCGCCTCTTTGCCTTGCACTATTTTGCATGGCCTCATTAGCCCATACATACCTCATTGTTTCACTAATAGTACTCGTATAGAGTACAATTTAGACCTTAACTTCACTTCACGCCATTAGCCACATAAACGTTCCTTATGTGTAACCTCTCACCCGAATGATAAAATTTCACCCGAATGAACGTGTCTCACCTGAATGAAAAATTTTGCACTCAAATGTTCTCAGTGTTACACATACACCTTTCTTATCATTTTCAATCAAGTCCCTCATGTTTATTTTGTATTTTCCTTGCATTCTTGGCCTGGGCCAAGTACTGAGGGATGGTCCTGACAATTTGAATCCGAATAGAATATCCGGGAAAAAGCAGAATATTTGATGGAAGAACGGGAGATCCTTTTGAACAACCTGTTCTAATAGGAAAGCCTTATGTTTTGAAATGAATTCATCAAGTTGATGATAAAATACATGGGCGTTCCAGTGGACATTATGCACTTGTTACACAACAACCACTTAGAGGCAGGTCCAAGCAAGGAGGACAACGGGTAGGAGAAATGGAGGTTTGGGCCCTAGAAGGATTTGGGGTTGCTCATATTTTACAAGAGATGCTTACTTATAAATCTGATCATATTAGAGCTCGTCAAGAAGTACTTGGTACTACGATCATTGGAGGAACAATACCTAAACCCGAGGATGCTCCAGAATCTTTTCGATTGCTGGTTCGAGAATTACGATCTTTGGCTTTGGAACTGAACCATTTCCTTGTATCTGAAAAGAACTTCCAGATTAATAGGAAGGAAGCTTGATCGGAATGAATGAATCAGAATTTTCTTCTATGATCGACCGATATAAACATCAACAACTCCAAATAGGATCGGTTTCGCCTCAACAAATAAGTGCTTGGGCTAAGAAAATCCTACCCAATGGAGAGATAGTTGGAGAGGTGACAAAACCCTATACTTTTCATTACAAAACCAATAAACCGGAAAAAGATGGATTATTTTGTGAAAGAATTTTTGGGCCTACAAAAAGTGGAATTTGCGCTTGTGGAAATTATCGAATAATTGGAAATGAAAAAGAGGATCCTAAATTTTGTGAACAATGCGGAGTTGAATTTGTTGATTCTCGGATACGAAGATATCAAATGGGATACATAAAACTGGCATGCCCAGTAACTCATGTGTGGTATTTGAAACGTCTTCCTAGTTATATTGCGAATCTTTTATATAAACCGATTAAAGAATTAGAGAGTCTAGTATACTGCGATGTGTGATTTGATCGAAATTATGATTTAACAGATTAGGAATGAGAAACTGTCATCCCATTCAATTGAATTGGGATGCCCCAGATCTGACATGTCTCTTGGGAGGAGTAAGATGAAGCTCAGAATTATGGGTGTATTCAAGACCACCAAATAAAAGGGGAATTGGTCTATGGTCGAGTTAGTAAAAAAGAAATAGGAATTTGAAAGTTGTACCTCGTGAAAAAAAAAGACTTCTTTCTTTTGCCATTCCCATTTCTTTCTAGAAAGAAATGATGTTCAAGTAAGCAAATATGTCATGGTTACAGGAGTCTATACATCGCATATAGGCTTTAAGGAAGGGCATTGGGGTATAACCGTCGAGGTAAGGCGGGACCTAATAGATCGAGCGGAACAGTACATAGACAAGTAAATCCCTTATGAATGAATTCCAAGACATTCCTTTCATTTTAATATAAAAAGGGATTCATGATTTGAAGGAAAGTAGACTACTCAAGAATTTCACATTTGATTTATGTCCTAATTTATAATAATTTCTAATTGAATAAAGAATTCAGAAAATCTAGAGAAAAGAAGAATGAATCAATGAAATGTTGCTTGGTCTTCACTGGGAACTTGAGTAAGGAGTAGACCTTTTTTTTGGGGGTTTTCTAGAATTTGAAAGCGAGAATTCCTTTCTTTATCTTTATTTGGTGTAACTACTTGAGCCGGATGAGAGGAAACTCTCATGTCCGATTTTGAGGGGGGAGATCCCATAGGATCCTATCCTAATTTTGCTTTTGCTAGGCCCAGCACTAAAAAACCGACTTTCTTACGATTGCGAGGTTTATTCGAATATGAAATCCAATCCTGGAAATATAGTATTCCACTTTTTTTTACTACCCAAGGTTTTGATACATTTCGAAATCGAGAAATGTCTACTGGAGCAGGTGCTATTCGAGAACAATTAGCCTATCTAGATTTGTGAATTCTTATAGATTATTCGTTGGTAGAATGGAAAGAATTAGGAGAAGAAGGCCTTATGGGTAATGAATGGGAAGATCAGAAAATTGGAAGAAGAAAGGATTTTTTAGTTAAACGCATGGAATTGGCAAAGCATTTTATTCGAACAAATATAGAACCAAAATGGATGGTTTTATGTCTATTATCAGTTCTTCCTCCTGAGTTAAGACCTATCTGATGGCCGGGGGCCTCATCGTTTAAAGTCATGGTGACTGGTGGAGAGACTTCTAGGAGGAAGAACGCCTGGAAGATGGTCCGCCCAAGGGAGTGTGCCTGAAAGCTCAGAAACAAAGGGTTAGGAGGCCCCCGGAATGTGTTTCCGGGGGGGGGGGGGGGGGGGGGGGGGGGAGCCTCCGACGCCCAAGTCAGTGGTTGGCCAAGAAAAGGCAGAGGAAATAGCACACAAGAGCTGAAGAGTCTCGCCTGGTGATTTTCTCAGAGTCTGGGAGTGAGATCTCTGCCAACCAACCTCCTGCCAAGTATTTATTTCCTGGTATTTATAGGAGTGCCTAGCCCGTTCAGATCGCGACACGTGTTCGGTCGGATGTTTCCTGAATTTCTGGGCGTAGGGGACAGATAGCTGGTAGCAGGTTGCCTTGAGCCTTGTGCTGAGATGGGCCATGATGTGATTCTGATGGCGTTAGCGTGTCAGAGCGCCTTTTGAGGCGGCTTGTGACGTCTGTGAAAGGACGTGTCAGAGGCTTCCTTAAATGCTTCCATAAATGCTCCTGCCGTACTCCCGAGGTCCCTGGGTGAGGTCGTCCTTTGGTACGGACAGAGCCTCTTCGGGAAACAAGCCCTCAGTTCGGGGGTTCCCAGTTTCAGGGAGTTCCGCCTTCGGGGATATCATGTTCGGCTCGCTATGTCTGGTGCCGCTTTTCCGAAGGCGATCTGTTCACAACCTTGGGGGGGCAAGTAGTGTCCTCAGGTTTTCCTGGCGTGCCGGGCTCGGAGCTCTTCGGCTATCTCCCGAGGTGCATGATCACACCTTTTCTCGGGTAGCGCCAGCTTCTTCTGGCCATTCTTGTGGCAGGGAGTTCGGCCAGATAGAGGCGATAGCGTTTGGCTATCACATGCCCCCCTTTGGAAAGCCGAAGTGAAGACTTCGGTTTTGCATCTCTTTCCGAGGTTGTTTATGGGAGTCTCTTTGGAAGCTCAACCTGTTCCGAGGATGCGCCTTTTGCCCGAAGATCATGGGCTCTTCGGCCTTGGCCTGTTCTTTGGTGTCTTCGAGGCGGAGCCTGTGCCGAAGATACACCTCTTGCCCGAAGGTCATGGGCTGTTCGGCCATAGCCTGTCTCTTGGCGTCCTCGAGTTGGCCTGCTCTTTGTTTCTGCAGGTCTGTTTGGCCAAGCGTGTCAGTCTGAGCGGCGCGTCCCAGTTTTCCAGGGATGTCAGAAGACGTGTCCCAGTTTTCAAGGGACGTTTGGAGGACGTGTCCCCCATTTTTGCGCAGTGGTTGACACGTGGCGCTTTGCCATTGGAGGAGAGTCGCGTCGGTTACAGAGGGCGCGCCTTTTCAGGTGCAGAGAGCAGTTACGGCGACGGTTCGCCTCCAAAGGGTACTTATGACGATGTTTCGGTTACCCACCTCTGGCTTATAAATAGCCCATTCCATCATAAGTTCCTTTTGCTTTTTCTTCTGCTCTTTTCTCTGCTTTGCCCCTGTTCTTGCACTTTCTTGCTTTCTGTGGCGGAGCTACCTTAATCAGAGCTTTTTTCCAGCCAACTTTCACGACGGCGTCCTCAGATTTTGGCAAATCTTTCGGTGGGTTTTTGTTTTCCAGAGCGTTTTGATCCCTCTGTTCTTTTGAGTTTTTCTCTGGAAACTGTTTTCTTCCGTTTTCAAACTCGTTTTCATGTCGAAAATGCCCATTCCTGAGAGCTGGCAGCCTCTTTTAGCCCATCCTTGTTGCACCACCCCTGCAAAGTTAGAGAGGTGGAAGAAAAAATTCTTTCTTCCCTCTTACGCCATTACTAGGCTGCCTCGTTCTAGCCATTATGCTTTTTCAAACCATAGTAAGGAGGTTACCGTTTTTCGAGCCCAGCTGAAGGCCGGTCTTCGGTATCCTCCCCCGAAGATGGTGTGCGAGTTCTGCAAATTTCATGGCATTGCTGTGAACCAGCTTCCCCCGAACTCGTTCTGCTATTTTAACGCCTACCTCTGCATGTGTGGCGTCTTCGGGATAGAACCCCATTTCATAATCTTTATGCAGTACTACAAGCTCTCTGTGGTCCCGAAGGGTGGCTTCTATTTCATGCTACCTCGGGGATCCGGGAGCAAGAAATTCATGTTCACCTTCGCCACTAAGGATAGCTGGCGGGGGTGGCAACTGGCGGGGGTGGCAACAGAAGTTCTTCTTCCTGAAGATGGACGAGGCCTGGTCGTACGTTCTGACCAAATGGGCTCAGGGAACACTGGATGTGGACGTTGTTGACCCGAGGATGCTGCTGACCCCAGAGTTGGCTCCCGTGTTCGTGGATTTCGACGCCCGCATTCGGGCTGTCTCTGACTGGGATCCCGAGGTCGCTCCGCGCGCCCTTTACCCTTTTCCAATCAACTGGAAGTTGATGACCGAAGAGGTCCTTCGGGAATTAAAGGTGGTAAAGGAGCACGAGACTGACCTCAAGATGCCAGCTCCTGCCATCGCCGGGAAGGATTCCTGGTTGGTCAAGCTTCTTAAGGAGGAAATTTCTTTCGAAAAGCTTGTCGAAAGTGAGACATCTTCTACTCCTTTGCTGTTTTTTCCTCGGACTTACGCTGATGTTTCTCTCCTTTTTCAGAGATGGGCGACGGGACTGCCGCCTATTACAAGTCCCTTTTCTCCGGCCAAGTGGAGAAGGGGGAGCAGACAAAGAAGGCAGGCTTCCCGAAGGCGGAAGTCCGTTGGTGCTGGTCCCTCGGCTAAACGGGCGAAGAAGACTGTTCTTTCCTCCCCTTTGGAAAGTATTGGGGAGGGAAACGAGGACGCCGAGGTTGCTGTCACTTTGCCGCCTGATGATTCGGCCGAGGTCCCTGCTCAGGTTCCTCTAGAAGAAATTCCCGAGACTGCTGAGGAGCCTGCCGAGATTCCGTCCCTCCAACCGACGTCCCTCCCCAAAGTCCTACTGCGTCGCAGGCCCTCCTTGATGTAGTGGTAGAAGTACCTTCTGCCGAGGAGCGGCGCAGGCGGAAGGGCAAGGGCATTTCGACCGAGGAGGCCGAGGACTCCGAGGACGTCGTTGTCGAGGTTCCACCAGGTTTGTTTCCAGACAAAGTGTACTTCCTTTGTTTTTTCTGGATTGTCTTCTTTGTCTTTAATCTCCCTCTCATTCTTACCATGCAGGGGAGTTGACTACCCCTGACTGGGCGGCCGAACATGCTCGGAAGCGAGCTCTTCGGGACGCCAAAATCCCGCAAGGGAAGATACCAAAGGAGCCTTTCTGGACGTTCACGGAGGACATGAATTTGTACTTCGAGGATTGTCCTCAAATGGCGAAGGAAATTTCGAAGGGGGTGCTTACTGAGGCCTCCTTCAAGGCTATTGTGGCGACCTATCCGGAGGACAACGATCTCGCCGTGAAAGTTACCGAGCATGCTGCTCAGGTATACTCTTCAGACCTATTTCCTTCAATTTTTTCCTAAGTGTTTGGCTCTTACTGACCTTGCGTTTATCTTCTTCGCAGCTGCTGGGGTATGCTGGCTACCTCCGAGTTCGGGTGGCCAGGGAGGCTGTGTTCCGAACTACGGCCTTAGATACTTTAGAAAAGGCGAAGGCCACACGCCTGGAGTTGATCGCCAAAAACCAGCAGCTAGCGGATGCTGCGAAGGAGAAAGTTGCTGCCCTTCGGGAGGAGTTCCGGAAGGAGAAAGAAGAACTTGAGAAGGACTCCTCCCAGAAGATTGCTGACCTCGGCGAGCAGATAAATGGAATGCTGGCCGCCAACGAGGAGCTTCTAAAGGATAAGTCAGAATCTGACAAGATCATACTGGCGCTGACAGCTGAGAAAAACATCCTTGCAGCCGAGGTCGTGTCCTTGAAGAAGGATCCGAAGGGAAAGGAGCAGATAAAGGCGCTGGAAGAGGAGATCGCAGATCTGAAGGACGAGCTTGACGACCTCGAGCTTGAGAAGAACAAGTCTGATCAAATGGCCAAGGTCGCCTTTCAGGACGGCTTCTGCCTTGCTCGGCACCAAGTCCTCCAGAGGTTCCCAGATCTGGACCTCTCTTTTCTAGAGGCTCTAAACATTCCTGGGGGACCTCGGTGGGAATGGTCCAAGGTCGAACATTTGAACCTTCCTCCTTCAATTCCAGCGCCAAAGGTGGTGGAAAAGGGCGGGCAAGCGAGTGGCTCTCGGGACGCCGCGAACCCTTAGGCTATTTTAGGGCCCCTTTTCCTTCCCTTCTATTTTGTATTCCTTCTTCGGGCACTTCTTTATTGTAAAGCAGCTTACTCCTTAATGAAGACTTTTTTGGCTAAGTGTTTCTTCAAGTTTCTTTATTTTCATTGCCCCGAACGCATTTGCTCAAGAGACTTCGGAAAACCTGCAATCAAAGAAACTCTTTTACCTTCCCTTGGCCGAGCCTGTTCGCTCCAGAGGCTTTTTGGAAAGTCTGAAAAATTTGACTAAGTCTTTTTGCAGGCTTTTGCATTTCCATTTTGTCCCGAACACGTTCGCTCGAGGGACTTCGGAAATTCCTTAGTCAAAAAATTTTCCTTCTTTTCCTTTTGTCCCGAGCATGTTTGCTCAAGAGACTTAGGAAATCTTTCGAGAGTTGTTTTCCATTTTTCCCGAGCGTGATGGCTCAAGGGACTTCGGAAAACTGTCTCTGCGCTTATTTCGGCGAGTACTTCTGCGACGTTCTTGTTTCCCATCTTTCCCGAGCATGATGGCTCAAGGGACTTCGGAAAACTGCCTCTGCGAGATTTCTCCATCTTTTCCCGAGCGTGATGGCTCAAGGGACTCTGGGAGGTCAATCTGCGCTTTATTACGGCGAGCATCTTCGCGGAATTCTACTTTGCACAATTTTGGATACTTAAGAACTTTCCTTAAGAGCATTCTGTACTTACAATTCCTCCGCTTCATCTTAGGCGTAGAATTTTTTCAAGGCGTCTGAGTGCCAAGTATTTTTCAATTCTACGCCTTCGGCGTCGCCAAGTTTGTACACGCCTTTTCGTACTTCGGCGAGAACCAGATAAGGTCCTTCCCAGTTTGCGCGAAGTACTCCGTGGGACGGCCTTCGGGGTGCAAAGTCAGCCTTTCGGAGAACGAGGTCTCCTTTCTTGATTTCTTTTGGCCTGGCCCGTAAGTTTATAGCCGCGGCCACTCTTTGCTGAAAAGCTTTTCTTCTCAGCTCGGCTATTTCTCTGTGTTCGCCGACGAGGTCGAGCTTGGTTCTGAGGCCGAGGTCGTTTCCACCTTCATCAAATACTTGCACCCGTACTGAAGGTTGAACTATCTCTATTGGGATAATAGCCTCTGTACCGAAGACGAGTGAGAAGGGAGTCTCCCCTGTGGCTCTTCGGGGCGTCGTTCGGTAACTCCATAATACGCTTTGGAGTTCTCCTGGCCATTTCCCTTTTGCTTCCCCCAGTCTCTTTTTCAGGCCATCTTTTATGGTCCTATTAGATACTTCCACCTGCCCGTTGCTTTGGGGGTGAGCTACTGGGGCGAAGTGCATTTTTATTCCGAGGTCGCTGATAAATTCCTGGAATCCTTTGTCTATGAATTGGGATCCATTATCAGCCACTAGTACCCTCGGTATGCCGAATCTGCATACTATGTTCTTCCACACAAACTTTTGCACTTCTTTTGCCGAGATAGTTGCTAGGGGTTCTGCCTCGACCCATTTGGAGAAATAGTCTACTGCTACCACGCAGAATTTCACGCCTCCGGGGGCTGAGGGGAGTGGCCCAATAAGGTCTATACCCCAGACAGCGAAGGGCCAAGGATAGTCTGCCGAGGTTACCATTTCCGAGGGTGCCCTCTGGATGTTCGCATGTCTCTGGCAACTTCCGCATTTTCGGATGAACTGCCTTGCATCCTTTCTCAGGGTAGGCCAGAAGTATCCTTGGTGAAGTATCACCGCTGCAAGGGCATCAGTTCCAATATGTGAACCACACATGCCTTCGTGGACCTCTTCAAGGACCATTTCAGTATCCTCTTCATCCACGCATCTTTGCAGCGGGTTTGCATATCCCTGTCGGTATAACTCTTCGCCAATCAGGAAGAATCGGCCAGAGCGTCTTCGCAATCTTGCAGCGTCGCCGAGGTCTTCGGGTAGCACATTTTCTGCGAGGTATCTCTTTATGGGATCTTTCCATCCTTTTCCCGAGGTCACTATGCTCAGCACTGAGATGCTCGGGTGATCTAGCACCTCGGTGTATGTTTTTTACTTCGCCAAGCAATCTGCCTCAGTGTTATTCCGCCGAGGTACATTTTCGATCCGTACGGCGTCAAACTCTTGGATGAGCTTTGCTACCAGCTCGTGGTATTTTGCCAAGGTTGGGTCCTTCGCCCCATAATCTCCTGCCGTCTGCCGAACTACCAGCTGGGAATCGCTGTGAGCTTTTAAGTTTCTCACGCCAATCCTTCTGGCCAAGCGTAATCCCGCTATGAGGGCTTCATACTCAGCCACATTGTTTGTGACGCTGAAGCTGAACTTGATAGCCTTCATTACCTCCAGGCCTTCGGGTCCTCTGATAACTATTCCAGCTCCCTGGTGTTCGGAACCCGAGGCTCCGTCAACATGCAAGGTCCATTCTGGCTCACCCTCGTTCGGATCTTGGTGGCTGTCCTCAGTGGTGGGTATTTCGGCGATAAAATCTGCCAGTGCTTGGGCCTTTATGGCCTTCCGAGGCTCATATATGATTTCGTGCTCGCCAAGCTCTATGCACCACTTGGAGAGCCTTCCCGAATGATCAACTTTTTTCATAACATCCCGTAGTGGTAGACTACTTCGGACGATGATGGGGTGAGCCTGAAAGTATGGTCGCAGCCTTCTTCCTGCAAGCACCAAGGCGTATATAGCTTTTTGAAGCAAAGGGTACCTGACTTCGGCGCCATGCAGGGATTTGCTGACGTAATAGACTGGCCATTGCTTTGGCCCTTCTTCTTTCACGAGGACCGAGCTTACAGCTTTCTCCGTGACGGCGAGGTACAATACGAGTGGCTCTCCCTCCCGAGGTTGTCGCAGAGTCGGCAGGCTGGCCAGGTAGACTTTGAGTTCTTCCCAGGCCTTTTGGCAATCTTCGTCCCAAGGAAGATCATTCCTTCCGAGGTCGCCTTCCATCTTTGCTGCCTTTGTGAGGACTTTGAAGAAAGGTCGACACCTATCTCCGTACCTGGAAATAAACCTACTCAGAGAGGTTATTCTTCCGGTGAGCCTCTGCAGGTCTTTAACTGTGGCAGGAGTTCGGAACTCAAGCAGTGCCTTAATCTTCTCGGGATTAGCGTCAATGCCTCTTTCAGATACCATGTATCCAAGGAATTTTCCTGAGGTTACCCCGAAGATGCACTTTTTAGGATTGAGCCGAATCCCGAAGGCTCTGAGCTTTTGGAAAGTTTCCTCTAGGTCTGCAACGTGATAGCCAGGTAGTTTGCTCTTGACTATCATATCATCAACATACACCTCCATGTTTCTCCCCATTTGGTCTTTAAAGACCTTGTTCATCAACCTTTGGTAGGTGGCTCCTGCATTTTTTAGCCCGAAGGGCATTCTGACATAGCAGTATTTCCTCCCTCCGTGATGAAGGCGGTTTTTTCTTCATCTTCGGGGTCCATCCTTATTTGATGGTAGCCACTGAAGGCGTCTAGGAAACTAAGGAGCCCATACTCAGCAGTTGAATCTACCAGTCATCTATTGGCGGCAGAGGGTATGAAATTCTTAAAGAAACCTAAGTGTACAGAACAGGTAAGCACACTCTTTTCCCGATGTTGCAAACATGCAGCTGAGGATAACAAGGGGTCCAAGTCCACGGTGTCCTTCCTGCACCTAAGACATCCCACAACTAGGGTGCCTGCAAAACTTGGGGGTATAAGTTTCAGCCTTAAGGCATGAGACTTGGATGAGCTGCAATTGCTGATTGTAAGCCAAGATTGAGGTGGCACATACCTTAAGCAAAAAGTGTAAAGAGCTAGCACAACACACTAGCAAAACTCAAGAATGGACTACTTAAGGCTGTATGTCCTTTCCTAATGAACAAAATTTATGGGCAATGAGTAACAATTACTCAGCTAGGGTTTCACATACGACCATATAAGGTCTATTTAGTTAAGGGCGAGGCCTTAACAGGGGGCACAAGCTTAAACTTGGCCTGCAAGAAAGACATGAAAACATGGGAAAGGGGACACAAAAAAATATGATGCATATAATCATCAATCTACGGGAAGTTAGCAAGCACAAAGAAGTCACCAAAGGGTCTACAATGGACACACACACACACCACACAAGACCATTTGGCCAAGTACCATAAACACGTGCCATTGTGAGGACTTTTGCACACAAAACAACCATAAACTCCACTATCCGCTAGACTCCGGAAATGGCTAGCAAATTGGCCCCATTTCCATAGGAGCCTTCTAGCACTGTTCATATTCAATTAGCTAATTAACAACAATATTGGCAATCATAGGTCTCATTAGCCAGTCAAGTAACTAAGGTCATTATTGGCAAATTTAACCATCACTTAGCTGCTCATAAAGTTACTTGTTCATGGAAAAGGGGGCAAGAAAAAAAGTGAAAATGAGGGTGCCTTCACAATCAGAAGCTTGATTTCAAAATTAGAAGGGAAGAACTCCAACTTTCATCCCTCACAAGCTCCTTCGTTTTTCTCGGGTAACTAGCTTCCAAAGGCGTGGAACAACCCGAAACTCTCATCTCTTCTCTTTTCCTTCTTTCTCGGCCAGACTGTCTTTGCGCACCAGAAGAAACGTTGATGTCTGTTTCGGGAGCCTTTACTCAATTTTAACCGAAACCTTCGGCCAGCAACAAACGAAAGCCAACAATTTCAAACATGAATTCCAAGTAAAAACGAAGGCAGCCACTGTTAATCAGCTTCTGGCGAACAGTTTACGTGAGCAGGCATAAAGGAGTTTCCGAGATCATTGCGTCAGATCCAGGCAGCCGAGTGAGAAAATTAGACTTGTGGCCGCCAAGGAAATGTAAGTGAAGAGTGTACAATTCCTTTTTGGAGGCTTAAGTCGTCATCCTCGGTCAAGTACTCTTTATAGTGACACTTTTTCCCTTTGGGTTTTTGCAAGCTTTCCAGCCATTAAAATGTAGGAGTTATTTCGGCTCTATTATTAACTCATGGTTCAAATGCCAAGCCATTCTTTAATTAGCCCATACTAATTAACCCATCCTACCAGAATTAATTTGGAAGAAGCCGCAATTCTTGACCGGCGAATTGGTTCTTGTCAACCAAAATTGGTCTAATTCCACCTCCACAAACAATGCACTTATTCTGCATGGTGCATTTCCACCGCTTCAAGTTGCCATTACATTCATTACAGGCTCTCATTATCTTTTATTCTTCCAGTAAGTCCTCACCAAGCTTAAACATCTGGTGTGTTCTTTATTCCAATCTTTGGCCTCAGCTAGTATCTCAATGGTTCTAACACAAGGGATTTATCACTGAAACGTTAGACTGGAGGGGGGGGGGGGGGGGGGCTGCCTGGGGCCAAATCTTCTTTCCCGAGGTTTGACCCCGACTCTTCCTAAGTCTCACTTTCTCCCGTGACGCAGCGAATGTACTCTGACGAGTTTGCTCTCCCCCTCCCCGAGGTTGTCGCGACAGTCGGCAGGCTGGCCAGGTAGGCTTTGAGTTCTTCCCAGGCCTTTTGGCACATTTCATTCCCAAGGATGATCAGCCTCCTGAGGTCGCACCTTAGGTGCATTTTTGCTGCCTTTGTGAGGGAATCAGAAGAAAGGTCGGCATCCATGATGTTCTCGTGCCGGGATCCAATAAACAAGCTCTAGGGAAGTTATTCTTCCGGTAAGCCTTTGTATATCTTTGACCGATGACAGGTGTTCGGAATTTTAGCTACTTCACTTCCCTGATAACTTTGGCTTCCAACAGTCGCTAGACTTCGGTTTTGACAAAGTTGCCCTTATGGGCTGAGATGCTTTGTTTCTTTTGCCGGACAGGCCTTGCTTCCGGGCTTACTTTGAGGCTGTGCTGTATTATGCCAGGGTTCACCCCCGGCATATCTTTTGGTGAGTAGGTAAACAGATCTTTATTTTCCAGCAGAAAGGATACAAGTTTTTCCTTGTCACCTTCGTCCAAGCTCTTCCCTATTCGGGTAGATTGTCCTGGGGCAAGATCTACTGCTTCCGTTTCTGCCTTTGCGGGATCTTCTCCTTTGCCTTTCTCCTGCACCTTTGCCTCCACCATTTGTGTTTCTCCTGCACCTTTGCCTCCACCATTTGTGTAGAGTTGTTTGCCGGAGCCTTTCGTGCTTTCACAAACACATTTCTTACCTCGGCCTGGTCTATGAAGATCTCTGCATCTCCATCCTTGGTGGCGAATGTGACAGTCAAGTACTTCACATCAGGGCGAATGTGCAGGCTTACCTGTGTCTGCCTTCCAAGGTTGGCGTTGTACGAGGACAGGACATCCATGACGATGAACCTTGCCATTGTGGAGGCGTACAACTCAGCTGCTCCGTCTACCGAAGTCCCTTTCATCATCAGTGGGAGGTCGATCCATCCGAGAACAGGCAGTTCGGATGGTCCGACCCCGAAGGTGGGCGAGGTGACTGGCTTAAGTTCGCTGCTGGAGATGCCCAAGTTCGGCAGTAAGTGCGAGAATAGGACGTCCGCATTTGATCCGTCATCAAGTAGCACCCTTTTGACGTCCCAGTTCCCTATCCTCGCCATGATCAGCAGTGGATCGTCGTGGGGGAAGACGATGGTGGATCCATTTTTGCGGGCCAGCTTTTTTGCTGGATTTTGATATTCCGTGATTGCAATTTCTCTGACCTTTCGCTTTCTTTCCGAGGATGGGAGCCCCGTGGTGATTGTTTGGATAACCCCTGCCGGAGGTGGAGGGCGCCTTTTTGGACTTCGGTTTCTCCGCCTGTCGGAGTCATAGTCCTCATCTTCGGCCCTTTCTTCCTCCATTTTTCTCCCTTTCGGGGATGGCATCCTCAGGTATTTCCGAAGTTGGCCCTGTTTTATCAGCGACTCTATGTACTTCTTCAGCTGGAAGCAGTCTTCGGTGTCATGACCGTGGTCGCGATGAAACTGGCAGAACTTTTTTGCATTCTTCTTATTATCGGCGGTCATGGCCCTTGGTCGCCGAATCTGCGTCCCTTGCCTTTCCAGCGCCATGAGAATGTTGGTCCGTGTAGTGCTCAATGGTGTGAAACTTTGGGGTTTCCTTCCCCGCATCCTCCGAGGTCGTCCTGCTTGTTCGGTCGGATGCCGAGCTTGTTGATTGGACCCTTCGGCGCGGTGGTGATCGGACTTCGGCCCTGCCATTCTTAGCTCCTCGGCGGTCATGTGCTGTTCTGCCCTTCGGTAAAATTCTCCGAGGGTCTCCGGGGGGTCCTTTGAGAACTCGTAGAATAGCTGTGAGTCTCGCCGAAGGCCCCGTGTCATGGCAAGGATGCGGATTTCGGGCCGGAAGTCTGGGACGCTCAGAGCTTCCCTATTGAATCTTTCGACATAGTCTCGGATGGTTTCTCCGTTCCTCTGCTCTATGTCGAACATCTGGACAGGCATCTTCGCAGTAGGTTGGCTCCCAATGAATTGCTGCGTGAAGGCCGTGGACAACTCCTGAAACTCAGTAATGGTCCCTGAAGGCAATGAATTGTACCATGCAGTTGCTGGCGCTGTGAGGGTGACTTCGAAGCACTTGCACATGGTAGCGTCATCAGCACCGTGCATTATCATGCTGTGTCTGTACTTCGTCAGATGGGCCTGTGGATCAGTACGGCCATCATAAATCTCCAACCGAGGTACTCTGAAGTCACCTGGCATGGCTGCCTCAACAACGGCCTGAATGAATGGGGAGTCATCTTCGCAGCATGTTCCCGAGAGTCTGGCCCAAACGGGTTTTCTGGCCACTTGTTTCTCCACCCTATCTATCCGTGCTAATATCCTCTCCATAAGCACTGTGGCACTAGGCCCTTCTTCAGGGAAGCGAGGTTGCCGGCGCCTTTTCGGGGAGCGAGTTCGGCACTGAGGGGACAGGGACCTCGCCT
This sequence comes from Aquilaria sinensis, assembly GCA_005392925.1. Lineage (NCBI taxonomy): Eukaryota > Viridiplantae > Streptophyta > Magnoliopsida > Malvales > Thymelaeaceae > Aquilaria > Aquilaria sinensis. Next base: position 94,604 of record SMDT01001011.1, on the reverse strand, counting down.
CAGGCAGCGAACTTCTTTGCTGCAAGACCCTCGGTCGCTCAGACCTCTTCTGCCCCACAGGCTGTTTCCCGAGGGGAGTATTTTCTGTGGACGATTCTTCGCGCGGATCTCCGCTTCCCAAACTGCAATGAGTGGACTTCGGGCTTCTCTCCCGAGGGCGTGCTGGTGAGGGAAGTCTCTGGGCCTGTGCTTGCTGTGGCCATCTTCGGTCGATCTGCTGTGTCATTTCAGACACGACCGAACGCTGAAAGTCTTTCAGGAAGCTCATAGTGATTACTAGAGGGCGGTCTTCCTCGGGCACAGAAGTCTCTGGGAGTGTTTGCTCAGCAGCCGGTTGTGTCTCAGGCGCGGACGGGGACTTTGGGAGCCCCTTGTCCTTAGAACGCCGAGTTTCAACGACGGCGATCTCAGAGCGGGTTCCCACAGACGGCGCCAAATGATGGCGTGGAGCCTCATCGTTTATAGTCATGGTGACTGGTGGAGAGACTTCTGGGAGGAAGAACGCCTGGAGGATGGATCGCCCAAGGGAGTGTGCCTGAAAGCTCAGAAACAAAGGGTTAGGAGGCCCCCAGAGTGTTTTTCCGGGGGGGGAGCCTCCGACGCCCAAGTCAGTGGTTGGCTGAGAAAAAGGCTAAGGTAATAGCACACAGGGCTGAAGAGTCTTGCCTGGTAATTTTCTCAGAGTGTGGGAGCAGTGTTTTGCCAACCAACCTCCTGCCAAGTATTAATTCCTGGTATTTATAGGAGTGCCTAGCCCGTTCAGATCGCGACACGTGTTCGGTCGGATGTTCCTGAATTTCAGGGCGTAGGAGACAGATAGCTGGTAGCAGGTTGCCTTGAGCCATGTGCTGAGATGGGCCATGATGTGATTCTGATGGCGTCCGTGTGTCAGAGCGCCTTTTGAGGCGGCTTGTGACGTCTGTGAAAGGACGTGTCAGAGGCTTCCTTAAATGCTTCCATAAATGCTCCTGCCGTACTCCCGAGGTCCCTGGATGAGGTCGTCCTTTGGTACGGACAGAGCCTCTTCGGGAAACAAGCCCTCAGTTCGGGGGTTCCCAGTTTCAGGGAGTTCCGCCTTCGGGGATATCATGTTCGGCTCGCTATGTCTGGTGCCGCTTTTCCGAAGGCGATCTGTTCACAACCTTGGGGGGGCAAATAGTATCCTCGGGTTTTCCTGGCGTGCCGGGCTCGGAGCTCTTCAGCTATCTCTCGAGGTGCATGATCACACCTTTTCTCAGGTAGCGCTAGCTTCTTCTGGCCATTCTTGTGGCAGGGAGTTCGGCTAGATAGAGGCGATAGCGTTTTAGTTAAACGCATGGAATTGGCAAAGCATTTTATTCGAACAAATATAGAACCAGAATGGATGGTTTTATGTCTATTATCAGTTCTTCCTCCTGAGTTGAGACCTATCATTCAGATGGATGGAGGTAAACTCATGAGTTCAGATATTAATGAACTCTATAGAAGAGTTATCTATCGCCCTTACCGATCTATTAACAACAAGTAGATCTACACCAGGGGAATTAGTAATGTGCCAGGAAAAATTGGTACAAGAAGCCGTGGATACACTTCTTGATAATGGAATTCGCGGACAACCAGTGAGGGACGGTCATAATAAGGTTTACAAGTCGTTTTCCGATCTAATTGAAGGCAAAGAGGGAAGATTTCGCGAGACTCTGCTTGGCAAACGCGTTGATTATTCGGGGCGTTCTGTCATTGTTGTTGGCCCCTCACTTTCATTACATCGCTGTGGGTTGCCTCGCGAAATGGCAATAGAGCTTTTCCAGACATTTGTAATTCGTGGTCTAATTAGACAACATCTTGCTTCGAACATAGGAGTTGCTAAGAGTCAAATTCGCGAAAAGGGGCCAATTGTATGGCAAATACTTCAAGAAGTTATGCAGGGGCATCCTGTATTGCTGAATAGAGCGCCTACTCTGCATAGATTAGGGATACAGGCATTCCAACCCATTTTAGTGGAAGGGCGTGCTATTTGTTTACACCCATTAGTTTGTAAGGGATTTAATGCAGACTTTGATGGGGATCAAATGGCTGTTCATGTACCTTTATCTTTAGAGGCTCAAGCGGAGGTTCGTTTACTTATGTTTTCTCATATGAATCTCTTGTCTCCAGCTATTGGGGATCCTATTTCCGTACCGACTCAAGATATGCTTATTGGGCTCTATATATTAACAAGTGGGAATCGGCGAGGTATTTGTGCAAATAGGTATAATCCATGTAATCGAAGAAACTATCAAAATGAAAGAATTGACGATAATAACTATAAGTATACAAAAGAATCCTTTTTTTGTAATTCCTATGATGCAATTGGAGCTTATCGGCGGAAAAGAATCAATTTAGATAGTCCTTTATGGCTTCGATGGCGACTAGATCAACGCGTTATTGCTTCAAGAGAAGCTCCCATCGAAGTTCACTATGAATCTTGTGGTACCTATCATGAGATTTATGGACACTATCTGATAATAAGACGTGTAAAAAAAGAAATTCTTTGGATATACATCCGAACCACTATTGGTCATATTTTTCTTTATCGAGAAATGGAAGAAGCTATACAAGGTTTTTGTCGGGCCTGCTTATCTGATACCTATACCTTATGGTAGCTAAGTTCAAAAATTCTATGACACCGGGGTGACTTTGGGTCTCTCCGGTTCAACTAGGACTCGAGTCCCTGACCTGACTTTCTGCGCAATTTAAGATCGAGAAAAGGAAGTTTTCCAATCATTGACTCAAATCCATTGTCGAATCCAACTCATTTAAATAGGGAGGTACGTATGGCAGAACGGGCCAATCTGGTATTTCACAATAAAGTGATAGACGGAACTGCCATTAAACGACTTATTAGCAGATTAATAGATCACTTTGGAATGGCATATACATCACATATCTTAGATCAAGTAAACACTCTGGGTTTCCAGCAAGCAACTGCTATATCCATTTCATTAGGAATTGATGATCTTTTAACAATACCTTCTAAGGGATGGCTAGTACAAGATGTTGAACAACAAAGTTTGATTTTGGAAAAACACCATCATTTTGGGAATGTACACGCGGTAGAAAAATTACGCCAATCTATCGAGATATGGTATGCTACAAGTGAATATTTGCGACAAGAAATGAATCTTAATTTTAGGATGACTGACCCGTTTAATCCAGTCCATATAATGTCGTTTTCAGGAGCTAGAGGAAATGCATCTCAAGTACACCAATTAGTAGGTATGAGAGGATTAATGGCGGATCCCCAAGGACAAATGATTGATTTACCCATTCAAAGCAATTTACGCGAAGGACTGTCTTTAACGGAATATATCATTTCTTGCTACGGAGCTAGAAAAGGAGTTGTAGATACTGCTGTACGAACATCAGATGCTGGATATCTTACGCGCAGACTTGTTGAAGTAGTTCAACACATTGTTGTACGTAGAACAGATTGTGGCACTACCCGAGGTATTTCTTCAAGTCTTCGAAATAGGACACTGCCCGAAAGAATTTTTATCCAAACATTAATTGGTCGTGTATTATCAGACAATATATATATGGGTCCGCGGTGCATTGCCATTCGAAATCAAGATATTGGGATTGGGCTTGTCACCCAATTCATAACCTTTCGAACACAACCAATATATATTAGAACTCCCTTTACTTGTAGGAGTACGTCTTGGATCTGTCGATTATGTTATGGTCGGAGTCCCACTCATGGCGACTTGGTTGAATTGGGAGAAGCTGTAGGTATTATTGCGGGGCAATCCATTGGGGAACCGGGGACTCAACTAACATTAAGAACTTTTCATACCGGTGGAGTATTTACAGGGGGTACTGCAGAACATGTACGGGCCCCTTCTAATGGAAAAATCAAATTCAATGAGGATTTGCTTCAGCCTATACGTACACGTCATGGGCATCCTGCCCTTTTATGTTATATGGACTTATATGTAATTATTAAGAGTGAAGATATTATACATAAGGTAACTATCCCACAAAAAAGTTTTCTTTTAGTTCAAAATGGTCAATATGTAAAATCAGAACAAGTGATTGCTGAGATTCGCGCGGGAACAACATACACTTTCAATTTTACAGAGAGGGTTCGAAAACATATTTATTCTGACTTAGAGGGGGAAATGCACTGGAGTACCGATGTGTACCATTCGCCCGAATTTAAATATAGTAATGTACGTCTTTTACCCAAAACAAGCCACTTGTGGATATTATCAGGAGGTTCATGCAAATTTAATGCAGTTCCTTTTTCGTTCTACAAGGATCAAGATCAAATAAACATTCATTCTATTTCTACCGAAAGAAGATATATTTCTAGCCTCTCAGGAAATAATGATCAAGAGAGACACAAATTTTTGAGTTCGGATTTTTTGATAAAAAAGAAGATATGATTTCTGATTATTCAGAATTAAATCGAATCGTAGGGACTGGGCATTATCATTTCATATATTCCACTATTCTCCGAGAGAATTCATATTTATTGGCAAAGGGACGAAGAAATAGATTTCTTATTCCAGTCCAATCGATTCAAGAACAAGAGAAAGAATTAATTCCACATTCAGGTTCAGGTATCTCGATTGAAATATCCATAAATGGTATTTTCCGTAGAAAGAGTATTCTTGCTTTTTTCGACGATCCTCAATACAGAAGAAACAGTTCGGGAATTACTAAATATGGGACGGTCTAACATAGCGGAAGGCCACGGCTTTTGTGAGTGTTCAGCACAATACGGCACGGGATGCCACCAGCATAAATGAGGCGAACAAGAGCCACTGGCACGAGATAGATTGAATGCCAGCCTGGAAGTGATTCGCTAAGTCGGGTTTTCCAGCGGCCGCCTATTGTAGAATCGTCGATAATCTGGCTGCCACTATCATGTGTGTAAAGACTAACTGTATAGGCATACTGGAAACCGTTTGGCAAGTAAAGGGACCTTGAAATCCGCTCCTTAGAATTAACGAAATCTAGAGTCTTGGATGAATCCTCTTGAAACGGATCGATCAACCCTAGAAGACTCGATGGCTTAACAGCCCAGTGAATAACCTGATTCAGAGAGGTCTTTATAAACTTTTTTTCCTACTTCTAAGGATAGATAGAAAAGGTTGGGAAGTGCCAGATGCGGAAGCAGTTCCAGTCCCAGCTGCTGAGGTGGCGTAGTGACAGGTGAGAGCAATAACAACAGAAGCCATAGTAATTGCCTGCAGTAGTATATTCGGTTGTTTGCGGTGGAATAGATTCAAGCGTCCGGGCCAGTAGATCCAGAGCAAATAGGCGTTGACTTAGTTGCTTTTGCAGTTGATTCTAATCCCGATGTTGATCCGACGCCGGTGATAGTCGCAGCACCGGGAACTTTCACTCCTCTATATTCGAAATATGCCTTTCTTATTTCTAAAAGAGGAAAACGCGCTAATAAGAAAGAGACTTTATATTCTCGTCGTCGAGGTGGAATGATTCAACGAGATATGAAATGCCCGCATTAAGATTTAAAACTTGTCGTCTACTTTCAGGAAATGTTCGGAACAGAGAACTAACAATAATACAACGCCGCATTCTCCGAAGATTGAGGAACAAGAAGAGATCTATTAAGAGAAAGATTTATCCGAGAGAAAATCTTAACAGTTACATCCAATCACAAACTACACGAAAGTTGTCCCTTTTTCATGGGGATTTGCCCATCACAGAGATGCACAGAGGAAGAGAACGAACTTCATATATCTCTTTTCTACTCAATCCAGAAACAAGATCGGACGTTATTCCGGTTCGTCTCCATTTTCGTGAAACTATTCCTCAAGCAAGGCAGCTGATAAGTCATCGAAGGGTTTGTGTGAATAATGGAATGGTAAGCATTACTCATTTTAAACTTTCCCACGGTGATATAATATCTTTTCAAGAAAATAACGCGAGAATCCGCGGTGAAGAAATAAGGAGATCTTTCTATATCGAAATCTCAGTTGAAAAAATCATAGGCCTGAATCACCCGGTCAGAATGTGGAGAAGAACCAAAACAGAATGGTTCCACCTACTCAAAACTAAGAGGGGGTGCCGCCTACTACTAAAATCCCAGTTTTTGCAAAAGTTGCGTTCTTCTATGCAAGAAGAAGACTTAGAAAGAACAAAGAAGTTTGGATCTGAAAAAGTATGCTTAGGCAGTTCCTTCGCGGAGCACAACAGAATGAAGAGGCATTTGTATCATTTCAAATCCCTATTCTTATCGAAGAGAAGGAACAATAAAAACCTAAATCTTTCTACTCGAACAAGAAGTCCTATAGTTTACAACTCTTCCTTATCCTTATATAGTAATTCGACCTATTGCTCCGCATCCCCCCATCAGTTTACTATGAAGAGAAGAATGAAAAGGATCGAATTACCTACTCATTATTCGGAGGTGAATCATAGAACACTAAAAGCTGTGGTATCTTATGGACCTAACATAGGTCACATCCCTCACGACATAAGATTGAAAGATCCAAACCTTCTTCTTCGGAGCGGAAACGGGCGTGGCCAAAACATATAAAGATCGGCGTAGTCGCTCATAGGGACATCTCTATCCTGATAGAGGATAGTCTAGATCGATTCATAGATAGATTTCTATCCATATAGATAGGTATCCCCGTGGATAGAGATAAAGATAGGGATCCATCTAGATCTTGATTCACTATTTCCATTTTTTTTTATTGCCTTTTTTTGACGACAAGTTTTAAATCTTAATGCAGGCAAGGAAACATCGTTTTTCAATTATTACTTGCTGGGTCGGAGCGTAGACGAGCGAGCAGAGCCCAGGAAACAGGGAAGCCCGTCATAGAGCAGTCGACTAGAAGTAGAAGACTGCTGGCCTGAGAGAAGGCGGCCTCTCTCGGGAAACATGGCCCAATTTCTCTTCTTTCTTTTTGATTTTGGGTTTCTTTCTTTTTTCAGGGGCCCAGAACGCTAAAAGGTGGGGGAGAAGCAAGCCGAACCTCTGATCGACCTAGACACATAAATCATTCTCGGCGTCGAGAGATATTTATGATTCCGTAACTAACTAAGTGAGTGCTTTCTAAGAAGGGCTTGGAAAAAGAAAATGAAATACGAACAACCGCGCTGGTCGTAATAGATCGACTTTCATGCTAGTTCTTGCTCCAGCATGAAAGTTCCATTTCAGGGAAGGACGACGTACCATGAGACTTTCTGTTTTGTCGAGCCCTGCTTTGGTCTCTGGTTTGATGGTTGCACATGCTAAAAATCTGATACATTCCATTTTGTTTCCCATCTTAGTCTTTCACGACACTTCAGGTTTACTTCTTTTGTTAGGTCTCGACTTCTCCGCTATGATCTTCCCAGAAGTTCATATAGGAGCTATAGTCGTTTCATTCCTATTCGTTGTTATGATGTTCCATATTCAAATAGCGGAGATTCACGAAGAAGCCTTGCGCTATTTACTAGTGAGTGGTTTATTGGACTGATCTTTTGGTGGGAAATGTTCTTCATTTTAGATAATGAAACCATTCCATTACTACCAACCCAAAGAAATACGGCCTCTCTAAGATATACGGTTTATGCTAGAAAGGTACGAAGTTGGACTAATTTGGAAACATTAGGCAATTTACTTTATACCTACTATTCCGTATGGTTTTTCGTTCCTAGTCTTATTTTATTAGTAGCCATGATTGGGGCTATAGTACTAGCTATGCATAGGACTACTAAGGTGAAAAGACAAGATGTATTCTGAAAAAATGCTATTGATTTTAGGACTATAATGAGGAGGATGACAGACCCACTCACGATCTACTAACAAGGAAAGTAGCTTGATATTGGTTCAAATCCAATTCGTGAGCACATGGGCAAGGAAGTCAGTATAAGTATATGGCACTTACTTCTCTTTGTTATTTCGTAAAGAATCTGACTCTATCTCGTATTCTTTCTTTGCCGCGTATTCATTTCAAGATTGGATTGAAAAGCCAAGGAACCAAAGATGCCCCCAATATAGCACCTAAATAAGCCTTCGGAGCCGGTGATCTGCTCAGCCTAAGATCCTCTCTTTTACTTGACGAAGCATGCAAGCCATTTTTCTTTAAGGGTAGGAATTAGTTAACAGCCACCCAGGTCGGTGTGTGAGAATGGGTTAAGGCTTAAGAAAATTCCCTTTAGTTCGACGGATGACTAATAGGGTAGGATCAAAGCGGGTGACTGCCGGGCAGCAGCACTGCTTACCCTGGCATAACCATATGAGTTCATCATTGATTATATTGATTATATTGTCTCGACTGCTTACCCAGCATAACCAGGTTGCCGTTCGTTGCACTTACGGTCATTAGTCTGGTTAGCACTTCCTGATAGGCTAAAAAGGATGAAAGCCCGGGTCAAGAAAGCAACCTTAATCAGTCAATTTCCTTTCCTTTTATGGAATCATTGATACATATGTTACGATGCCTTCGGATGAAGGAGGCGAGAAAACCCTGAGAGCTTTGGTCACAGGATATGACTCTCTTGGTGGTGAGAATGGTCTCTTTAATAAAAAGAAAGAAAACACTTCTTTCATATCTAACTTCCTTTATTTATTTGATCTTAGATGCTAAAGATGAAAGCTTATTGAAGTAGAACTGCGAGCCAACTCGATTGGATGGAGGCTAGAGAAGAGGAGGACACTCGCACTTTAAAGAAAGGATTCTTGCATACGATTCAATAGCTTCTGGAAAGAGAATACGACTGGGAGTTGCCTTTTGGTCCACGCCCAATGATTCTATCCTTCGAAAGTAGTGGAGCACCCATGATTGACCCTCTTGCTTTTTTTCTAAGTACACTAGTGAAAATCTCTTTCTTCTTCTTCCGATTTACTTCGAAGAGGGGGCCTGGAGTCAAAAAATTTTATTGTCTTCTTCGGCTTTTTCAATCAAGATTAAGAAGTATTAACTAAACTGACTTTCTCAGCTTTGAGAAAGAGCATTCAGTGGGCACAAAAGATGAAATGACTTCGATGGGGAGGGAAAGGAGAAATGCCACAGTTGATTCTTGAACAAGCCCTTGACGCAAAGATTGGTAATTAGTCATCTGCAAAGCCAAATCCTCAAGAGGCCCTCTGTGTACAGCTACACCCAATTCAAGTCAAATAGCAAATCGAAGCCCATGGGATTTGCAAAGAGAAGGATCTCTTCCAAGAGATCCCGAAATGGGTAAGATTCTATGGGTGGGTGTGGAACACTAGTGTGATGATGAGTTAAGTAGCACTGCAAGCTTCCTTCAAAGGGGGAGCCTATAAGCACGAATACTTGGATTGGGCTTGAAAATACCTGCTGAGTGGTCTGTCTATTGATGCACCGGATGCTTGTCCGAAAGCTCTATTATCTCTATCTTCTGAATAATTGACTTATGGGTACTCTTCTCCAACCAATAGCTCTCTGGCCACTATCACTTCATTCATTCATTTTGTACACTCACTCCACTTGCTTTAGTGCTCGCTCTGGTACACTCTTGGCTTGGATATACTGAAAACAAAGATTTCAGACAGCATGAAAGATTCCCTTGAGAAGACCGATCTTCAAGCGGAGAATCATAACTCTAGCCTCATTTCTGTTTGGGATCCTTCTTTATGGTAGAAAGATGCCCTAGAACTCTTGCGTTATGCAGACATGCTGGATTTTCATCCTTTTGATGGAATGTGCTCTATCTTCTCTTTCTTATCTCAGATGTATGGAAATTAGCCCTCTGGTGGCCCCGCCCCTATTTTTGTACTTGCATATGCCTATTCTTCTACAATTATCCCTGGTCTTCGGTAAAGGCACCTAAGCTAATAAGATCTTTTCTTTTGTCGATGCGTTATCTATCCCATTGCACTGCAATGCGACATTACCACTGTTACAGAACAAGGCATTCTTTGTGACAAAACTGACATAACATGTATATTTTTTAGGCATGATAACACCAAGGTTCCTTGAGCTTTTTTCTCTCTGCGAAGCATGGTCTTAGCTTAATAGATGTTTGGAAATACAGTAAACAATCCAAGAGACTTTAGAAAACCCTGACCTTTGCTATGAAACCTGCAAACTCAAATAGAACCAAAATTAGGTTTTCTTGCACTGTTTGATCTCTTCTTTGCTTTCTTTTGCTTCCTTTTGTTTTCTTAAAGTATGGTGGCTATGGAGGATGATGGAAGAACTTAAGGAAGAAGGTCTTAGCTACTGGAGACCAAAATTTATGGAAAATGCCAATGAAATGAAGATTTTTCTTCATTTATACATCATTTTGACCAAGGTGGCATATATGCAAATTTTTTAAAATTTGGCCAACACTTGGACAGATTATTTCCAGCCATTTTGGCTGGGAAAATAATGTTTTTGACCTCCTTTAACCTTGTCAAAGGTCATTATAACTTTTAGACAAAAAGGTGGACACTTGGATCCTTAGCTGGCATTATGCCATAAATGATCAACTTTGCCTTCTTAAACACATTGGTCCCCAACAATATCCTTAATTCCATCCATGTCCTTTTTTCATAATTCTATCCATGTCCTTTCCATAGCCATCTTTGGAGATTTTTGCAATTAAGTACCCAACTTTTGTAACTTTACAATTTAGTCCATAGGTTACTTGAAAATTACGTGATGTGCCAATGCTTTCTTTAGGACCAAGCTATCATTGTTTTTTCCACTTAAGGGGGTGTATGTTGAATACTTTACACTTCACAAATCATGCACTATGGTGAAAATTAAAGCATACAAGTTTAGGTCCTTATGCTGTAATTTTCCCATTTTGTGAAGTTGTAACACAAGCTCCCTGTCTTTAGCTTATGCCTTAGGAGTTCTCTTAGGTGCTTCAATTTTGAAAACTCCCACAGAATTTAGCACCTACCCCTTGTGGGCTTGAGGTTGGTTATATGCTCTAGTCGGCCCTACCTTAACTTGGAGTACCTTGTTGCCTAAGGGAAGGGGTCTTGACCACTTGGTCCCAAACCTTCCCAATACTCTTTTTTCCTCCTTCTTAATTAGGCAACCTTTCACCCAATAGTCACGTGCACCGTATTTAAAGCAGCCTTCAGTTGCACTTATAGGAGGGGTTGCGGCCATGGAGCTTGCTACAGGTGTGGCATTGAGGTCCACATTACTGAGGACTTTTTCCCTTTTGTTTTCCCTCCTTGTCTTAGGTGAAGTGTTCTCCTCTTGGTTCCTTTTCTTTGTTGTCCAAGAGCACTCCTTAATGCCACCAAGTGTGACCCTCTCCTAGTCCTCAAATTTATGGTATAGAGCTAAAGCTTTTTGCACAACCTCATAGTACTTTTTTGCTCCAATAGCCCTTAAAATTTGCCTGAGTTCTGGCCTAAGTCCCTTGAGGAACCTTTTGATCTTTAGCTCTTCCTACCCATCATACTGAGGGGCATATTTGATGAGGTTGTGGAATTTCTACTTATACTTTCATATTGCCATACTCACCTGCTCCAGCTGATCAAACTTTACCTGCTTCAAGTCTTTGAATACCTCATTGACATATTATTGTTGAAAGACTAGTAGGAATTTTGCCCACTTTATTGCCCTCCTTGAAGTTCTTGGCCTCCTCTCATTCTTACTCTGGTAGGCTCAATGAATGGCCTTCACCAAAGCTCTACACTCCTTTCCAACCTAAAAGTGGTCAGCAATACCTTTTAAGGAGAGCTCACCTCCATCCTGCCAAATATCTTCTCCAAATCAGAAAACCAATACTTTGCCTCCTCATGATCACCTCCGCCCTTAAATACAAGAGGATTGAGGGCTAAGAATCCTTCAAGTTGACCCTTTCTCAAGCCTTTATTCTTGTTGTTTGTCTCTCAGCCACTATTGTTCCCTGAGCCTCAATTCACTGGCCTTGGCCTTGCAATGGCCTCAGTGAGCTGTTTTTCCCTTCCAGCATCGTTGCCTAGCTCATGTTCGTTAGAGTCAGGGCTGATCCCCACCTCCACTACCTAGTATCTTGTCTAACCTCAGACCTCACTCTCCTTGCTCTAGGATGTCTTCTTTCTTCTGTAACTTCTTCCATAAGTTCACCTACATTTTTGCTTATTTGCTCTGCCACCTTACACTCTTTGCCAGGACTCCTTTCCCTTATTTTTTCTCTGGACTCCCTTACTACTTCAACACCCATAGGGTCTTGTGGTTATCCCCTATTTGAAGCATGTATGCAAACCACCAATTGAGCAATGGGGACCAGCATAACTTTCATCATTTGTTCCATCTTCTCTTGACCACCTATACTAGGTCCAGGTGCTTCAGCCCTAACCTTAGGCTCTGTGGCCCTATTCTCCCTTCTTGTAGGGGCAACTCAGGCTGCTAATCCCTTGGATGCTTTGCCCTAATTTCTTCTTTCTCTGTAGCCTCTCTTTCCACTCCACTAGTTTTCATGTTGCAAAAAAAAAAAGAAAGCAACAATACTAGTAATACTCAATATCTTTTAAGTCCATGACTCTAAGGGGAAACTACCCAAGCCAAACTATCATGGTCCTAACCCACTTTAATACCAATTGAACAACTATCACAATACAAATAGACCATTGCCTATTTTATAACATTGACTTAGAGGTAAATAAATCAAATAGGGCACTAAAGTTATAATCATAAGTCACTCATGTGCCTTAGTAAGCCTACATGATCAAGCAGATTGGCACACTATAGTGTCGACGGTGTTGACAGGGCACACGGGGCATATGCCCAAGCTGTTCTACAGTGTGCTATGATAGTGCCTGCCACAGCTTTGGTGTGCTTTCTAGGATATGATAATAGCTCTAAGGTGTATGCCAGCACAAGAGGTTTAGCCTCCACTTAAGTGTACATAATGTTATGTTATGGTAAAATGAATAACATCATGCCATACTCATTCCACTCCAATGCAAGGACAACAAAAGCACCAAAGATTCATAATGGAGTTGAAAAATTTTACATGGGCATGCTAGTCCTTAGTGCACATATACATACCAAGGTAGGCCTACTTTCAGCCACCCATATACATGTCCATATAAATACACTAGAACATAGATAGTCTTAGACATATATACATAAGCACTAACTTAGCTGTTACCACTTCGAGTGCTTAAATATAGTGACCATATTTAATGTGTCAATTCCCAGGAGCTATGCATGTTATGTGGACCATTAGAACAATGCTCACTATATTACCCAAGTGGCCCCTTTGGTCTTTCTGCAAGTATATGCATATTGGTCCAACTATCACACACATATTCACATACAATTTCATCCAGAAGTAATGATGATAATAGTCATTTCTTTATTCATGCTTAGTATGGGATTTGACTAAAATCCCCAAGTGCATGTACAATCATATGCACACTTGGTAGCATTAGTGCCCATTTCACATGTCCAAACTTTCACACCATGTCCAACTCAAATTCTACCTATGTTCCCCTGTGCCCTGAATGTCTTAAACCCTTTAATATAGTTAAAAATTCATAAAGATATAAATTTGAGGCATTAAATCCATACAAGTTTGCAAATATGGATTTTATACTCAACTGGGTAAAATTGACCATATGAATAGTACACAGCAAAATCAGCCAACTTGGATAGGCTATAACTGTACCTATAGGCCACCAAATCTAGTGATTTGAAAGAAAAATTCTTCGTTTGAAGTGATCTAACTGTGGTTAAAATTTCATATCCAAACTGATTATGTACAGTAAGTTATGGCTTTTGGAGTACAGGGTTCAAAATCTATGCAACTGATGACAATAATGGCCATACAAAATTTCATAAATTTCATACATTTCATTTCTAGGTGCAAAACCAACATGGGCAGGTTCTTACATGTCTTAAACACTTTAGAATGTCATTACCATGAATTTAGAGGCACTCCATAAGCATTAAATATAATTTTCTTTGGAACAGCTAATGACTTGCAAAATGGACAGAATTGAACATTCAACCTAAAAAATCACTTTATTGCTTCATATATCATCCATACACCATCCATAGTGTATTCACATACATAGATGCATCATACATATGTCCTAGCTTAGTTGGGTAGGTATACTATGTTACCACCTCACAAAAATGGGAGGAATACAAGTGTGTCATAATGGCTAAAAATCATTATATTGTGTAATTCTCACCATAGTAAGTGAAGTGTCGAGGATGAAAGCCATGATCAAAACCTCCTTAAAAGTGTTCCAAGTTGGTAACTTGGCTCCCAAGAAAAGCCTTAAGGATTGCCTCTTTGTCAAGCAACCTATGGACTTTTTTGTAAGGATTTGGATATTTGGGTCCTCAATTGCAAAACTCTCAAGAAAGAGACCTGGAGAGTGATGGGAAGGATAAGAATAGTATGAAAGTGATATTGGAGGACCAAATTGCTCATGGAAGACAAGTTTGGATAAAGGAAACACTAAAGGCAATAAGGACCTAAATATCCTAGTGTAAACCTTAAGGTGTTCAAGCTTTTGACTTTAGTGTAAGGGTGGAATTGTGGGGTTATCCTACCATGGCGGAGGTAGCCAAGACTTGATAATTAGTCCAAAATGTTGGGCGTGTTGCGTTTTGGGAGCCAAATAAGCGCAGCACAATTTAACCAAAACCCTCTAGGATCCAAGTGAAATGGGGTAAACCGGGTGTTCGAAAATTTTCATACCTAATTTTTGACTGAGATCTCTCACCCAACTATAGAGTCGAATCAAAAAACCTAAACAATTGATGTTTTCAAGCTCTCTATGGTATCCACATGAGCCTCTCAGGATCACCACGCTTCTACTGCATCCCGACAGATGCGTTTCTTTTGCACTCGTAGTGTTAGCTTGCATCTTGCAAGGAATTGGAAGAGAAGAGTGCGGCTGTCTTTTTGGGAGGCTAGGGCAAGAAGCTTCAAATTTCCCATTAAAAGTTGTATTTATAGTGACACTCAACTTCTAGGCCTGATGGGTTTCAAAGCCGTAATCCAATTAGGCTTCAATTTTGGGCTTAATAATGGCTCAACTTTTGGGCCCATTATTAATTCGAAATTATTGTGAAACCATAACCCAAATAATTAGCCCATGCACTCTAATGATCCAAATGGCTCTATGTGTGTGACCCAATAGGCTTTTACCACGTCGGCACATTTATGATCATAAGCAATAAGTGGTCTCTAGCAGCAGATCATTGTTACCCAAGTGAAAAGATTGTCGGTGATTCGACTAAACCTTTATGGTCATTACCAATATATGCCATTGTCCCTTTCTCCAATATATCAAGACTAAGCACGAGAGATGGAATGTGTCACTCTCGTATAGCCCAATCTTTGGTTTTTTGATTACCGAGTAGACCAACTTAAACTGATGACATTGATATTGTATATCAACTCATCCGAGCATGGTCATGCATTTTTTTAAGTCTTAATATATCAAGGGGCCCGAAGATATGACTCCGGTTACATAGGGGGGACAAATCCCATCTTGATCATACAAATCCCTCTGCATGATATGTGACATACCCAATGACTTCCTTCAAGTTCACTCTGTTACAAGCAACAAAGGAAAGTATCAAAGTATGTGACTCATATGTAGGGAACCTTGATGACCTTAGGTCAAAGGACTACATATACCATGATCACTATGAGAATCACTTTTGACACTCATATAACGATCCATGTAGTGTTCCCATGGTTGCTCGGTCCAGTACACAAGTTCTCCAACTTGTACCCATATGTAGACTACATATCTCATATTAGTCTCTAAATATGCTAGTCGTTATGTATTATTTCAACCCACTCCACAATGATACTAGACCAGGGACGTTTAAGAATATCATTATTCTAGGGTTACAATTATGTTTATTACATTACACAGAAACAAAACAACAAACATAATTGCTGTATTAATGCCTTAATAAAATATGATAACTCAATGTGCAAACAATACAATCATCTCATGATTGGCTTTTGGGCACAAGACTAACAGTCTCCCACTTACACTAAAAGCCAACCATCCATGTATCTAATACCGATGGACCTAGAATGGCTATCATGCTTCTACTGCGTAAAGGGCTTTGTCAGTGGATCAGCAATGTTTGCTATCTGTCAAAGTCCTACATATCCATACATCACCCCTCTTGATGATCTCCCTATTCAGATGATAGCGTCAGAGTTTGTGTTTCAATCACTGGTGAGATTGAGATTCCTTAGCCCGTATGATTGTTCCATCGTTGTCACAATAGAGCTCTATCGGGTCGGTAATTCTTGGAACCACTCCAAGTTCAGTGATGAACTTCTTGATCCAAACTGCCTCCTTCGTAGCATCAAAGGCGGCAACGTACTCAGATTCTGTTGTAGAGTCAGCTTCTGTCTCTTGCTTTGAACTCTTCCAGCTCACAGCACCACCACCAATACAAAACACATAACCAGATTGTGATCTAAAATCATCCTTATCAGATTGGAAGCTTGCATCAGTGTAACCCCTTACAATGAGCTCATCTTTACCTCCAAAGACCAAGAATGCATCCTTAGTCCTTCGTAAGTACTTAAGGATGTTCTTAACAGTTGTCCAGTGACTCTCACTGGGGTTCAATTAGTACCTACTCGTCATGCTCAAGGCATATGAGACATTAGGATGAGTACATATCATGACATATATGATAGATCCAATTGCTGAGGCATATGGAATCTTACTCATCCACTCTCTCTCCTCAGGTGTACTCGGACGTTGAGATCTAGAAATAGTTATACCATGTGACATGGGCAAGAATCCTTTCTTGGAATCTTGCATGCTAAACCTCTTTAGCACCTTGTCAATGTATGTACTTTGACTTAGGCCAAGAAGCTTTCTAGATCTATCTCTATAGATCCTGATGCCTAACACATAGGCTGCTTCACCGAAGTCCTTCATGGAGAAACATTTCCCTAGCCAAGTCTTCACAGACTGTAGCTTAGGAATGTCATTCCTGATGAGTAGTATGTCATCTATATACAACACCAAGAAGACAATAGCGCTCCCACTAAACTTCTTGTAGACACAAGGTTCATCTTCATTTTTGATAAAACCAAACTCTTTGATTGCTTCATCAAAATGAAGATTCCAACTTCGAGAAGCTTGCTTCAGTCCATAAATAGACCTTTGTAATTTGCACACATTATTGGCATTCTCAGGAGTGACAAAACCCTCAGGTTGTGTCATGTACACATTCTCAAGTAGCTTTCGATTTAGGAATGCAGTTTTGACATCCATTCGCCATATCACATAATCATAGTATGCAGCGATAGAGAACAAAATTGGGATGGATTTAAGCGTAGTAACTATTGAAAAAGTTTCATCATAGTCAATCCCATGAATTTGCTTAAAACCTTTTGCAACCAATCACCTTTTAAAGGTAATCACATTACCATCCAAGTCAGTTTTCTTCTAGAAAGCCCATTTGCACCCTATGGGTTTTACCTCTTCAGGTGGGTCAACCAAAGTCCATACTTGGTTTTCATACATGGATTCCATCTAGGATTTCATGGCCACTAGCCACTTCTCAGAGTTAGGCCGAAACATAGCTTGTTGGTAGGTTGTGGGCTCATCCTGATCCATGAGCATCACATCACCAGTGTGAGTCACGAGAAATCCATATCTCCCATGCTCACGCCTAATCTTACTAGACCTACGTGGGCTCTGTGCTACAAGAATAGACTCTTGAACCACAACATCTTGTGGTGTCTATTCATGTTCCATTTCAAGTTCGATGTCTCCTTGTTGTTCATGAATTTCTTCAAGTTCTACTTTCCTCCCACTAGTTCCTTTAGAGATAAACTTTTTCTCTAAGAAGATAGTAGTTCAAGCAACAAACACTTTTTGCTAAGAAGGATTGTAGAAATAGTAACCCTTTGTTTCTTTGGGATACCCAACAAAAAGGAATTTTTGAGATTTGGGCCCTAGTTTGTCAAAGGATTGACATTTCAGATAAGCATCACAGCCCCAAATCTTCATAAAAGACAAATTGGGACGCCTCCAACTCTATGTCTCATATGGTGTCATTTAAACCGATATAGATGGAACTCGGTTTAGTGTAAAAGCGGCTATCTCTAGAGCATGTCCCTAAAAGGAGTTTGGAAGGTCAACTTGACTCATCATAGAGCGAACCATATCTAACAGAGTTCGATTTCTCCTTTTAGATACACCATTCCATTGAGGTGTACCTGGTGGAGTGAATTGTCATACTATACCACACCCCTTCAGATAGTCAAGGAATTCTCGATCCAAGTACTCTCCACCTCGATCTGAATGAAGCACTTTGATACTTTTCCCAAGTTGATTCTCTACTTCATTCTTGAATTCTTTGAACTTTTCAAAGGATTCTGACTTGTGTCTCATGAGATACACATAGCCATATCTACTGAAGTCATCAGTAAAGGTAATGAAGTATTGGAAACCTCCTCTAACTTGTGTAGACATAAGGCCACATACATCACTATTGTTAGTGTTGTGCCCAAAAAGCCAACCATGAGATGATTGTCTTTTTGCACATTGAGTCATGATATTTTATTGAGGCATTAATCCAACAATTATGTTTGTTGTTTTGTTTCTGCGTAAATTAACAAACATAATCGTAACCCTAAAATAATGATATTCTTAAACATCCCTAGTCTAGTATTATTGTGGAGCGGGTTGCAATAATACATAATGACTAGCATATGTGGAGACTAATATGAGATATGTAGTCTACATATGGGTACAAGTTGGAGAACTTGTGTACTGGACCGACCCACCATGAGAACACTACATGGATCGTTATATGAGTGTCATAAGTGATTCTCATAGTGATCATGGTATATGTAGTCCTTCGACCTAAGATCATCAAGGATCCCTACATGTGAGTCACATACTTTGATACTTTTCTTTGTTGCTCGTAATTGAGTGAACTTGAAGGAGGTCATTGGGTATGTCACATATCATGCGGAGGGATTTGTATGATCAAGATGGGATTTGTCCTTCCTATATAACGGGAGTGATATCTTCGGGCCCCTTGATAGAGTGAGACTTAGAAAATGCATGGCCATGCTCGGATGAGTTGATATACGATATCAATGTCATCAGCTTAAGTTAGTCTACTCGGTAATCAAGAAACCAAAGATTGGGCTATACGAGAGTGACACATTCCATGTCTCGTGCTTAGTCTTGATATCTTGGACAAAGGGACAATGGCATATATCGGTGATGATCATAAAGGTTTAGTCGAATCATCGACAATCTTGTCACTTGGGTAGCAATGATGTGTTGCTAGACACCGCTCATTGCTTATGATCATAAATGTGATTTATGATCATTGCCAACATGGCAAGAGCCTATTGGGTCGCACACATAGAGCTATTTGGATCATTAGAGTGCATGGCCTAATTATTTGGGTTATGGTTTCACTTTAATTTCGTATTAATAATGGGCCCAAGAGTTGAGCCATTATTAAGCCCGAAATTAAATCCTAATTGGATTAGGGCTTTGAAACCCATTAGGCTTGGAAGTTGAGTCTCACTATAAATACAACTTTTAAGTGAGAAATTCGCAGGTCTCCTTGCCTTAGCCTCCAAAAAGGACAGCCACACTCTTTTCTTGCAATTCCTTGGAGGATGCAAGCTAGCACTGCGAGCGCAAAAGAAAAGAATCTGCCGGGACGTGGTGGAAGCATAGTGATCCCGAGAGGCTCGTGTGGATACCATAGAGAGCCTAAACACGTCAAATGTTCAGGTTTTGTGATTCAATTCTATAGTTGAGTGAGAGATCTCAACCGAAAATTAGGTATGAAAATTTTTGAACACCCGGTTTACCCCGTTTCACTTGGATCCTAGAGAGTTTCGGTTAAATTCCGCTGCGCTGTTTGGCTCCCGAAACCCAACAACTATGTATGAGTCCAAGTAAGTCATTAGCCCATTCACTTTGCCCTATAAATGGGGCTTTGGTCATCTTGCCCAACAAACATGACTCACATGGCTTATATGATTCAAAATCAAATGAGTCCAAAAGTCCATCCATATGGCGCTTGGATATGCGGGTCTCATTTATATGGCTCATGCGACAGTGCCAGAGATAGGTCGGGTTTGAATCATTTAATCTTACCTTCTTGGTATTCACATTATAGATTGGATCTTCGAGGTCTAGAACATACAACCCATTGCTAAGTTGAGCACCGACATAAAAGATTTCATTCAAATAAATAGAACAACATTTGTCCTTTATTATAAATGAAAAACCTTTCTTGTTCAAACAAGGAACAGAAATCAAATTTCTACTAATAGTAGGCACAAAGTAGCAGTTGTCTAATTCTAAAACTAATCCACTAGGTAAAGTGAGAGCAAAAGTCCTTACAGCTAAGGCAGCAAATCTTGCTCCATTTCCAACACGTAAGTCCATTTCACCTCAGGCCAATCCTCTACTTCTACTTAGATCTTCCACATTTGCACAAATGTGAGATCCACATCTAGTATCCAATGCCCAAGATGAGGAAGTAGAAAAGTTACCGTCTATAACAAAAATACCAGAAGTGGAAGTCTTACTTCCCTTTTCCTTATCAAGTTCTTCAAGATAGAGCTTGCAGTTGCGCTTCCAGTGTCCAGGTTGCTTACAATGAAATCACTCCCCTTCCTTTGCCACACCACCCTTTGGTTTCAGTGCAGCTAAAGAAGAATTAGCATTGGACTTTCCTTTAGCGTTCTCCTTCTTCTTGTTGGTTTTTCCCTTTCCTTTGCCCCTTTGAACCATCAAAATGGGCTTAGTATTCTTAAGGTTTTTCTTAGCAGTTCTCAACATGTTGAGCAATTCAAGGAAGGAATTGTTAAGGTCATTTATGTTATAGTTCATGACGAACTAATTGTAGCTTTCAGGCAACAATTGCAAGACTACATCAACAGCCAACTCTTTCTAAAGAGCAAATCCCAAACTCTCAATATTCTTAATGTACCCAATCATCTTCAGCACATGAGAACCTATGGGACTTCCCTCAGACATCTTGCATTGAAATAATGCCTTAGAGATCTTATACCTCTCATGCCTAGCTTGCTCTTGGAAAAGCATTTTGAGATGTTAGATTATATCGAATGCCCCTATGTTCTCATGTTGCTTCTAAAGCTCAGATTCCATGGTAATAAGCATGAGGCATACAACATCCAAAGCATCATCAGAATGCCTCGTGTGAGCATTGCTTTCAGCTTTTGGAGCAGTGGCAATAGGCTCATTCGAAATGGGCTGCTCTAGGACATAAGCCTTTCTCTCTTGCTTGAGGACTATCCTCAAGTTTCGGTACCATTTGAGAAAGTTGGTCCCATTAAATTTTTCCTCCTTAGGATAGAGCGTAATGAAAGTGTCAATGTGTTTTGTGCCACGGTTATCTACAACAGTAAATATGCAGTGTAAGAGCCATGTATTTTAATTCATTTAATAAGGACTTTATTTAAAAGATACTCCTACTATTTTACTCAAAATAATAACCCTCGATATTATTTTGGAACACCTCAGCGTTAAGGTATTCTAGTGGACCAAGATCCATATTTGACCACAACCTGAGTCAGCTTTGACATTTCTTTCAAGTTATAGTTATTTAGGTAGGCAACTCCTTGCCAATTGTATCTTATGCAACTCTTGGATAGTTGGGTGAACAACACTTGTCCAAGCTCATCTCATGAACTTAAGCCCAACTATATGCCTCTAAGTCCCCAATCCTATTCGGATGACTTAGTTAAGTCAGACCCAAAGTGAGCAATTGGGATATCACTATTATTCCATCGCACCTTACCAAGATAAACATAGGTGCTTTGCTTTGGCAAACCTACCCAATGTTGATCAAAGTCTTGATGACTGCCAACATTTGGAAGGCATCACATTTAATGACTTAATATTTGTTTGAGGGATTTTTCCTTTGATCTCAACAATTTGTTATCTCCGGTTGTCTTATACATGCATCACATACAAATATAAAACATGCATCTCATGCTAACAAGAAAGTAAACGTGACATGGTTATAGCCAAAACTATGCGATATTCTCAAGCCAATGAAAATATCATAAAAGCCTAACAAAAGACAAGGGTCTTTACAAGCTCTTTCTCCCCATTTCTTGGTTGACCTTTTGTTGTCACCTCCTTGGACATACCACCTTGGATGATCCCATAATGTATCATTACATCAATAATAGAAACCTCGAGTTACATTAGAGGGGAGTAAGGTGAGAAGAGAATGTACAATGAGAGTAACAAGAGAAGACACGACTCGCAGGTCGTATTTACAAGTACAACCAATCAAGGGCTATAACCATGCACCATGCTACAACCACCAATCAGCATAACATGTCAAATCTCATTCAAAAAATGCATGCCAATTAACGTGAATTGATTAACCAATTTTTATTTATGTGGCGCTTCGCATATGAAGGTCCCACTGGCCAAACACATAACATTATGCGATTCAACATTCAATCCCGATGTAGGGTTTCACCAGTAGCTCTAATACCACTGTTGGGTTTAAGGGGCCAAACAAGCACAACAGAATTTAACCGAAACCCTCCAGGATCCAAGTGAAACGGGGTAAACCTGGTGTTCAAAAATTTTCATACCTAATTTTCGGTTGAGATCTCTCACCCAACTGTAGAGTTGAATTATGAAACCTAAATAATTGACGTGTTCACGCTCTTTATGGTATCCACACGAGCCTTTCAGGATCACCACGCTTCCACTGTGTCCCGGCAGATGCGTTTCTCTTGCGCTCGCAGTGCTAGCTTGCGTCCTCTAAGGAATTGCAAAACAAGAGTGCGGCTGTCCTTTTGGGAGGCTAGGGCAAGAAGCTTCGAATTTCACACTAAAAGTTCTATTTATAGTGAGACTCAACTTTTAGGCCTGATGGGTTTCAAAGCCCTAATCCAATTAGGCTTCAATTTTGGGCTTAATAATAGCTCAACTTTTGTGCCCATTATTAATTCAAAATTATTATGAAACCATAACCCAAATAATTAGCCCATGCACTTTGATGATCCAAATGGCTCTATGTGTGTGACCCAATAGGCTTTTACCATGTTGGCAATGATCATAAATCACATTTATGATCATAAGCAATGAGCGGTGTCTAGCAGCACATCATTGTTACCCAAGTGAAAAGATTGTCGGTGATTTGACTAAACCTTTATGGTCATTATCAATATATGCCATTGTCCCTTTCTCCAATATATCAAGACTAAGCACGAGTGATGGAATGTGTCACTCTCGTATAGCCTAATCTTTGGTTTCTTGATTACTAAGTAGACCAACTTAAACTAATGACATTGATATCATATATAAACTCATCCAAGCATGGCCATGTATTTTTCTAAGCTTACTCTATCATAGGGCCCGAAGATGTCACTCGTGTTACATAGGAGGGACAAATCCCATCTTAATCATACAAATCTCTACACATGATATGTGACATACCCAATGACCTCCTTTAGGTTCACTCAGTTACGAGCAACAAACAAAAGTATCAAAGTATGTGACTCACATGTAGGGAACCTTGATGACCTTAGGTCAAAGGAGTACATATTCCATGATCACTATGAGAATCACTTATGACACTCATATAATGATCCATGTAGTGTTCTCATGGTTGGTCGGTCCAGTACACTAGTTCTCCAACTTGTACCCATATATAGACTACATATCTCATATTAGTCTCCACATATGCTAGTCATTATGTATTATTGCAACCCGCTCGACAATAATACTAGACTAGGGAGATTTGAGAATATCATTATTCTAGGGTTACAATTATGTTTATTGCATTATGCAGAAACAAAACAACAAACATAATTGTTGGATTAATGCCTTAACAAAATATCATGACTCAATGTGCGAAAAATACAATCATCTCATGATTGGCTTTTGGGCACAACACTAACAAGGCACATGTGTACCATTGATTTTAAGACAAAGAAACCGTAATTAGTGAGAAGGAAAATGACATAAAGCAAGGTTAAGCTTGTTTAAGTGTGTTTTGTGCCCTTAAGCTCATTTAAGGCCATTTAAGTGGCCAAATCACTTATCCGTCTCTCATTTTCATCCTCCTCTAGCCCAAGAACACAGCCACACTTCCTCCATAGCCACCCCACCATCAAACTTGCAATTGAAGTCAAGGAAGCACAATTGGAAGTTATTTGGTGTTATTGCATGAGTGCACCTAGGATCAAGCTCCAATTTCAGCATACCCATCAAGGTAAGGGTTCTCTTGCTCTCATGGACTGTTTTCTACAATTTTCAAGCAACCATGGAGCTTGGGCTAAGCTTGGAAGAGACCCATGAGCTCGATGAACCAAGCTTAGTGAGAGGAGTGCACTTATTGAAGGTTTTGTGACCTAGTGTTAAGTGCACAATGATGGCAGTAAAGTGAGCATTTCTAGAGCCCAAAGTTAGTACTAACTACTGTTAAAATCCTCCTAAGACCAAGAATTAGCTTGAGGAGGGCTGCCATAGTAATTTATTTAAGTTTATTTCATGTTTTATGGACTAATCTATGGTTATTGTTGCTGCTGCATTTCATGTGTTTGTTGGTTGTGAATAGCTGGTGCATTTGGTTGCTATATCTTGTATATATACACTGTGGTTTTTGTATTTTAGTGTCTTTGGATGTAGGTTTTAAATAAGGTTATATTTCCTTAAGATCCCAAGTGTTACCCTTACTAAGTTTCTCAATGAAAATTATTCCCCTCAATTTTGTCGTTTCCGGTCCAGCAGAAAGATCACCTTCAAACTAACCTTAATGATTTGATTTTTGATTTGAAATTTCAGGTACTCTAACTTCCATATGTCTGGTTGTTATTTGGAAATTTTGGTGATTTTAGGAGCACATTTGGTATTTTTATGGTGGTACTTATTGTGTTGTGCAGCAGCTGTCCAGCATCCTGTTCTGGAGTCCGTTGTGTCTCAGGCACTCCTGTAACCTAGGGTGTATATTTAGCTGATTTAAGACCATTATGTAGTGTATGTATGAATTTACATGTAGTGTATGTAAAATGAGACAATTATGTCAACATTTGAGTAATGTTTTGGCTATGTAAGTGATGTGGTGCAAAGCTGCCTAAGTGTGAATGATGGCTGCGTACTTTTAAATTCTGTTTTGGCCACCTAAAGTTGTTAAAAGAAAGGAAATGTAATTCCTATGTGTAACGGACATATATGGGATAGCTTTGGAGGGTTTTCCCCTTGTGAATGAAGTGTTTGCACACTTATGAAATTTTGTATGGGCAAAATGGTCATAAAGTGACAAGAATTTTGACTTTGTACTTAAAGTTCTATATCTTCCTGTGTAGAATGAATCTTGGTATGAAATTTTGACCAAACCTAGATAACATCTAGAGGATGAACTGGGATTTAGAATTTTCGCATTTGGAGCCTCGTATCCAAAGATATGACGTTGAAAATTTGGCTAAGTTACTGTTCATTTGGTCAGAATTTTGTAACCAACTTAAAAAATTCATAACTTGGCCAGTAGATGGGCTATTGATGTAAAAAAATATTCCTTGGTTTTATCTAAGTCTCTGCTTAATAATGGAGCAAATAAAATAAGGGGTAAAGGGTTAAAATGATACAGTTTATTAGTGAAAGTTACAGGTGCAGTGGCTAGTCACTAGAACTTAACAAGATTGCCTAATGTGTGGTAGCTAAGATTAAGACTTGTGCTAGTGTTTTCCATCTTTGCTACCACAGTGTGCATGAAATGTGAATATGTGTGTGATACTTGGACCAATACGCATCTGTTTACATAGTGCCTAAGAGGGCCACTTGAGTATGCACACTAAGGGTAGTGTTCTGATGGCCTACAAAACATTACCAATCCTGGGAGTCTAAATGCACAATTTTTGTACCATAATTGGACTACCCCAGAGTGGGTAACATACTAGCTTCTTAGAGAGCCTTACAATTATAAAGCACTTCAGAAACTTCGGAAGGCAACCGCTACATAAGGCAGAAAGTACCAACACTAAAATTAGAAAGTGTGCTTTAAAAATCATGAAACCCTTCAGTTTAATACTAGACATATTAAAGTTCTTGTACCTAAAATTTCACAGGAAAACTCAAACTAGAACTCTTATTTTGAACATTCTCTTTTAGGTGTTCCTGAAAATGGACAGAAAGGGGAGTAACCTCTTTGTAAAGAACTTAGTAAGGGCTTTTAATATAAACGCTTCCATAGCAACATGCCACCTGAAATACAATGACATAAAAACATATAAAACAACACATACACAAAAATATGGAAACCATATGCACCAACAAATACAGCAACAAACACATGTAATGCTGGCAACAATAACACATTAGGGTTATTCCATAATCATTCAGTAAAACAATAATATATCACTTTAGTAACACCATGGCAGCCCTCCTCAAGCTTTTGATTGGTCTTAGGAGTCTTTTAGGTCTTAGTTAGTACTAACTTGCACTCTAGAAACACTTCTTTCTTGCTGCCATCTTTAGCATGGTAACACCAAGGCCAAAACCATGCCACGCTTATTTCCCCTTAACCCATACTTGGTTCCTTGAGCTTTTTTCTCTCTTACAATCATGGTCTTAGCTTCATGGATGTTTGGAAATATAGTAAACAATCTAGAAAACTTTAGAAAACCCTTCCCTTTGCTATGAAATCTGAAAACCCAAATAAAACCAAAATTAGGTTTTCTTGCACTCCTTGATGTTTTCTTTGCTTTCCCTTGCTTTCTCTTGTGTTCTTAAGCTATGGTGGCTATGGAGGATAATGGAAGAGCTTAAGAAAGAGGTCTTAGCTACTGGAGGCCAAAATTTAAGGAAAATGGCAATGCAATAAAGATTTTTCTTCATTTATACATCATTTTGACCAAGGTGGCATATATGCAAATTTTTTAAAATTTGGCCAACACTTGGACAGGTTATTTCCAGCCACTTTAGCTAAGAAAATGACAAATTTTGGCGTCTTTTAACCTTGTCAAAAAAGCATTTTGACTTTTTGCAAAAATGTTGTCATTTAAGCACCTTCGTTAGCATCATGCCATAATTGGTAAACTTTGACTCTTTAAGCACATTCGTCCCCAACAATGTCATTAATTCCTTCCATGTCCTTTCTTCATAATTCCGTGCATGTCATTTCCACAGTCATCTTTGGAAATTTGTGCAATTGCGTACCCAACCTTTGTAACCTTACAATTTAATCCACAGGTTACTTGAAAATTAGGTGATGTGCTAATGGATTCTTAAGGACCAAGCTATCATTGTTTTCTCCACTTGAGGGTGTTTGTATTGAATAATATAGACTTCACAAATCATACACTATAGTGAAAATTAAAGCATATAAGTTTAGGTCCTTATGCTATAATTTTCCCATTTTGTGGAGGTGCAACATTAGCACTCCTTGGCATATTTTCCCTTACATATTTACAAAGCACCTAGTGCCTGCACATAAAAAGCTAGTAACTTTGGAAGCAAGTTACCACTCATACACTTAGAACATTGATCATTAGCATTAGTACTATAGGATACCCACAAAAAGAACTTCAAACACACACTTAGCCTTCTTCGTGAACTACTCCACTCCTTTCCTTGAAACATATGAAGACAGGGCATGAGTTCTTACTGAACTCAAAAAGGATCACACAGCTATTAAGCCTACACACTTATACACATAGTATGGTTACTAACACACTATAATCCACATTGCTCTGCAAAGAAATCATAGAAGTCAAAGAAACCAAAGCATAAGCATAAGCATATACATGATTATAGCAATGGTAAAGGGTTAGCACATACAACCAAAGCATAGAAGCACAGAAAACACACGCACACACCACCAACCATATCTAGTAGCCTACAGGGCCTAGCAACCACACACAACCACCATTCAGGTATCTCGGCCAACATACATTTCTAAACCTAACATAGAGCTCTAGGCTTCAAGCATCCAGGTAGGCCTATCTCAAACCTTAGACCTAGTGCTTGCATAATTCATAGCTAATAAGCAACTTTACTTAATCACACAAGTGATCATAGCCCCTACGGCCTCATAAGATCTTATAACTCTTCGGTTATCACCTAAGTGCCCAATACTTCGCTTAAATCATGCAGAAACATAAAAAATTCAAGCACTAAGTATCATAGTGACCCTTTCCTTTCTTGGAAGCCCTTGCTAATGCTTTCAACACCCAAAGTAGCCTACCTTTAGGCCTCTTAAGGTTGCCACATGCTGAGACTAGGTTCGCGAAGCTCAATCACACCTTTATTCCACTCTATCATCAATAATTGAGCTAGGATCAAGCTCCCACTACCATGGATTAGGTCCTTAGCTTCAATGGAGCTTCCAACCTGAAATTGGATCGAAGTTGGTGAGTAGATGCATGGAAAGCATCTGGCCAAGGCAAGTAGCACAAGAATTGGCTAAATCTTAGTCTTTGTGAGCCCATTTTCATTCATGGGCCAAATCACATCTTTCACAAAAGATTCCTCCACCTTCGCCACCTGAATACCTTTTCATTTCAACCTTTAATCTTTGTTTTGCACTATAACCTACTTACTTATCGGCTAAGCCATTTATGATCTCAATTAAACCTACCTTCAATACAACCTTAAAGGTATTCCCTCAGGTTCACTTCTTAAGTTCAAAGCTTAACTTCCTAGGTCTTCCATGCCATAATGCCTCTTACTTACTTTTAGCCCTTTCCCTAACTCATGTGAATTCAATAGGTAAAATAGCAAATAGGCACTAATGCTGGAAGAGTATAGCCAGTTTTTGAAAGATCTAAAAAGTTAATCTCCAAAGGAAAATCCAAGGTCTTTGAAAAGAGAAGATAAAGTCCAATAAGAGAAGGTTTAAAGGAAGGCTAGCTAGATGGATTTCTGGCACTTAAACCACCTATGTTCAAATGTAGTGGTGTTGTGCATGAGGCTGAATTTTGGTTCTACTAGATAGAGAAGGTATTTGAAAGTATGGAAGTCACATCCACCCAAAAGTTATTATTAGGCACTTTTAAGCTAAAACACAGTGTAGAACTTTGGTGGAGGATAGTGCAAAGGGCATAAATGAGGAAGAATGAAAGAAGGCCCACACGAGAAAAGGAACCTATGATGTGGGCTAAGTTTATTCAAGTGTTCCAGTAGTAGTATGTTAGTGAGACTCTTAAAGACCAGAGGGAAGTGGAGTTTGACTTTTGGAACATGGAAACATGTCAGCTAGGGAGTATAAATAACTATTCAGTAGTCACTTCAGATATGCTCCTTAGTATGATGGACAAGAAGAACAAAGCCCCAATAAATTCATTAGAGGATTAAGACTTGAGTTGAGACAGATATTAAGAGCCATTGGTATTAAGACTTACTATGAGGCTATCCAAAGGGCTTTAACATTGGAACAAGAATTTCACCACCCTGTTACAGAGGACATTAAGAGGGCTTTTATAAGACAAGAAGGTGGTAGAAAGAGAGCCAAAGACATATTTGTGAAAGCTGAACCTATAAGGGAACAAAAAAGGTAGAAAGAGCTACAGAGGTTTGGGCATCAATGCAAAACCTGTGGAAACTACCATGGTTTTTAACCATGTTATATTCCTATAGAAGGATGTTTGAAATGTGGTTCCTAAGACCATTAGGTCAAGGACTACCCTATTAAGTAACTGGAAAGAAAAGTGTTGGGCTAATTTCAAGTTCCTTGGCCAATAAACCAACTAGGCAAAGGAAAATGAGTGGCAGCACAACAGCCACCCAAGTTGATGCAGAGAGAACCAAGTTAGCCCATGCCTATAAGGGTCCAACCACTAACTAGGTGAGTATGTAAGGTATAAAGATCTTAGAGGAAAGGGGATACCAGCCTTGGAGAATAGGCTATAAGTCACAATAAGCTGAGAAAGGAAGGATTGAAAGGTATTCTTTACCTTAATGGTAAAATTATTTCTATGATTTATGATATTGGTGCTTCCATATCTATTATTGTAGCTAATCAAGTAAGAGAATTAAACTTATAGGTTACAACATTACCTCAAATGTATATGATTAGGACAGCTGGACATGAAATGATGTTCTCACATCACATAGTTAAAGACTGTGTGATTACCCTAAATGAGCTAGAAGTAATGGCTAATATGATCATTCTATGAATAATTGGTTATGACATCATATTAGGCATGAACTAGTTAGCTAAAAATAAACATATTATAGATTGTCAAGGTAGAAAATCGATATTGCCAAGATCAATAGAACATTCTTTAAAGGATTTAATACAATGTGATGTTGGGCAAGTAAAAGTAATGGATTGTATGTCAATGCTCTCTGAAGAAGAATATATGGAGTTGAATGATAAAGAAACTAAAACTAAATTAGACAAGATTATTGTTGTAAAGGAATTTTTAGAAGTATTTCCTTTTGAGTTTCTAGGTTTACCTCCCCTGAGAGAAATAGAATTTGAGATCAAAATAGCTACAGGAGTAACTCCTATGTCTGCTACACCTTACAAGATGGGTATTCCTGAGATGACGAAACTAAAGAAGTAGCTAGATGAACTCCTTGAAAAAAGATTCATGAGGCCAAGTGTGCCTCCTTGGGGATTATTAGTGCCATCTGTAAGGAGGAAGGATTGAACACTTAGGTTATGCCTTGACTATAAAAAGCGCAATGTGATGACTGTAAAGAATAGGTATCCTATTCCTAGAATTAATGAGTTATTTGATGAACTTTAAGGGGCTACAGTTTTCTCAAAGATTGATTTAAGATCAGGATACTTCCAACTAATAGTTGAAGAAGCAGCCATTCCTAAGACTTATTTTAGAACATGATATGGTCATTTTGAATATACAGTAATGCTTTTGGGCTTACTAATGCCCCAGCTTTCTTTATGGACTTAATGTAAAGGATATTCAAACTATATATAGACCAATATGTGGTGATCTTTATAGATGATATCCTAGTATACTCAAGGGATGAGAAGAAACATGTAAAGCACTTAAGGGTAGTGCTAGATGTGTTGGAGAAACATCAACTATATGGCAAGTTGAATAAATGCCATTTATGGACAAGTCAGATTAAAATTCTAGGCCATGTGATAAATGGGAAAGGAATTGTTATAGATCCAACAAAGATTGAATCTATCTTAAAATGGAAGTAACCTCAAAATGTTAAAGAAATAAAAAGTTTGTTGGGGTTAGTTTGCTATTATAGAAGATTTGTGCCAAACAATTCTGTAATGGCGGGTCCTCTAACTAAATTGGCAAGAAAGGAACAAAAATTTGAATGGTCAGAAGAATGTAAGAAAATCTTCCAAGGACTTAAAGACAAGCTCACTTCAACCCTTGTGCTAATATTGCCTAATCCCAATAAACCTTTTGAAGTTTACATAGATGTATCTATTATGGGATTAGTGTGTGTACTAATGCAAGAAAAGCAAGCCATAGCTTATAGATTAAGGTAATTTAAGACCATATGAGAAGAACAACCCAGTGGATGGCCTAGAAATTGCAGTTGTGATGTTTGCCTTGAAATAATGTAGAAATTACCTATTAGGTAAGAAATGTTAAATCTTCACTGATCATAGAAGTCTCAAGTATCTCTTTACTCAAAACCAATTAAATATGAGACCGACGAGATGGCTGAAATGTCTGAAAGACATTGACTATACTATTGAGTACACTAAGGGCAAAGCTAATAAAGTAACAGATTCTCCTAGTAGAAAATATACAAGAATCTTGAAACATGGGGAAGAAGAAGAACAAAATGAGCTTATTAGCCCAGCTTGTTTGGCAAACAAATAGGTAGAATAGGAAAATGCCCAATTATAAGTGATAATGATTCAATCAACATTGAAGGAAGAAATATTAAAAGCATAATAGCAGGATCAAGATCTTACTAGAATATCTGCACAAAGACATAGGAAACTATTCCAAGGGTCTCTTAATGGCAAGGATTGCTGTATTTCTAAGATAGAATTTATGTACCCAAAAGGTATGAATTAGGAGAAAAAATTTTGAATAAAGCCTAGTCTAGTAAGATATGCATACATCCTAGGATTATGACGATGTACCAAAATTTGAAAGAGCATTTTGCACGGCTTCGGGAGCTAAACAAGTGCAGCAGAATTTAACTGAAACCCTCCAGGATCTAAGTGAAATGGGGTAAACCGGGTATTCAAATTTTTCATACCTAATTTGGTTGAGATATTTCACCTAACTGTTGAGTCGAATCACAAAACCTAAATAGTTGATGTGTTCAACCTCTCCACAGTATCCACACGAGCCTCTCAGGATCACCATGTTTCCACCACAGCCGGCAGATGTGTTTCTGTTGCACTCGCAGTACTAGCTTACGTCCTCCAAAGAATAGCGAGAGAAGAGTGTAGCAGTCTCCTTTTGGGTGGCTAGGGCAAGGCTACAAATTTCTCAATATATGTTGCATTTATAGTGAGACACAACTTCTAGGTCTAATGGATTTCAAAGCCCGAATCCAATTAGGCTTTAATTTTGGACTTAATAATGGCTCAAATTTTGGGGCAATTTATAACACAAAATTATCATGAACCCATAACCCAAATAAATTAGCCAATGCACTCTAATAATCCAAATAGGCTTTATGTGTGTGACCCAATAGGCTCTTACCATGTTGGCAATGATCATAACTGACATTTATGATCATAAGTAATGAGCAGTGTCTAGCAACACATCATTGCAACCCAAGTGACAAGATTGTCAGTGATTCAACTAAACCTTTATGATCATTACCCATATATGCCTTGTCCCTTTGTCCTAGATATCAAGGCTAAGCACGAGACATGGAATGTGTCACTCTCGTATAGCCCAATCTTCAGTTTCTTGATTGTCGAGTAGTTTAACTTAAAATGATGACATTGATATTGTATATCAACTCATCCAAGCATGGCCATGTATTTTCTAAGTCTTACTCTATCAAGGAGCCCAAAGATATCACTCCCGTTACATAGGAGGAACAAATCCCATCTTGATCATACAAAACCCTCCGCATGATATGTGCCATACCCACTGACCTGCTTCAAAAGCACTCAGTTACGAGCTACAAAGGGAAGTATCAAAGTATGTGACTCACATGTAGGGAAACTTGATGACCTTAGGTCAAAGGACTACATATACCATGATCACTATGAGAACCAAATATGACACTCATATAACGATCCATGTAGCATTTTCATGGTGGGTTGGTCTGGTACACAAGTTCTCCAACTTGTACCCATATGTAGACTACATATCTTATATTAGTGTCCACATATGCTAGTCGTTATGTATTATTGTAACCCACTCCATGATAATACTAGACCATGGACATTTAAGAATAACATTATTCTAGGGTTACAATTATTATGTTACATAGAAATAAAACAACAAACATAATTGTTGGGTTAATGCCTTAATAAAATATCATGACTCAATGTGCAAAAATACAATCATCTCATGATTGGCTTTTGGGCACAACACTAACACAAATTTGGTGGCAAATATGAAAAAGGAAATTAACACATTTCTATCGAAATGTATGATATGTCAACAACTAAAGGTGAAATATCAAAGACCAAGGGGTAAGCTACAAAGCTCACCGATACCACACAGAAAATGGGGATCCATATCTGTGGACTTCCTAGTAAGTATACCCACAATAAGGAGGAAGCATGATATTATCTGCGTGATTGTAGATAGTGTTACAAACATAGCCAACTTTTTACTTATTAATTTCAGATATCCTTTGGATAGGCTGGCACAGCTCTATATTAGAGAAATAGTGAGATTACATGGTATCCCAGATGACATAGTTTCAAACAAAGACCCAAGGTTTGTGTCCAGATCCTAAAAATCATTACATTAAGCTCTAGGCACACAATTGAAAGTAAGTTCAGCCTACCATCCCTAGACTATGGGGAAATAGAGAGAACTATACAAATCCTTCAAGACATGTTAAGGTGTTGTGTACTAGATTTTAATGAAAAATAAGGTCAACTACAACCTTTGATAGAATTCTCCCACAACAATAGTTATCACTCAGTGATAAAGATGGCACCTTATGAAGCTCTATATGGGAGAAAGTGTATTGCTCCTCATTATTGATGAAATGCTTAGGATAAAGTGGAGATAGGACCAAAGCTAATCTATGAAACTGTAGAGAGGATCAAGATGATCCAAGAAATAATTAAGGCTGCTAGTGATCGTGTGTAAGCCTAACCCAATCAAAAAAGAAGAAGAGACTTAGAGTTCTGAATATGGGACTATGTGTGGATTAAAGTCTTTGGAATAAAAAGAGTCATTAGATTTGGAAATAAGGGTAAATTGACTCCCAGATATATTGGGCCACTCTAAATACTTACCAGGATTAGTAACGTGGCATATAAGCTAGAATTACCTTTGAGTTGGCTCTCATAGATGATACGTTTCATGTTAGAATGCTCAAAAAGTATTTATCCTACTCACAACAATATGTACTAGCTTCTGACATCCCAGTGGCCCGTAGTCTTACTTATTAAGAAGAACCCATAAAGGTTTTAGCCAAGGATGTAGAAAAATTGAGAAGTAAGTGAATAAGCATGGTGAAGATTCAATGGTCACACCATTCTAAACAATACGCTACTTGGAAAATTGAGACTAAAATGCTCAAAAGGTACCCAAGGTTATTTCCCACACTATCTGAGAATTTGGAGAGCCAAATTCTGTATAGAGGAAAGAATGTCATGCTTATGACCTTCAAAAGCCATGAGCTGTGACTCTTATGTGAATATGATGAGCATAAATGGTGTGAATAGGTAATGCAAGTCAAGGAAATAAAAAAGAAAGACAAAGAAGGACTAGTGCTTGTAGGATGCCTTAAAGACATCCTAATTCCACCTAAGTGCACCGAAGTAGGACATGAGTAAACGTCCTATTATTTTGAGCCAGAAATAAATAAAAATAAGTGTGAAAGTAGGATTTAAAGTGATGGCTCACAATATGAAGAAAAGGAGGCAAAAATCTCAAGAAAATTAACGGAGCACTAAGAAGGGGCCTAGAGGCTGCTAAGCACACTTTTGAGAGCTCCTATATAATCATAAAAGCCTTAAAACCAAGTGACTCAAGGGAAAGATGGTAGGATGGATATTACATGATAAAAGAAGAAGAAGGATTTTAATGTATGGTAAGAACAAGAAAGAAACTCAAGTGCTCGAAGGAAGGGCACTAAGGGATTCTTAAGTACACCTTTACGTATAACCATGGGCATGTGAAGGTGCTAAAGCCAAATCTCTTGAAAGATATTATGAGGGATTAATAGTTAGGATTAAAATGATAATGAGAGCTATAATTAAATCAAATAAAAGGTGAAAAACACATGGAAGCCATGCGAAGCACTCTAGTGTACACTAAAGAGCTCTATAATGGACTTAAAAGTACACCTTTGTTCTAACAAAAGTTTGAGGGCCCAATTGGCCAAACTAATATACAAAGTTGGTACTTAAAACATGACACATGAAGATTTAAGTAGTTCAATATGGTGTGCAAAATTATTTAGGCAACTTGAAGGGAGTTAGACCAAGAAAAGGTAAACAATTCTTGGCCCTCGAGGCCATTTTGGACGAATACTTCACTACTTGAGCAGGCTTGAATTAAAGTACCTTGTTATCTATTTCTTGTTGTAATTTTGACCTCCAAAGTATAGCCAAAACTCCCAACAAAGCTACCAAAAAGAAACTAAAGCAAGGAGAAACAAATAAGAGCAAAATTGAAACATGGTGGCATATGGTTAGTCCATGGTGGCATGTGTGGTGTTTAATGTTTGTTCAAGCTTCCTAGCCATCATTTTTTAGCAAGGTAAGGGTTCGTAAGATAGTTTTTCTCTTGGATTTTGAAGGGGAAAAGCTGCCCTAGGGTATGGCTATGGCCAAAGGAACCTAGAGGCTATATTAATGGGCTATGTGTGCATTAAGCACTGTGGTGAGCTAGCTAGTTTAGTTTTGCAAAGAATTATCATTTTTGTTCAAGTATGGCTAAGCTTAATTAATCGCCTAAATCTCTACGTTAAAAAATGAATCTAACTAAAGTGATCACTTGTGAGAATGAAAGAAAATGCATGCTTGCTATGTTAAATGAAACTGTGTGTGTGGTGTGTGTGTTTGTATGCTTCTATGTGTGTTTATGTATGCTAACCTATTAATTATGTATATAAGTGTCTTGTATTATGTTATGCCTTGTCTCTTTTGTGTTTCCCTTCACTTTGGTTGCATGTCTAATGATAAGATTGGAGGTTTGTATGAATAGCAATGTTTAGAACATTGTGTGGGCACTAGGTGCCGAACTGAACCTTTACTGAGTACTTGTGTACTCAAGCCCTTTTCTATCCATTTCAGGTAAAGAAGTGAAAAATTATGAGCTAAGGAACCTTTTGAATAGGTTTATGTATAAGAAGATAAGGCTTAGGTTTAATTAGTTTTTGAAAGAAAGCTTGAATAGTTCATGATTTTGAACTAATGATTGTATGTTAAATTGTAGGCTCTAATGGCTGTTGTTGGTAGAGCTACATTTTGATCCATTTTGTTATGGGTTAAGGTTTGAAGGTTAATAGGGCAACTATGGTCTAAGTGTGAAGTAAAAGTAAAGGTCAAAGTAATAGTTGGTATAGAAACTATTTGACTATGCTATGTAACATGCATGACATCTAAGTAACCTAACTTTTATTGTATGTAACTTTTTTGCCTGTGGCACTTAGGATGCCTACTTTTGTTTTATAAATGTTTGTACATGTAGCCAGCTAAGGTAGTATGTGCTAAGTGCCTTGTATTAAGGCACTAGATATGTTGGGCTAAAGTAAACAACGCATACATGTAACTAATCAGCCTTAATGCTTAGATGGTTGTAACTAAGTAGTCTAGAATGAATGAATGAGTGTATGTATGGTAGGTCACAAAGAATCTTTCCATGTACACTAAGGCACACATATATAAGTCCACCTTCATATACTCATACGCACCTAATAAATAACAAGCCAAGCCAAGCCAAGTGCACTCATTAACATAACATATTAAAATTGTAACCTAAAGTGTTAAACTTTCAACTTAACTCGTTAAGCATGAAATCTAATAAGGTTTCTCAAGATGGGTTAATTAGTTAATAACATCTACCTAAGTCCTACCTAAGTATGAGCTAAAATTTTGGTAAATATCCTGGTTGTCAGGACCTAATTCACCACATGAAAAACTGTTAGTGTTGTGCCCAAAAGCCAATCATGAGATGATTGTATTTTTGCACATTGAGTCATGATATTTTATTAAGGCATTAATCCAGCAATTATGTTTGTTGTTTTGTTCCTGCGTAACTTAACAAACATAATTGTAACCCTAGAATAATGATATTCTTAAAAGTCCCTGGTCTAGTATTATTGTGGAGCGGGTTGCAATAATACATAACGACTAGCATATATGTAGACTAATATGAGATATGTAGTCTACATATGGGTACAAGTTGGAGAACTTGTGTACTGGACCGACCCACCATGAGAACACTACATGGATCGTTATATGAGTGTCATAAGTGATTCCCATAGTGATCAGGGTATATGTAGTCCTTCGACCTAAGATCATCAAGGTTCCCTACATGTGAGTCACATACTTTGATACTTTCCTTTGTTGCTCGTAACTGAGTGAACTTGAAGGAGGTCATTGGGTATGTCACATATCATGCGGAGGGATTTGTATGATCAAGATGGGATTTGTCCCTCCTATGTAACGGGAGTGATATCTTCGGGCCCCTTGATAGAGTGAGACTTAGAAAATGCATGGCCATGCTCGGATGAGTTGATATACGATATCAATGTCATCAGTTTAAGTTGGTCTACTCGGTAATCAAGAAACCAAAGATTGGGCTATACGAGAGTGACACATTCCATGTCTCGTGCTTAGTCTTGATATCTTGGACAAAGGGACAATGGCATATATCGGTGATGATCATAAAGGTTTAGTCGAATCATCGACAATCTTGTCACTTGGGTAGCAATGATGTGTTGCTAGACACCGCTCATTGCTTATGATCATAAATGTGATTTATGATCATTGCCAACGTGGTAAGAGCCTATTGGGTCGCACACATAGAGCTATTTGGATCATTAGAGTGCATGGGCTAATTATTTGGGTTATGGTTTCACTTTAATTTCGTATTAATAATGGGCCCAAGAGTTGAGCCATTATTAAGCCCGAAATTAAATCCTAATTGGATTAGGGCTTTGAAACCCATTAGGCCTGGAAGTTGAGTCTCACTATAAATACAACTTTTAAGTGAGAAATTCGCAGGTCTCCTTGCCCTAGCCTCCAAAAGGGATAGCCACACTCTTCTCTTGCAATTCCTTGGAGGATGCAAGCTAGCACTGCGAGCGCAAGAGAAACGCATCTACCGGGACGTGGTGGAAGCGTGGTGATCCCGAGAGGCTCGTGTGGATACCATAGAGAGCCTGAACACGTCAACTGTTCAGGTTTTGTGATTCGACTCTACAGTTGAGTGAGAGATCTCAACCGAAAATTAGGTATGAAAATTTTTGAACACCCGGTTTACCCCGTTTCACTTGGATCCTGGAGGGTTTCGGTTAAATTCCACTGCACTGTTTGGCTCCCGAAACCCATCAGTGGTATCAGAGCTACTGGTGAAACCCTAAATCGGGATTGAGTGTTGAATCGCATGATGCTATGTGTTCGGTTGCTTTTCGGCCATGATTAATTAGATTGATTCAAGATGCATGAAACTGGAATTCGTAATGAACATATGAGATATATGAAGAAACGACACAAATTGGTTAATGAGATTAACCCGAAATTGAATGGTATGAGATACCTATATGGATTAGGATTCTTGCAATAGTTGCAAAAACCCTAGCTTTGTTCGGATTCGGCCTGTTCGGGCACCGAAAGTAAGGTATTTTTGGTGGCTCGAATGGAGGAGTCTCGGGTGCCTACTTGCTCGAAATAGAAGATTTCGGGCTAAGCAATTGTAAGACAATTTTTTGCGCCGGGGGGCGCTGCCCCCCACGCCCCCCGCAAGGGCGGCTCCCCTTGACCTCGTCCGCTGACCGGTCAGCGGAACCACCGCCCGTTGACCGGCCAGCGGGACCGCCGTATGCGAAGCGCCACATAAATAAAAACTGGTTAATCAACACGTGAAAATTGGCATGCATCTTTGTTGAATGAGATTTGACATGATATGCTGATTGGTGTTTGAAGCATGGTGCATGGTTATAGCCCTTGATTGGTTGTACTTGTAAATACGGCCTGCGAGTCGTGCCTTTTCTTATCACTCTCATTGTACATTCTCTTCTCACCTTACTCCCCTCGAATGTAACTCGAGGTTTCTATTATTGATGTAATGGTGCATTATGGGATCATCCAAGGTTGTATGTCTAAGGATCATCCAAGGTGGTATGTCCAAGGAGGTGACAACAAAAGGGCAACCAAGAAAGGAAGAGAAGGAGCTTGTGAAGACTCTTTTCTTTTCTTAGGCTTTTATGATATTCTCATTGGCTTGAGAATATCGCATAGTTTGGGCTATAACCATGTCACGTTTATTTTCTTGTAAGCATGAGATGCATGTTTTATATTTGTATGTGATGCATGTATAAAACAACCGGAGATAACAAATTGGTGAGATCAAAAGAAAAAATCCCTCAAACAAATATTAAGTCATTAAATGTGATGCCTTCCAAATGTTGGCACTCGTCAAGACTTTGATCAACATTAGGTGGGTTTGCCAAAGCAAAGCACCTATGTTCATCTTGGTAAGGCGCGATGGGATAATAGTGATATCCAAACTGCTAACTTTGGGTTCGACTTAACTAAGTCATCCTAATAGGATTAGGGACTTAGAGGCATAGAGTTGGGCTTAAGTTCATGAGATGAGCTTGGACAAGTGTTGTTCACCCAACTATCCAAGAGTTGCATAAGATGCAATTGGCAAGAGTTGTTGCCTACCTAAATAGCTGTAACTTGAGAGAAAAGCCAAAGCTGACTCAGGTTGTGGTCAAATATGGATCTTGGCCCACTAGAATACCTTAGCGCCGAGGTGTTCCGAAATAATATCGAGGGTTATTATTTTGAGGAAAATAGTGGGAGTATCGTTTAATAAAAGTCCTTATTAAATGAATTAAAATACATGACTCTTACACTGCATATTTACTGTTGTAGATAACCATGGCACAAAACACATCGACACTTTCGTTGCGATCGATCCTTGAGAAGGAAAAACTGAATGGGACCAACTTTCTCAAATGGTACCGAAACTTGAGGATAGTCCTCAAGCAAGAGAGAAAGGCTTATGTCCTAGAGCAGCCCATTCCGAATGAGCCTGCTGCCACTGCTCCAAGAGCTGAAAGGGATGCTCACAAGAGGCATTCTGATGATGCTTTGGATGTTGCATGCCTCATGCTTATTACCATGGAATCTGAGCTTCAGAAGCAACATGAGAACATGGGGGCATTCGATATGATCGAACATCTCAAAATGCTTTTCCAAGAGCAAGCTAGGCATGAGAGGTTTGAGACCTCTAAGGCATTGTTTCAGTGCAAGATGTCTGAGGGAAGTCCCGTGGGTCCTCATGTGCTCAAGATGATTGGGTACATTGAGAATCTTGAGAATTTGGGATTTGCTCTTCAGAAAGAGTTGGCTATTGATGTAGTCTTGCAATCGTTGCCTGAAAGCTACAGTCAGTTCGTCATGAACTATAACATGAACGACCTTGACAAGTCCCTCCCTGAATTGCTCAACATGTTGAGAACTGCTGAGCAAAACCTTAAGAAGGCTAAGCCCATTTTGATGGTTCAAAAGGGCAAGGGAAAGGGAAAAGCCAACAAGAAGAAGGATAAAAGTTAATGGAAAGTCCAATGCTAGTTCTTCTTCAGCTGCACTGAAACCAAAGGGTGGTGTGGCAAAGGAAGGGGAGTGCTTCCATTGTAAGCAACCTGGACACTGGAAGCGCAATTGCAAGCTCTATCTTGAAGAACTTGCTAAGGAAAAGGGAAGTAAGACTTCCACTTCAGGTATTTTTGTTATAGAGGCTAACTTTTCTACTTCCTCATCTTGGGTATTGGATACTGGATGTGGATCTCACATTTGTGCAAATGTGCAGGATCTAAGTAGAAGTAGAAGATTGGCCCGAGGTGAAGTGGACCTACGTGTTGGAAATGGAGCAAGGGTTGCTGCCTTAGCCGTAGGGACTTATGTTCTCACTTTACCTAGTGGATTAGTTTTAGAATTAGACAACTGCTACTTTGTGCCTACTATTAGTAGAAATTTGATTTCTGTTTCTTGTTTGGACAAGAAAGGTTTTTCATTTATAATAAAGGACAAATGTTGTTCTATTTATTTGAATGAAATCTTTTATGGTAGTGCTCAACTTAGCAATGGGTTGTATGTTCTAGACCTCGAAGATCCAATCTATAATGTGAATACCAAGAAGGTCAGATTAAATGATTCAAACCCGACCTATCTCTGGCACTGTCGCTTGGGCCATATAAATGAGACCCGCATATCCAAGCTCCATAAGGATGGACTCTTGGACTCATTTGATTTTGAATCATATGAGACATGTGAGTCATGTTTGTTGGGCAAGATGACCAAAGCCCCATTCACAGGGCAAAGTGAAAGGGCTAATGACTTACTAGGACTCATACATAGTGATGTATGTGGCCCTATGTCTACACAAGCTAGAGGAGGTTTCCAATACTTCATTACTTTCACTGATGACTTCAGCAGATATGGCTATGTGTATCTTATGAGACACAAGTCAGAATCCTTTGAAAAGTTCAAAGAATTCAAGAATGAAGTAGAGAATCAACTCGGGAAAAGTATCAAAGTGCTTCGATCAGATCGAGGTGGAGAGTACTTGGATCGAGAATTCCTTGACTATCTGAAGGAGTGTGGTATAGTATCACAACTCACTCCACCAGGTACACCTCAATGGAATGGTGTATCTGAAAGGAGAAATCGAACTCTGTTAGACATGGTTCGCTCTATGATGAGTCAAGCTGACCTTCCAAACTCCTTTTGGGGACATGCTCTAGAGACAGCCGCTTTTACACTAAACCGAGTTCCATCTAAATCGGTTCAAAAGACACCATATGAGATATGGAGTGGGAGGCGTCCCAATTTGTCTTTTATGAAGATTTGGGGCTGTGACGCTTATGTGAAACGTCAATCCTCTGACAAACTAGGGCCCAAATCTCAAAAATGCCTTTTTGTTGGGTATCCCAAAGAAACAAAGGGTTACTATTTCTACAATCCTTCTGAGCAAAAAGTGTTTGTTGCTCGAACTGGTGTCTTTTTAGAGAAAGAGTTTATCTCTAAAGAAACTAGTGGGAGGAAAGTAGAACTTGAAGAAATTCAAGAACAACAAGGAGACATTGAACCTGAAATGGAACCTGAACAGACACCACAAGATGTTGTGGTTCAAGAGTCTGTTCCTGTAGCACAGAGCCCACGTAGGTCTGGTAGGATTCGGCGTGAGCCTGAGAGATATGGATTTCTCATGACTCACACTGGTGATGTGATGCTCATGGATCAGGATGAGCCCACAACCTACCAACAAGCTATGTCAGGGCCTGACTCTGAGAAGTGGCTAGTGGCCATGAAATCCGAGATGGAATCCATGTATGAAAACCAAGTATGGACTTTGGTTGACCCACCTGAAGGGGTAAAACCCATAGGGTGCAAATGGGTTTTCAAGAAGAAAACTGACATGGATGGTAATGTGATTACCTTTAAGGGACGATTGGTTGCAAAAGGTTTCAAGCAAATTCATGGTATTGACTATGATGAAACTTTTTCACCAGTTGCTATGCTTAAATCCATCCGAATTTTGTTTGCTATTGCTGCACACTATGATTATGAGATATGGAAAATGGATGTCAAAACTGCATTCCTAAATGGAAAGCTACTTGAGGATGTGTACATGACACAACCTGAGGGTTTTGTCACTCCTGAGAATGCCAATAAAGTGTGCAAGTTGCAAAGGTCCATTTATGGACTGAAGCAAGCTTCTCGAAGTTGGAATCTTCATTTTGATGAAGCAATCAAAGAGTTTGGTTTTATCAAAAATGAAGATGAACCTTGTGTCTACAAGAAGGTTAGTGGGAGCGCTATTGTCTTCTTGGTGTTGTATGTAGATGACATACTACTCATCGGGAATGACATTCCTGAGCTACAGTCTGTGAAGACTTGGCTAAGGGAAATGTTTCTCTATGAAGGACTTGGGTGAAGCAGCCTATGTGTTAGGCATCAGGATCTATAGAGATAGATCTAGAAAGCTTCTTGGCCTAAGTCAAAGTACATATATTGACAAGGTGCTAAAGAGGTTTAGCATGCAAGATTCCAAGAAAGGATTCTTGCCCATGTCACATGGTATAACTCTTTCTAGATCTCAGTGTCCGAGTACAACTTAGGAGAGAGAGCGCATGAGTAAGATTCCATATGCCTCAGCAATTGGGTCTATCATGTATGCCATGATATGTACTCGTCCCGATGTCTCATATGCTTTGAGCATGACGAGTAGGTACCAATCGAACCCCGGTGAGAGTCATTGGACAGCTGTTAAGAACATCCTTAAGTACTTACGAAGGACTAAGGATGCATTCTTGGTCTTTGGAGGTGAAGATGAGCTCGTTGTAAGGGGTTACACCGATGCAAGCTTCCAATCCGATAAGGATGATTTTAGATCGCAATCTGGTTATGTGTTTTGTATTGGTGGTGGTGCTGTGAGCTGGAAGAGTTCAAAGCAAGAGACAGTAGCTGACTCTACAACAGAATCTGAGTACATTGCCGCCTCTGATGCTGCGAAGGAGGCAGTTTGGATCAAGAAGTTCATCACTGAACTTGGAGTGGTTCCAAGCATTGCCGACCCGATAGAGCTCTATTGTGACAACAATGGAGCAATCGCACAGGCTAAGGAACCTCGATCTCACCAGCGATCCAAACACATACTCCGACGCTATCATCTCATCAGGGAGATCATCGAGAGGGGTGATGTAAGGATATGCAGGACTTCGACAGATAGCAACATTGCTGATCCACTGACAAAGCCCCTTACGCAGCAGAAG
Organism: Aquilaria sinensis; assembly: GCA_005392925.1. Taxonomy (NCBI): domain Eukaryota; kingdom Viridiplantae; phylum Streptophyta; class Magnoliopsida; order Malvales; family Thymelaeaceae; genus Aquilaria; species Aquilaria sinensis. Next base: position 50,629 of record SMDT01001011.1, on the reverse strand, counting down.
CATGATAGCCATTCTAGGTCCATCGGTATTAGATACATGGATGATTGGCTTTTAGTGCAAGTGGGAGATTGTTAGTGTTGTGCCCAAAAGGCCAATCATGAGATGATTGTATTTTTGCACATTGAGTCATGATATTTTATTAAGGCATTAATCCAGCAATTATGTTTGTTGTTTTGTTTCTGCGTAACTTAACAAACATAATTGTAACCCTAGAATAATGATATTCTTAAACATCCCTGGTCTAGTATTATTGTGGAGCGGGTTGCAATAATACATAACGACTAGCATATGTGGAGACTAATATGAGATATGTAGTCTACATATGGGTACAAGTTGGAGAACTTGTGTACTGGACCGACCCACCATGAGAACACTACATGGATCGTTATATGAGTGTCATAAGTGATTCTCATAGTGATCATGGTATATGTAGTCCTTCGACCTAAGATCATCAAGGTTCCCTACATGTGAGTCACATACTTTGATACTTTCCTTTGTTGCTCGTAACTGAGTGAACTTGAAGGAGGTCATTGGGTATGTCACATATCATGCAGAGGGATTTGTATGATCAAGATGGGATTTGTCCCTCCTATGTAACGGGAGTGATATCTTCGGGCCCCTTGATAGAGTAAGACTTAGAAAAATGCATGGCCATGCTCGGATGAGTTGATATACGATATCAATGTCATCAGTTTAAGTTGGTCTACTCGGTAATCAAGAAACCAAAGATTGGGCTATACGAGAGTGACACATTCCATGTCTCGTGCTTAGTCTTGATATCTTGGACAAAGGGACAATGGCATATATCGGTGATGATCATAAAGGTTTAGTCGAATCATCGACAATCTTGTCACTTGGGTAGCAATGATGTGTTGCTAGACACCGCTCATTGCTTATGATCATAAATGTGATTTATGATCATTGCCAACTTGGTAAGAGCCTATTGGGTCGCACACATAGAGCTATTTGGATCATTAGAGTGCATGGGCTAATTATTTGGGTTATGGTTTCACTTTAATTTCGTATTAATAATGGGCCCAAGAGTTGAGCCATTATTAAGCCCGAAATTAAATCCTAATTGGATTAGGGCTTTGAAACCCATTAGGCCTGGAAGTTGAGTCTCACTATAAATACAACTTTTAAGTGAGAAATTCGCAGGTCTCCTTGCCCTAGCCTCCAAAAAGGACAGCCGCACTCTTCTCTTGCAATTCCTTGGAGGACGCAAGCTAGCACTGCGAGCGCAAGAGAAACACATCTACCGGGACGTGGTGGAAGCGTGGTGATCCCGAGAGGCTCGTGTGGATACCATAGAGAGCCTGAACACGTCAACTATTCAGGTTTTGTGATTCTACTCTACAGTTGAGTGAGAGATCTCAATCAAAAATTAGGTATGAAAATTTTCAAACACCCGGTTTACCCCGTTTCACTTGGATCCTGGAGGGTTTCGGTTAAATTCTGCTGCGCTGTTTGGCTCCCGAAACCCAACAAAAACAACTGGGTGATTAAAAATAACCGAGTGACTAAAAACAATCAGTTGAATTAAACATTTTAAGAGGTTTAGGTTAGGGGTGAATCCTGCCCTGATAGTCCTGGCACACCTAGTACTAAGCTCCTTATGTCGAGAAGCCACTGAGCGTGCCTTACCTATATGTCTAGTTCAAGTTGGATGCCTATAATTTTGGTGATAAGTACCAAACCCATTAGTGAAATTTGGGTACATTGTCCACTCAACTTGGGTTTTAAGACCTTTAAAGAGGATGGGGCCAGTGTTAGGCATTACATTAACTCCATTGTGTGGCTGATTAGCTGGGGTTTCTTTAGAGCATTAGCTTTCTCTTATTCCTCTCCCCTTTTCTGTTCTTTTTTTTAAAACTTGTTTTGGCAATAGTAAAAACTTTCATTATTCTCATGATTTCTCTAAGTACCAGGACTTAACTCATAAGTTTGGGCACGGTCTTACCATAAAGTTTTTCTTTGCTATACACTTGTCTTCATTAGATTGTACTTCAGCAAAAGTAAGTGAAGTACTTATTTAAAAAATATGTGTGCCATGTGTTTTTCAGTTCATTTCCAAAGGCATCTACCAACTTAAAGACTATTCATCTAACTTTAGAGGTAACTATCTAAGGTCCATTCTAGTTTGCCCTTAGCACCTATTGTGCTAGCCTACGGGCCTCGACTCTGTGGTACAAAGCACAAAATCCCACACTTTTATTCCCTTCAGGCTAACCTCCTAATCTGTGGAGCCAGCCACCTTTTGTTGGAATGCCATTTTTTAGAGTTCCGCTAACTCTCTGTGCTCCTCCAATGGGTCTAGCCTAGCTCTAAGGCCTTCAATGTTGGATTCTATATTCAAGATCTACACTCTTAAGGATGAGTGCACTATCTCAACAAGAATTATTGCTTTAGCGCCACGGGTGAGGTAAAATGGGATTTCTTGAGTCGCCTTTCTTGGCGTTGTTTGATAGCTCCATAAAACACTAGGCAATTCTCTGGGCCATTTTATTTTGGCTTCCCCAAGCCATTTTTTTAGACCATCTTTGATGGTTCAATTGGAGACTTCAACTTGGCCATTGCTCTGGGTATGTGCTATGGGCTGAAATGTATCTTGATGCTGAAGTCCATAGTGAACCTCTGGAATCCTTTATAATCGACTAAATTTCATTGTTGGCCACCAATTTCCTAAAGTAGCCAAATTGCATATAATGTTCTTCAAAATAATATTTTGCATTTCCTTAGCCAACATAGATGCCAATGGCTTCGCTTCTATCCGCTTTGTGAAAAAATCTACTACCACCGTACAACACTTCACTACTCCTAGGGTGGTGGGGAGCCGACATATGAGGTCTATGCCCCAGGCTATGAAAGAAGAATGGAAATTTACTGACATCACAATTTTAGATGGCACACATTGCCTAGGAGCATAGCGATGTCACTTGTCACAGCCTCTCATGAGTTTGCACGTGTCCTACCGTAGGGACAGCAAGAAGTATCCCTGCTAAAGTACGATACCGGCCAAAACATCCATAATGATGTGAGAACCACATCTCCTTTCATGTACGTCTGTTAGGAAAGACTCCACTTTGGCCTCTCCGACGTATTTCTGCAGGGGGTGGAGTAGCCTTGCTAATAAAGCTTTTTGCCGATAAACAAATACCTTTCAGCCATTCGCTTGAATTTCAACCCTTCTAATAGATCATCTGGTTTCTTTCCCTCAGTGAGCTATTTCCGTAGTGGTGCTCTCTGTTAGTGTTGTGCCCAAAAGCCAGTCATGAGATAATTGTATTTTGGACATTGAAGTGTGATATTTTATTAAGGCATTAATCCGTTAATTATGTTTGTTGTTTTGCTTCTATATAAAGTAATAAAGATAATGATAACCCTAGAACAAAGATATTGTTAAATGTTCCTAGTCTAGTATTATCGTGGAGAGGGTTGCAATAATACGTAAAGACTAGCATATATGGAGACTAATATAAGATATGTAGTCTATATATGGGCACAAGTTGGAGAACTTGTGTACTGGACCGACTCACCATGAGAATGCTCCATGGATCATTATATGAGTGTCATAAGTGATTCTCATAGTGATGATGTATATGTAGTCCTTTAACCTAAGGTCATTAAGATTCCCTACATTTGAGCCACATACTTTGATACTTCCTTTTGTTGCTCATAACTAAGTGAACTTGAAGCAGGTCATTTGGTATTTCTCATATCATGCGAAGGGTTTTGTATGATCAAGTTGGGATTTCTCATTCCTATGTAACATGAGTGATATCTTTGGGCCCCTTGATAAAGTGAAACTTAGAAAATGCATGGCCATGCTTGAATGACTTGATATACGATATCAGTATCTTCAGTTTAAGTTCGTCTACTTGGGAATCAGGAAACCAATGATTGGGCTATACAATAGTGGCATATCCCATATCTCATGTTTAGTCTTGATATCTTGGACAAAGGGACAATGGCATATATGAATAATCATCATAAATGTTTAGTCAAATCACCGACAATCTGGTCACTTTGGTAGCAATGATGTGTTGCTAGACACCATTCATTGTTTATGATCATAAATATGATTTATGATCATTACCAATGTAGTAAGAGCATATAGGATTGCACACATAAAACCTATTTGGATTATTTGAGGTCATGAGCTAATTTATTTGGGTTATGGTTTCATGATAATTTTGTATTAATAATTGGCCCAAAAGTTGAGCCATTATTAGGCCCAAAATTAAACCTAATTGGATTAGGGCTTTGAAACCCATTAGGGTTGGGAGTTGAGTCTCACTATAAATACATCATATAGTGAGAATTTTGTAGCTTTTGGCCTTGCCTGCCAAAAGGAAGAAATTAGAAGAGTTCTAAAAACCAGCCACACTCTTCTCTTGTCGGCCCTTGGAGGATGCAAGCTAGCACTGTGGGCGCATGGGAAACACATCTGTCAGGATGTGGTGCAAGCATAGTGATCCTGAGAGGCTTGTGTGGATACCATAGAGAGCTTGAATATTTCAATTATTCAAGTTTTTTGATTTTACTTAATTGTTGGGTGAAAGATCTTAACTGAATTAGGTATGAAAATTTCGAACACCATGTTTACCCCATTTTGCTTGAATCCTAGAGGTATGCTTGTTTGGCTCTTGAAGCCCTACACTGTCCACCATTCTTGAATGTTCAGTATGTAATTTCCAACTATACTCATCACTCTTTATACTTAAGTGTATCCATCTATTTTAACTAAAGCATTTGCATATGCAACCTTTTCTATGAGCACTTTTTCAAACTTCTCCATCATCTTCAAAGGTCAAAATATTTGGTGAGTCTTGGCTCCCTAACCTCGTACTCCCCTATTAACTGCTAAACTAGGAGTTATAAGTCACTATAAGCTCAAAGAGACTTAATACCTACACTCCTAGCGAGGCGTAGTCCAGCGATGATGGCTTCATATTCAGCTACATTGTTTGTTGCTTGGAGGCCAAATTTTATTGCCTAGGATTCTTTCATTCATTCTACATCTCTTAAAATTATACTTGCGGCTTGATGTGCCACTCTCGATGCACCATTAAAAGGCAGTTCCTACATCAGGTCACTATTTTCTTCTATCAAAGCTTGCTCCCAAAGATTTGGGGGTAATTTGGTGATAAAATCTGTGAGCGGTTATGCGTTTATTGCTTTCCTTGGCTTGTAACTTATATCATATTCACCAAGCTCTATGCACCATTTCGAGAGTCTTCCTAAATGATCTACTTTCTTTGTCATATCCTTGTGAGGGAGGTTACTTTGGACTATGATTGATTGACCTTGAAAATAAGGTCAAAGGCATTGTCCCGCTAGAACCAAAGCAGATATGGCCTTCTGCAGCATTGGGTAGTTTACCTTTGCTCTATGGAGTGATTTTCTCACATAATATACAAGCCATTGTTTTCCAACCTCTTATTCATATACTAAAACAGAGCTCATGGCTTTTCCACTGATAGCCAAGTATAAGACAAGGAGCTTACCTTCTTTTGGCTGTCTGTAATGCCCTCAAAATTCTAAGAGTTTAAGACATGAGCTATGTAGAACTAGGGGCTTAAAGAACACAGGGAACCCAGGATTTGATCTTATTCAACTTTGAAATTGAAGTTTTTAAAGAAGTTAGAAAGTGGCTTATGAGTTAAACTCTCTCGGATTCGTAATTTACATAGTCAAGAATGAGCGATGAAAATGATGATTTAAAGAGTTAAGGGGCTCAATTGAAAGTATATTCGAGTGACTAGAGTGAAGGAATCTTTTATGTGATGCCTCAAGTGTTTCATGCAAGATTCATGCTTGCTTAAACTAGCATTAGACCCACTTTGGTGCCACTTGTTCACATTCAGTTACACACATGCCTCCACTAGCCCATGTCATCTCTAACCCATTGCAAACTCCATGGATGAAGGCTTGAGGTTGAGCTTATGAAGCATACGTGGTGTTCCTGAGCTTTCAAGGGCAATATGAGACAATACTAGGAAATTTGAGTTAACAAGTCTAATTCTAGCAACTTATAGCTAAATAAGGTAAGGATTCTATGTATTCACTAAGTTCTATGGTTAAACTATATTGAATTAGTGAGTACTAGGCACGTAGGTGCTGGTTATTATTGCCAGGGGATCTTAATAAGATGTAGGGCCTATGGATATTTTGACATCTACAATGAATTGCCAATTAGCTATGTTATGGCAAGCATTAGGACCTAGGATTGATAGGCTAACTCAATTCATAACTTTGTTGAGCTATCAAATTAGTATAGGAACACATAGGAGGCTAGCCAAAATTATATGGATTTGGAACCATGCTTGCTAGGTCCTTTTTTACTGGTGCATGTGGTGTGTGAGTATGTGTGCTTCTATGATTGTTTGTGCATGCTAACCCCCCTTAGATTACTTATATTGTTATATATATATTGGATCTTGTGTTTGTGTTTTCATGTGTCCTTGCAGGTGCTTGGAGTATGATTCAATTGAGCTTAATCTTAACCTATGTTAGTTTTTTGAGGCCATATGGAATCCTTACTAGGTTATAAAACTCATTGCTATACTTCTTTATGTTAGAGGGAAAGGTTTGTTGAAGAAGTGAAGAAGCTAAGAGTGGTTTGTACTTTTTCGTGTTTGGTAAAGTAATGTATTAGTGTGAAGTTTCTAGTTAATATTTTGAGTATTATGATTTCCTTATGTGGCAAGCTAATATGTAGAATCCATTGCTTGCAAGCCTTAGAAGCTATGAGTCATAAGAACTTTCTTAGGATGCATGTACATGCTTATGTTGTGTTTGAACTCTATCAAATGTACTTAAGTGCACTAGTGTGTGCATAAGGACTTTCAAATGTCATACGTACTAAGGTGGCCAATGGTAGGCCTACCGAAGCTTGTGTATGTGCGCCATGTGCATGAAAACTTGTATTTTCCAAAACCTAAGTTGGTGTTATGGTTGTCATGCATATAAATTAGATGAATGAATGAAGCACATGATGATTCTCTCATAAAATCCATCCAGGATCTTAGTTTGTTTCGAATGAGCAATAAAACCTGTGTGCATAACAGACTAGGTATTGTATATGTCCTGGGTGCATGGCTATATGTCCTGGCATTGTCCAGGCACGCCCTGGTGCCCCTGTAGGGTTTCAGGAGCTAAACAAGTGCAGCAAAATTTAACCGAAACCTTCCAGGATCCAAGTGAAACAGGGTAAACCGGGTGTTCAAAAATTGTCATACCTAATTTCGGTTAAGATCTCTCACCCAACTGTAGAGTCGTATCCTAAAACCTGAATAGTTGATGTGTTCAACCTCTCTCTGGTATCCACATGAGCCTCTCGGGATCACCATGTTTCCACCACATCCCGGCAGATACATTTCTTTTGTGCTCGCAGTGCTAACTGGCATCATTTAAGGAATTGCGTGAGAAGAATGCGGCTGTCTCCTTTTGGGAGGCTAGGGAAAAAGCTTTGAATTTCTCACTAAAAGTTGTATTTATAGTGAGACTCAACTTTTAGGCCTAATTGGTTTCAAAGCCCTAATCCAATTAGGCTTTAATTTCGGGCTTAATAATGGCTCAACTTTTAAGCCAATTATTAACATGAAATTATCACGAAACCATAACCCAAATAATTAGCCCATGCAGTCTAATAATTCACATAGCTTTATGTGTGTGACCCAATAGGCTCTTACCATGTTGGCAATAATCATAAATCACATTTATGATCATAAGCAATGAGCGGTGTTTAGCAACACATCATTGCTACCCAAGTGACAAGATTGTCGGTGATTCGACTAAACCTTTATGATCATTACCCATATATGCCATTGTCCCTTTGTCCAAGATATAAAGACTTGGCACGAGACATGGAATGTGTCACTCTCGTATAGCCCATTCTTTGGTTTCTTGATTACTGAGTAGACTAACTTAAATTGATGACATTGATATCGTATATCAACTCATTTAAGCATGGCCATGCATTTTCTAAGTCTCACGCTATCAAGGGGCCCGAAGATATCACTCTTGTTACATAGGAGGTACAAATCCCATCTTGATCATACAAATCACTCCACATGATATGTGACATACCCAATGACTTCCTTCAAGTTCACTTAGTTGCAACCAACAAAGGGAAGTGTCAAAGTATGTTACTCTCATGTAAGGAACCTGGATGACCTTAAGTCAAAGGACTACGTATACCATGATCACTATTAGAATCACTTATGACACTCATATAACAGTCCATGTAGCATTCTCATGGTGGGTCAGTTCAGTACATAAGTTCTCCAACTTCTACCCATATGTAGACTACATATCTCATATTAGTCTCCACATATGCTAGTCGTTAAGTGTTATTGTAACCCATTCCATAATAATACTAGACCAGGGACATTTGAGAATATCATTATTCTAGGGTTACAATGTTGTTTATTACTTTACGCAGAAACAAAATGATGGCCAAATGGCTATTACCCTTCAGAACCCCAAGCTTTGGAAGAGCGCCACCCTCAGAAAGGCGAACATCATCCTCGGGAAATACCAGCGCCAACCTCGGTAAGACAGGTCTGATCCCCTGACCCTTCAACCTCGGTGATCCACCATCTCCTTCGGGTTTTGATAATATTAGGCTCAGGAACACGGGGCTTTACCACCCTCGGCAAGATGGCCTAGCCAGCTTCGGGAGAGGTAGACTCTCAATCCTCGATAGAGGAAAGCATCCCCTGAAAGGGGTCCTCTGTGCTGAGGGGACTTGCGAATAACTGGAGCAACCTCAGCAGGAAGCCCTCCCATCCCGAAGGGGTCCCAGGATTACGACAAAAGTGGTTAAGGGGCCTCTGACACGCCGCCCTCGGACATGTCCTGACACGGCACCCTCGCGCACGTCCTGACACGCCACCGTCGTACACGTCTTGTCGCGTAGACCTCCCGTGGCCCTGACCTATGGCCGGCTAGAGGTCCTAATTTCTGAAGTTACGGACAGAATCCAACCGAACACATGTCGTGATCTGAACCGGCTGTGTCAGGCTGGTTTTTTCTAACACCTCCCTCTAAATACTTGGGAAATGACCTTGGTAAGGGGGAATTGGGCTCTTAAAAGAAACATATTCTCTATTCTCTACTCATCACTCTTCATCTGGCAAAATACTAACTTCGGTGTCGGAGGCTCCTCCCCCGGAAAAACACTCCGAGGACCTCGTAACCCTTGTTCTTTGAGTAGTTTAGGTAACCTCTCTTGTCGGAAGCCCCTTCTTTATACACCCTCTTCGCCGGAAGTCCCTACTGTAGGCCATTATGTCGTACAACAAAGGTGCCGACGGGCATCATTTGGCACCGTCTGTGGGAACCCACTCTTAGGTGGCCGTCGTTGAGACTTGGTGTTCAAAGGACAAAGGACTCCCGAAGTCCTCGTCCGCGCCGGAAACTCAACCGATGGCCGAACAACCCGCCGAGGGACTTCCCTGCCTGACGACGAATGTTCTCCAACCGTCACGATGAACTTTCTATATGATTTTCAATGCTCCATTATGGCCGAAATGACACAACAACTGGACCAAAGGTGGTCACAATAGCCTTCGGGATGAAGTGCACCGTCGCCAACACCCCGTCGGGAGAGAAGCCCGAAATCTACTCACCGAAGTTTGGGGAGCGGGGACATCCGTGATGAGTCCTCGACAAAGGACGTACCTCCAAGAGCCCGACATACTAGAGAAACGGGGTCCAAAGGGGCTAGGACTTCCGGTCGGCGAAGTTCTTCACCAGAGGAAAGATCACAATCCCCCGCCGAAGTTACTCCTTAAAAAGGTAGTGTCATTCTCCGTTGCCGGAGGCCTTCAAGCAGTGAGAAGAGCCTAGGGCCACCATCCTCATGGAAAAATCCTAGAGAGACTGGAAAAAGTAAAGAGGCTGGAAAAAGTAAAGAGGCAGATCGTTTGAAAGCCAGTATGGTCAAGGTTATCTGAGACCTTCACTGGAGAAGAGTCACCCTTCGTCTGGATGGTAGTAAAAGCACCAATGCCAAGCGACTTTCGAGTCCCTCACCTGGAAACCTATGATGGGCGTAGTGACCCTCAAGCCCACCTAACCAAATATAGACGCAGCATGGTGCTACATGGTGCCGATGATGCCACCCTCTACAAATGCTTTGAGGTCACCCTCTCCGGTCTGGCAACTGCATGGTACAACTCCCTGGCCCCCGAAACAAGAATGAGTTTCCAGGAGTTGTCCACAGCATTCACGCATCAGTTTATTGGTAGTAGGCCTACAGCAAAGATGCCCGTCCAGATGTTTGATATAGAATAAAGGAATGGGGAAACCATTCGCGACTACGTCAAAAGATTTAACCGAGAGGCCTTGAGTGTGCCAGACTTCTGTCCTGAAATACGCATCCTCACCATGATATGTGGACTTTGACGAGACTCACAACTCTTTTATGAGTTATCGAAAGACCCTCCGGACACCCTTGGCGAGTTCTACCGTAGAACCAAACAACACATGACAGCAGAAGAGCTGAGAATAGGAGGATCGAAGCCTAATCATCATCATCCCGAAGGCGAAGGCCATCAACCTCGGCATCCAGCCGAGGGCGGGGGAAAAACTCGAAGCATAAAGGAAAAGGACATATGCCATTTACTCCCCTAAATACCTCCCAAACAAGCATACTGCTGGCCATGAAAAGGCAAGGAAACCCAATCTAGCGTCTGAAGGCCATTACTTCCGAAAATAAGAAAAATATGAAGAAGTTTTGCCAATTCGATCTGGATAATGGGCATGACACCGAGGATTGCTTTCAGTTGAGGAAGTACATCGAGTCTCTGATAAAGCAGGGCCAACTTTGACACGACCTGGGGATGCCCTGCCCAAAGGGGAGGAGGAAAGAAGAAAGGAAAGGGGATGACGAGGAATATGATTCCGATAGGCACCGGAACCGAAGTCCCAAAAGACATCCGCCACCGCTGGCTGAAGTAATACAGACAATCACCACTGGACTGCCTTTAGTAGAAAGGAAAAGAAAAGCTAGGGAGATCTCGGTGATGGAATTTGGTAACACATCAAAAAAACTTGTTCAGAAAAATGGGTCTACCGTAGTATTCCCTCATGATGACCCACTTCTAATCACGGCAAGGATAGGGAGTTGGGATGTCAAAAGACTACTCCTCGATGATGGTTCCAACGTTGACATCTTATTCTCTCATCTGCTGTCGAATTTGGGTATCCTAAAACACGATCTTAAGCCTGTCACCTCCCCTACCTTTGGAGTACGTCCGTCCGAACTCCGTACCCTCGAATGGATTGACCTCCCCCAAATGCTAAGGGGAACTTCACCACAAAACAAGGATGAGCTTTTTGCTTCCATAATGACAAGGTTCATCGTCATAGATGTCCCTTCGTCATATAATGACATCCTTGGAAGACAGACACAAGGAAACCTCCACATTCGCCCAGACGTGAAATACTTGACTGTCACCTTCGCCACAAAGGATGGAGATGCTGAGATCTTCATCGACCAAGGGGAAGTGCAAAAGGTCTTTGTAAAAGCAAGAAAGGTCCCAGTGAAGAGCTACGTATAGACTTTGAAAGCAAAGCCCATACTCGCAAGGGAAACAAAGGGAGAAGAAATAGAAGACCCTGAGAAAATAGAAACAGAAGATGTAGAATTTGTCCCAGGCCAAAATACCCGAATAGGGAAAAAAATGGCCGAAGGTGCAAGGAAAAGCTTGTATCTTTCCTGTTAATGAACAAAGATCTATTCACCTACTCGCCAAAGGACATGCCTGTTGGGTTTCGGGAGCCAAACAGCGCAGTGGAATTTAACCGAAACCCTCCAGGATCCAAGTGAAACGGGGTAAACCAGGTGTTCAAAAATTTCATACCTAATTTTCGGTTGAGATATCTCACTCAACTGTAGAGTCGAATCACAAAACCTGAACAGTTGACGTTGATGGCCAGGGGCCTCATCGTTTATAGTCATGATGACTGGTGGAAAGACTTCTGGGAGGAAGAACGCCTGGAGGATGGATCGCCCAAGGGAGTGTGCCTGAAATCTCAGAAGCAAAGGGTTAGGAGGCCCCCGGAATGTGTTTCCGGGGGGGGGGGGGGGGGCCCCCCGGGGGGGGGGAGCCTCCGACGCCCAAGTCAGTGGTTGGCCAAGAAAAGGCAGAGAAAATAGCACAAAGGGCTGAGGAGTCTCGCCTGGTAATTTTCTCAGAGTGTAGGAGCAGTGTTTTGCCAACCAACCTCCTGCCCAATATTAATTCCTGGTATTTATAGGAGCGCCTAGCCCGTTCAGATCGCGACACGTGTTCGGTCGGATGTTCCTGAATTTCTGGGCGTAGGAGACAGATAGCTGGTAGCAGGTTGCCTTGAGCCATGTGCTGAGACGGGCCATGATGTGATTTTGATGGCGTCAGTGTGGCAGTGCGCCTTTTGAGGCGGATTGTGGCGTCTGTGAATGGATGTGTCAGAGGCTTCCTTAAATGCTTCCATAAATGCTCCTGCCGTACTCCCGAGGTCCCTGGGTGAGGTCGTCCTTTGGTACGGACAGAGCCTCTTCGGGAAACAAGCCCTCAGTTCGGGGGTTCCCAGTTTCAGGGAGTTCCGCCTTCGGGGATATCATGTTCGGCTCGCTATGTCTGGTGCCGCTTTTCCGAAGGCGATCTGTTCACAACCTTGGGGGGGCAAGTAGTGTCCTCGGGTTTTCCTGGCGTGCCGGGCTCGGAGCTCTTCGGCTATCTCCCGAGGTGCATGATCACACCTTTTCTCGGGTAGCGCCAGCTTCTTCTGGCCATTCTTGTGGCAGGGAGTTCGGCCAGATAGAGGCGATAGCGTTTGGCTATCACATGCCCCCCTTTGGAAAGCCGAAGTGAAGACTTCGGTTTTGCATCTCTTTCCGAGGTTGTTTATGGGAGTCTCTTTGGAAGCTCAACCTGTTCCGAGGATGCGCCTTTTGCCCGAAGATCATGGGCTCTTCGGCCTTGGCCTGTTCTTTGGTGTCTTCGAGGCGGAGCCTGTGCCGAAGATACACCTCTTGCCCGAAGGTCATGGGCTGTTCGGCCATAGCCTGTCTCTTGGCGTCCTCGAGTTGGCCTGCTCTTTGTTTCTGCAGGTCTGTTTGGCCAAGCGTGTCAGTCTGAGCGGCGCGTCCCAGTTTTCCAGGGATGTCAGAAGACGTGTCCCAGTTTTCAAGGGACGTTTGGAGGACGTGTCCACCATTTTTCCGCAGCGGTTGACACGTGGCGCTTTGCCATTGGAGGAGAGTCACGTCGGTTACAGAGGGCACGCCTTTTCAGGTGCAGAGAGCAGTTACGGCGACGGTTCGCCTCCAAAGGGTACTTATGACGATGTTTCGGTTACCCACCTCTGGCTTTATAAATAGCCCATTCCATCATAAGTTCCCTTTGCTTTTTCTTCTGCTCTTTTCTCTGCTTTGCCCCTGTTCTTGCATTTTCTTGCTTTCTGTGGCGGAGCTACCTTAATCAGAGCTTTTTTCCAGCCAACTTTCACGACGGCGTCCTCAGATTTTGGCAAATCTTTCGGTGGGTTTTTGTTTTCCAGAGCGTTTTGATCCCTCTGTTCTTTTGAGTTTTTCTCTGGAAACTGTTTTCTTCCGTTTTCAAACTCGTTTTCATGTCGAAAATGCCCATTCCTGAGAGCTGGCAGCCTCTTTTAGCCCATCCTTGTTGCACCACCCCTGCAAAGTTAGAGAGGTGGAAGAAAAAATTCTTTCTTCCCTCTTACGCCATTACTAGGCTGCCTCGTTCTAGCCATTATGCTTTTTCAAACCATAGTAAGGAGGTTACCGTTTTCCGAGCCCAGCTGAAGGCCGGTCTTCGGTATCCTCCCCCGAAGATGGTGTGCGAGTTCTGCAAATTTCATGGCATTGCTGTGAACCAGCTTCCCCCGAACTCGTTCTGCTATTTTAACGCCTACCTCTGCATGTGTGGCGTCTTCGGGATAGAACCCCATTTCATAATCTTTATGCAGTACTACAAGCTCTCTGTGGTCCCGAAGGGTGGCTTCTATTTCATGCTACCTCGGGGATCCGGGAGCAAGAAATTCATGTTCACCTTCGCCACTAAGGATAGCTGGCGGGGGTGGCAACAGAAGTTCTTCTTCCTGAAGATGGACGAGGCCTGGTCGTACGTTCCGACCAAATGGGCTCAGGGAACACTGGATGTGGACGTTGTTGATCCGAGGATGCTGCTGACCCCAGAGTTGGCTCCCGTGTTCGCGGATTTCGACGCCCGCATTCGGGCTGTCTCTGACTGGGATCCCGAGGTCGCTCCGCGCGCCCTTTACCCTTTTCCAATCAACTGGAAGTTGATGACCGAAGAGGTCCTTCGGGAATTAAAGGTGGTAAAGGAGCACAAGACTGACCTCAAGATGCCAGCTCCTGCCATCGCCGGGAAGGATTCCTGGTTGGTCAAGCTTCTTAAGGAGGAGATTTCTTTCGAAACGCTTGTCGAAAGTGAGTCATCTTCTACTCCTTTGCTGTTTTTTTCCTCGGACTTACGCTGATGTTTCTCTCCTTTTTCAGAGATGGGCGACGGGACTGCCGCCTATTACAAGTCCCTTTTCACCGGCCAAGTGGAGAAGGGGGAGTAGACGATTCCCGAAGGCGAAAGTCCGTTGGTGCTGGTCCCTCGTCTAAACGGGCGAAGAAGACTGTTATTTCTTCCCATTTGGAAAGTATTAGGGAGGGAAACGAGGACTGGCGCGGGGCCTTCGAGGAAACGGGCAAAGAGAGCTACCCAGGTTCCTCTAGAAGAAATTCCCGAGGAGACTGCCGAGGAGCCTGGGTCCGCCGAGATTCCGGCGTCTGAGACTGCTGCTTCCGAGGTCCCTTCAACCGACGTCCCTCCTCAAAGTCCTACTGCGTCGCAGGCCCTCCTTGATGTAGTGGTAGAAGTACCTTCTGCCGAGGAGCGGCGCAGGCGGAAGGGCAAGGGCATTTCAACCGAGGAGGCCGAGGACTCCGAGGACGTCGTTGCCGAGGTTCCACCAGGTTTGTTTCCAGACAAAGTGTACTTCCTTTGTTTTTTCTGGATTGCCTTCTTTGTCTTTAATCTCCTTCTCATTCTTGCCACGCAGGGGAGTTGACTACCCCTGACTGGGCGGCCGAACATGCTCGGAAGCGAGCTCTTCGGGACGCCAAAATCCCGCAAGGGAAGATACCCAAAGGAGCCTTTCTGGACGTTCACGGAGGACATGAATTTGTACTCCGAGGACGTTCCTCAAATGGCTAAGGAAATTTCGAAGGGGGTGCTCACCGAGGCCTCCTTCAAGGCTATAGCGGCGGCCCATCCGGGGGATAACACTCTCGCCGCAAAGATCACCGAGCATGCTGCTCAGGTATATCCTTCACAGCTCTTTCCCTTCAATTTTTTCCTAAGTGTTTGGCTCTTACTGACCTTGCGTTTTATCTTTTTGCAGCTGCTGGGGTACGCCGGCTTTCTCCGAGTTCGGGTGGCCAGGGAGGTTGCCTTCCGAACTTCGGCCACTTAGACCATGAATGAGGCGAGGATCGCACTCGCGGAGTCGGCCGCCAAAAACCAGCAGCTGAAAGAGGCTGCTGAGAAAGAAGTGACTGCCCTTCGGGAGGAGTTCCGGAAGGAAAAAGAAGAATTTCAAAAGGTCTCCTCCCAGAAGATTGCTGACCTCGGTGATCAAATAAAGGGGATGCTCGCCGCCAACGAAGATCTTCTCAAGCACAAGGCTGGTTCTGACAGCCTTATAGTGTCGTTGACGAGTGAGAATAACACTCTCCGGGCTGAGGTCGAGTCTTTGAAGAAGGGGTCCAAGGGGACGCTGGAGATAAAGGCGCTGAAGGAGGAGATTGCTGAACTGAAGGACGACCTTGACGACCTCGAGCTTGATAAGAACGAGTCTGATCAAATGGCGAAGGTTGCCTTTCAGGACGGCTTCTGCCTTGCTCGTCACCAGATTCTCCAGAGGTTCCCAGATTTAGACCTCTCTTTTCTTGAGCCCCTAAATATTCCTGAGGGACCTCGGTGGGAATGGTCCAAGGTCGAGCATCTGAAACTTCCTCCTTCAATGCCGGCGCGAAAGGTGGTGGAAAAGGGCGGGCCAGCGAGTGGCTCTCGGGACGCCGCGAACCCCTAGGCTATTTTTTAGGGCCCCTTTTCCTTCCCTTCTATTTTGCATTCCTTCTTCGGGCACTTCTTCTGTAAAGCAGCTTTGCTCTTAATGATGATTTTTTTGGCTAAGTCTTTTCTTGCAAGTTTCTTCATTTCCATTGTCCCGAACACGTTCGCTCAAGAGACTTCGGAAAACCTGCGATCAAAGAAACTTTTTTACCTTCCTTTGTCCGAGCTTGTTCGCTCCAGAGGCTTTTTGGAAAGTCTGAAAAAATTTGACTAAGTCTTTTTGCAGGCTTTTGCATTTCCATTTTGTCCCAAACACGTTCGCTCGAGGGACTTCGGAAATTCCTTAGTCAAAAAATTTTCCTTCTTTTCCTTTTGTCCCGAGCATGTTTGCTCAAGAGACTTAGGAAATCTTTCGAGAGTTGTTTTCCATTTTTCCCGAGCGTGATGGCTCAAGGGGCTTCGGAAAACTGTCTCTGCGCTTATTTCGGCGAGTACTTCTGCGACGTTCTTGTTTCCCATCTTTCCCGAGCATGATGGCTCAAGGGACTTCGGAAAACCGCCTCTGTGAGATTTCTCCATCTTTTCCCGAGCGTGATGGCTCAAGGGACTCTGGGAGGTCAATCTGCGCTTTATTACGGCGAGCATCTTCGCGGAATTCTACTTTGCACAATTTTGGATACTTAAGAACTTTCCTTAAGAGCATTCTGTACTTACAATTCCTCCGCTTCATCTTAGGCGTAGAATTTTTTCAAGGCGTCTGAGTGCCAAGTATTTTTCAATTCTACGCCTTCGGCGTCGCCAAGTTTGTACACGCCTTTTCGTACTTCGGCGAGAACCAAATAAGGTCCTTCCCAGTTTGCGCGAAGTACTCCGTGGGACGGCTTTCGGGGTGCAAAGTCAGCCTTTCGGAGAACGAGGTCTCCCTTCTTGATCTCTTTTGGCCTGGCCCGTAAGTTTACAGCCGCGGCCACTCTTTGCTGAAAAGCTTTTCTTCTCAGCTCGGCTATTTCTCTGTGTTCGCCGACGAGGTCGAGCTTGGTTCTGAGGCTGTGGTCGTTTCCACCTTCATCAAATATTTGTACCCGTATTGATGGTCTGACTATCTCGACTGGGATAATGGCCTCTGTCCCGAAGACTAGTGAAAAGGGAGTTTCCCCTGTGGCCCTTCGGGGCGTCGTTCGGTAGCTCCACAATACGCTTTGGAGTTCTCCTGGCCATTTCCCTTTTGCTTCTCCCAGTCTCTTTTTCAGGCCATCTTTTATGGTCCTGTTCGATACTTCCACCTGCCCGTTACTTTGGGGGTGAGCTACTGGGGCGAAGTGCATCTTTATTCCGAGGTCGCTGATAAATTCCTGGAATCCTTTGTCTATGAATTGGGATCCATTATCAGCTACTAGTACCCTCGGTATGCCAAATCTGCATACGATGTTCTTCCATACGAACTTCTGCACTTCTTTTGCCGAGATAGTTGCTAGTGGTTCTGCCTCCACCCATTTTGAGAAATAGTCCACTGCTACCACGCAGAATTTCACGCCTCCGGGTGCTGTGGGGAGTGGCCCAATAAGGTCTATACCCCAGACTGCGAAGGGCCAAGGATAGTCTGCCGAAGTTACCATTTCCGAGGGTGTCCTCTGGATTTTCGCGTGTCTCTGGCAGCTACCACATTTCCGGACGAACTGTCTTGCGTCCTTTCTCAGGGTAGGCCAGAAGTATCCTTGGCGGAGTATCACTGCTGCAAGGGCATCAGTTCCAATGTGTGAACCACACATGCCTTCGTGAACTTCTTCAAGGACCATTTCAGTATCCTCTTCATTCACACATCTTTGCAGCGGGTTCGCATATCCCTGCCGGTATAACTCTTCGCCAATCAGGAAGAATCTTCCGGAGTGTCTTCGCAGTCTTACAGCATCGCCGGGGTCTTCGGGGAGCAAATTCTCTGCGAGGTATCTTTTTATTGGGTCTTTCCACCCTGTTCCCGAGGTCGCTATGCTCAGCACTGAGATGCTCGGATGGTCTAGCACCTCGGTGTATGTTTTTGACTTCGCCAAGCAATCTGCCTCAGTGTTATTCCGCCGAGGTACATTTTCGATCCGTACGGCGTCAAACTCTTGGATGAGCTTTGCTACTAGCTCATGATATTTTGCCAAGATTGGGTCCTTCGCCCCATAATCTCCTGCCGTCTGCCGAACTACCAGCTGGGAATCGCTGTGAGCCTTTAAGTTTCTCACGCCAATCTTTCTGGCCAAGCGTAATCCCGCTATGAGGGCTTCATACTCAGCTACATTGTTGGTGACGTTGAAGCTGAACTTGATAGCCTTCATTACCTCCAGGCCTTCGGGGCCCCTGATAATTACTCCAGCTCCCTGGTGTTCGGACCCCGAGGCTCCGTCTACGTGCAAGGTCCATTCTGGCTCACCCTCTTTTGGATCTGAATGGCTCTCCTCAGTGGTGGGTATTTCGGCGATAAAATCTGCCAGTGCTTGAGCTTTTATGGCCTTCCGAGGCTCATACGTGATTTCGTGTTCGCCCAGCTCTATGCACCACTTGGAGAGCCTTCCCGAATGATCAACTCTCTTCATGACATCCCGTAGCGGCAGACTACTTCGGACGATGATGGGGTGAGCCTGAAAGTATGGTCGCAGCCTTCTCCTTGCAAGCACCAAGGCATATATAGCTTTTTGAAGCAAAGGGTACCTGATTTCGGCGCCATGCAGGGACTTGCTGACATAGTAGACCGGCCATTGCTTTGGCCCTTCTTCTTTCACAAGGACCGAGCTCACAGCTTTTTCTGTGACGGCGAGGTAGAGTACGAGGGGCTCTCCCTCCCGAGGTTGTCGCAGAGTCGGCAGGCTGGCCAAGTAGACTTTGAGTTCTTCCCAGGCCTTTTGGCAATCTTCATCCCAAGGATGATCATTCCTTCCGAGGTTGCCTTCCATTTTTGCTGCCTTTGTGAGGACTTTGAAGAAAGGTCGACACCTATCTCCGTACCTGGAAATAAACCTGCTCAGAGAGGTTATTCTTCCGGTGAGTCTCTGCACGTCTTTGACTGTGGCAGGAGTTCGGAACTCAAGCAGAGCCTTAATCTTCTCGGGGTTAGCATCGATGCCTCTTTCGGATACCATGTACCCAAGGAATTTTCCCGAGGTCACCCCGAAGATGCACTTCTTAGGATTAAGGCGGATCCCGAAGGCTCTGAGCTTTTGGAAGGTTTCCTCTAAATCTGCAACGTGGTAGCCAGGCAGCTTGCTCTTGACTATCATATCATCAACATACACCTCCATGTTTCTCCCCATTTGGTCTTTGAAGACCTTGTTCATCAGCCTCTGGTAGGTGGCTCCTGCATTTTTGAGCCCGAAGGGCATCCTGATATAGCAATATGTTCCTCCCTCGGTGATGAAGGCAGTCTTCTCTTCATCTTCGGGGTCCATCCTTATCTGATGGTAGCCACTGAAGGCGTCTAGGAAACTTAGGAGCCCATATTCAGCAGTTGAATCTACCAGTTGATCTATTGGCGGCAGAGGGTATGAGTCTTTCGGGCAAGCATCGTTCAAGTTTCTGAAGTCGATGCACATCCGGAGTTTGCTGCTACCTTCTTTTGTGGCAATGACCACGTTGCTTAACCATTCGGGGTACTTGACCTCCCTGATAACTTCAGCATCTAGGAGACGCTGGACTTCGGTTTTGACAAAGTTGCTTTTGTGGGCTGAGATGCTCCGTTTCTTTTGCCGGACAGGTTTTGCTTCCGGGCTTACTTTGAGGCTATGCTGTATTATGCCAGGGTTTACCCCTGGCATATCTTTCGGCGAGTAGGCAAACAGATCTTTATTTTCCAGCAGAAAGGATACAAGTTTTTCCTTGTCACCTTCGGCCAAGCTCTTCCCTATTCGGGTAGATTGTCCTGGGACAAGATCTACTGCTTCCGTTTCTGCCTTTGCGGGATCTTCTCCTTTGCCTTTCTCCTGCGCCTTTGCCTCCACCGTTTGTGTAGAGTTGTTTGCCGGAGCCTTTCGTGCTTTCACAAACACCTTTCTTACCTCGGCCTGGTCTATGAAGATCTCTGCATCTCCATCCTTGGTGGCGAATGTGACAGTCAAGTACTTCACATCAGGGCGAATGTGCAGGTTCCCCATTGTCTGCCTTCCAAGGATGGCGTTGTACGAGGACGGGACGTCCATGACGATGAATCTTGCCATTGTGGAGGCGTACAACTCAGCTGCTCCGTCTACCGAAGTCCCTTTCATCATCAGCGGGAGATCGATCCATCCGAGGACGGGGAGTTCGGATGGTCCAACCCCAAAAGTGGGCGAGGTGACAGGCTTCAGTTCGCTGCTGGAGATGCCCAAGCTCGGCAGCAGGTGCGAGAATAGGACGTCAGCATTTGAGCCATCATCAAGCAACACTCTTTTGACGTCCCAGTTCCCTATTCTCGCCATAATCAGCAGCGGATCGTCGTGGGGGAAGACGACGGTGGAGCCATCTTTGCGAGCCAGCTTCTTTGATGGACTTTGATACTCCATGACTGCAATTTCTCTGGCTTTCCGCTTTCTTTCCGAGGATGGGAGCCCCGTGGTGATGGTTTGGATAACCCCTGCTGGAGGTGGAGGTCGCCTTTTTGGACTTCGGTTTCTCCGCCTGTCGGAGTCGTAGTCCTCGTCTTCGGCCCTTTCTTCCTCCTCTTTTCTGCCTTTTGGGGATGGCATCCGCAGGTATTTCCGAAGTTGGCCCTGTTTTATCAGCGACTCTATGTACTTCTTCAGCTGGAAGCAGTCTTCGGTGTCATGACCGTGGTCGCGATGAAACTGGCAGAACTTCTTGGCATTCTTTTTGTTATCGGCGGTCATGGCCCTTGGCCGCCGAATCTGCGTCCCTTGCCTTTCCAGCGCCATGAGGATGTTGGTCCGTGTGGTGCTCAGGGGCGTGAAACTTTGAGGTTTCCTTCCCCGCATCCTCCGAGGTCGTCCTGCTTGTTCGGTCGGATGCCGAGCTTGCTGATTGGACCCATCGGCGCGGTGGTGATCGGGCTTCGGCCCTGCCATTCTTAGTTCCTCGGCGGTCATGTGCTGTTCTGCCCTTCGGTAAAATTCTCCGAGGGTCTCCGGGGGGTCCTTTGAGAACTCGTAGAACAGCTGTGAGTCTCGCCGAAGGCCCCGTGTCATGGCAAGAATGCGGATTTCGGGCCGGAAGTCTGGGACGCTCAGAGCTTCCCTGTTGAATCTTTCGACATAGTCTCGGATGGTTTCTCCGTTCCTCTGCTCTATGTCGAACATCTGGACAGGCATCTTCGCAGTAGGTCTGCTCCCAATGAACTGCTGGGTGAAGGCTGTGGACAACTCCTGGAACTCAGTAATGGTCCCTGGAGGCAATGAATTGTACCACGCAGTTGCTGGCCCTGTGAGGGTGACTTCGAAGCATTTGCACATGGTAGCGTCATCAGCACCGTGCATTATCATGCTGCGTCTGTACTTCGTCAGATGGGCCTGTGGATCAGTACGGCCATCATAAATTTCCAGCCGAGGTACTCTGAAGTCACCTGGCATAGCTGCCTCAACGACGGCCTGAATGAATGGGGAGTCATCTTCGCAGCATGTTCCCGAGAGTCTGGCCCAAACGGGTTTTCTGGCCACTTGTTTCTCCACTCTGTCCAGCCGTGCTAGTATCCTCTCCATAAGCACTGTGGCGCTAGGGCCTTCTTCAGGGAATGGAGATCGTCGGCGCCTCTTCGGGGAGCGAGTTCGGCGCTGAGGGGACAAGGACCTCGCCTCAGGCGACGAACTGCTTCGCTGTGAGACTCTCGGTCGCTTGGACCCGGTTTGTCCCACAGGCCGTTTCCCGAGGGCTATATCTTCTGTGGATGATTCTTCGCGAGGGTCTCCACTCCCCGAACTGCGATGTGTAGACTTGGGGCTTCTCTCCCGAGGGCGTGTCACTGAGGGGGGTCTCTGGGCCCGTGCTTGCTGTGGCCACCTTCGGTCGATCTGCTGGGTCACTTCAGCAACGACCGAACGCTGAAAGTCCCTCAAGAAGCTCATGGTGACTACCAGAGGGCGGTCTTCCTCGGGCGCAGAAGTCCCTGGGAGTGTTTGCTCAGCAGCCGGTTGTGTCTCAGGCGCGGACGGGGACCTTGGGAGTCCCTTGTCCTTAGAACGCCGAGTCTCAACGACGGCGATCTCAGAGCGGGTTCCCACAGACGGCGCCAAATGATGGCCAGGGGCCTCATCGTTTATAGTCATGATGACTGGTGGAGAGACTTCTGGGAGGAAGAACGCCTGGTGGATTGGATCGCCCAAGGGAGTGTGCCTGAAAGCTCAGAAACAAAGGGTTAGGAGGCCCCCGGAGTGTTTTTCCGGGGGGGGAGCCTCCGACGCCCAAGTCAGTGGTGGCCGAGAGAAAGGCAGAGAAAATAGCACAAAGGGCTGAGGAGTTTTGCCTGGTAATGGGAGCTCAGTATTTCGCCAGCCAACCAACCTCTTGTCAAGTATTAATTCCTGGTATTTATAGGAGTGCCTAGCCCGTTCAGATCACGACACGTGTTCGGTCGGACGTTCCTGACTTTCTGGGCATAGGAGACAGATAGTAGGTTACCTTGAGCCATGTGCTGAGACGGGCCATGATGTGATTTTGATGGCGTCAGCGTGGCAGAGCGCCTTTTGAGGCGGATTGTGGCGTCTGTGATTGGATGTGTCAGAGGCTTCCTTAAATGCTTCCATAAATCTCCTGCCGTACTCCCGAGGTCCCTGGGTGAGGTCGTCCTTTGGTACGGACAGAGCCTCTTCGGGAAACAAGCCCTGAGCTCGGGGGTTCCCAGCTTCAGGGAGTTCCGCCTTCGGGGATATCGTGTTCGGCTCGCTATGTTTGGTGCCGCTTTTCCGAAGGCGATCTGTTCACAACCCTGGGGGGGCGAGTAGTGTCCTGACGTGCTGGGCTCGGAGCTCTTCGGCTATCTCCCGAGGTGCATGATCACACCTTTTCTCGGGTAACGCCAGTTCTTCTGGCCATTCTTGTGGCAGGGAGTTCGGCCAGATCGAGGCGATAACGTTTGGCTATCAGACGTGTTCAGGCTCTCTATGGTATCCACACGAGCTTCTCGGGATCACCACGCTTCCACCACGTCCCGGCAGATGCGTTTCTCTTGCGCTCGCAGTGCTAGCTTGCGTCCTCCAAGGAATTGCAAGAGAAGAGTGCGGCTGTCCTTTTGGGAGGCTAGGGCAAGGAGACCTATGAATTTCTCACTTAAAAGTTGTATTTATAGTGAGACTCAACTTCCAGGCCTAATGGGTTTCAAAACCCTAATCCAATTAGGATTTAATTTCGGGCTTAATAATGGCTCAACTCCTTGGCCCATTATTAATACGAAATTAAAGTGAAACCATAACCCAAATAATTAGCCCATGCACTCTAATGATCCAAATAGCTCTATGTGTGCGACCCAATAGGCTCTTGCCATGTTGGCAATGATCATAAATCACATTTATGATCATAAGCAATGAGCGGTGTCTAGCAACACATCATTGCTACCCAAGTGACAAGATTGTCGGTGAATCGACTAAACCTTTATGATCATCACCGATATATGCCATTGTCCCTTTGTCCAAGATATCAAGACTAAGCATGAGACATGGAATGTGTCACTCTCGTATAGCCCAATCTTTGGTTTCTTGATTACTGAGTAGACCAACTTAAACTGATGACTTTGATATCGTATATCAACTCATCGGAGCATGGCCATGCATTTTCTAAGTCTCACTCTATCAAAGGGCCCGAAGATATCACTCCTATTACATAGGAGGGACAAATCCCATCTCGATCATACAAATCCCTCCGCATGATATGTGACATACCCAATGACCTCTTTCAAGTTCACTCAGTTACGAGCAACAAATGAAAGTATCAAAGTATGTGACTCACATGTAGGGAACCTTGATGATCTTAGGTCGAAGGACTACATATACCATGATCAATATGAGAATCACTTATGACACTCATATAACGATCCATGAAGTGTTCTCATGGTGGGTCGGTCCAGTACATAAGTTCTCCAACTTGTACCCATATGTGGACTACATATCTCATATTAGTCTCCACATATACTAGTCATTATGTATTATTGCAACCCGCTCCACAATAATACTATACTAGGGACGTTTAAGAATATCATTATTCTAGGGTTACAATTATGTTTATTACGTTACTCAGAAACAAAACAACAAACAAAATTGCTAGATTAATGCCTAAATAAAATATCATGACTCAATGTGCAAAAATACAATCATCTCATGATTGGATTTTTGGGCACAACACTAACAATGCCTGGGGTAGTCCCTCGCATAATCCAACATAGCCTTAAGGTGCGCCCAGAGGCAAAGCCTGTCCAACAAAAAAAGCGAAGCCTCTCGGGGCATAAGAACAACTTCGTTAAAATTGAAGTCCAACACTTAATGGAAGTAGGTGTAATCAGGGAAGTCAAATACCTCGAATGGCTTAGTAACATGGTTATCGCCACAAAGGAAGGGAGTGATAAACTCTGAATGTGCATCAACTTCCAAAACGTGAACGATGCTTGCCCTAAAGATTCATATCCTCTGCCGCCAGTAGACCAGTTGGTAGATTCAACCACTGAGTATGGCCTCCTTAGTTTCATTGACGCCTTCAGTGGGTATCATCAAATTAGGATGGACCCCGAAGACGAGGAAAAGACCACCGTCATCATCGAAGTTGGTACATACTGATATATTAGAATGCCCTTCGGGCTTAAGAACGCAGGAGCCATGTACCAAAGGTTGATGAATAGGGTCTTCAATTCCCAAATTGGGAGAAACATAGAAGTCTATGTTGATGATATGATAGTTAAGAGTGTTAGTGTTGTGCCCAAAAGCCAATCATGAGATGATTGTACTTTTTGCACATTGAGTCGCGATATTTTATTAAGGCATTAATGTACCAATTATGGTTTGTTGTTTTGTTTCTGCATAACGTAACCAACATAATTGTAACCATAGAATAATGATATTCTCAAATGTCCCTAGTCTAGTACTATTGTGGAGCGGGTTGCAATAATAAATAATGACTAGCATATGTGGAGACTAATATGAGATATGTAGTCTGCAAATAGGTACAAGTTGGAGAACTTGTGTACTGGACCGACCCCACCATGAGAACACTACATGGATCGTTATATGAGTGTCATAAGTGATTCTCATAGTGATCATGGTATATGTAGTCCTTCGACCTAAGATCATCAAGGTTTCCTACATGTGAGTCACATACTTTGATACTTTCCTTTGTTGCTCATAACTGAGTGAACTTGAAAAAGGTTAGGATGGGTTTCGGGAGCCAAATAGTGCAGCGGAATTTAACCAAAACCCTCCAGGATCCAAGTGAAACGGGGTAAAACGGGTGTTTGAAAATTTTCATACCTAATTTTCGGTTGAGATCTCTCACTCAACTGTAGAGTCGAATCACAAAACCTGAACAGTTGACGTGTTCAGGGTCTCTATGGTTGATAGCCAAAGGCTATTGCCTCCTCGGTAGTAACTCCGCGCCAGAATATTGGCCGAGGAGTCTGACGTCACCCAAGAGAGGATCTTTTTACTGACCTCGGAAGGTGCGAAGTCAAACACTATGAGCTCGAGACTTCGGTAGCTCGTCAAGAATTCCGAGGACAACACCGTCTCCATCGAGGGGCTAAACTGACCGTCTTCGGGTAAGAGAGCCATCTCCCTGAAGCAAGGGAGAATCTCCCCGAAGGAAGAGGCCCCAAAGAGGTCTTCCTCGAACAAGAAACACCTGAACGAGGGAATCCCCGAACTATGGGTGTGAGTCCCGAAGAAGGTGTTCATCAAGGGCGCTCCCAGAATTATGGGATAGATCCCGAAGGAGGTGCTCGCACCGAAGGACGGATAGAATCCGAAGAGGGTGCCCGCACCGAAGGGAGACCTCGCCCAGGGGACCTCGGGAGTACGGTATGAGCATTTAAGGAGCCTCTGACATGTCACCCACAAGCCCTACACGTCACATCTGAACGGCGAAATGACACGCCGCAGCCGCCCCAGTCCTGACACAACCCGTCCGGGTCCAGGGCTAAAAGAGGCTGCAAACGGCTGCCTGTCCCCTAGGTCCAAAGAGACAGATCAAATCCGACCGAACACGTGTCATGATCTGAACAGACCAGCTACTCCTATAAATACTAGGAAATGGGACTGGGCAAAGGAAGGGCATTTTCCTCTCTCTGAGAAAACACAGAACAGGCAAGACACTTGATCCCTTAGTGTTCTTCCTCCACTCTCACTCAGAAAACTGACTTGGGCGTCGGAGGGTCCTCCCCGGAAAAGCAAACCGGGGACCTCCTAACCTTTTCTTTGAGCTTTTCAGGCGCACTCAGCTGGGAAACCTGAGCTCCAGGCGCTTGCCTCCACAGGAAGTCTCTCCACCTGTCAACATGACAGCAAACGAAGATGCCTTGGGGCATCATTTGGCGCCGTCTGTGGGAAACTACTCCCAGGTAGCTGTTGTCGAAACTCGGCGTTCGAAGGACAGAGGACTTCCAAAGTCCCCGTCCGCGCCTGAGACCCAACCAGCTACCGAACAAAGTCCCCCAGAGACTTCCTTGCCTGAAGAGGAACGCCCTCTTGTCATCACCATGGATTTTTTAAGAGACTTTCAGAGGTCTGTTGTGGCTGAAATGACACAACAAATAGACCGAAGATGGCCGCAACCAGCCCAGGCGCAAAAACCCACTTCGTCAGCACGACCTCGGGAGAAAAGCCCGAGGGCAACCCATCATAGCTCGGGAAGTGGGGAGCCACGAGAAGAGTCCTCAACAGATAACTTGCCCCTCGGGGCACGGCTGGCGGAAAGAGCAAGGTCTAAACAACCTGAAATCCCGTCCAGAAGAAGTTTATCAACAGAGGCAAGGTCCCCCTCACCTCGGTACCGAAGTCGCTCCCCGAAGAGACGGCCTTTTACCAGGAAAACCAGGAAGAGGAGCCCAGTGCTACGCTCCTCCTGGAGAAAGTCTTGGCAAGACTGGAGAGAGTGGAACAGCAGGTGGCACGCAAGCCTGTTTGGGCCAGGCTAACTGAAACGGTCTCTGGAGATGAAACTCCTTTCGCCCGAACAGTGGTCGAGGCGGCCATGCCAAGTGACTTCAGGCTACCTCGGCTGGAGACCTATGAGGGTCGGACTGATCCCCAGGCCCACCTAACAAAGTACAAACGCAGCATGGTGTTACATGGGGCTGACGATGCTACGCTCTGCAAGTGCTTCGAAGTCACCCTCGCAGGACCAGCAACTGCCTGGTACAATTCCCTGCCTCCAGGAAACATCAAGGGGTTCCAGGAGCTGTCCACGGCGTTCAACCAACAGTTCATTGGGAGCAAGCCGACGGCGAAGATGCCCGTCCAGATGTTTGACATAGCGCAGAGAAACGAGGAGACCATCCGTGACTATGTCAAGAGGTTCAACAGGGAGGCCCTCAGTGTTCCGGACTTTCGTCCCGAAATCCGCATCCTCACCATGACGAGGGGCCTCCGGAGGGATTCGCACTTGTTTTACGAATTCTCCAAAGATCCCCCGGACACGCTGGGAGAATTCTACCGAAGGGCTGAACAACACATGACAGCCGAAGAACTGAGAATGACTGGACCAAAACACGACCAAATTCAAGCTCGTGGCGAAGGGTCCAGCCAGCAAGCCCGGTGTCCAACGGAACAGTCAGGCCGACCTCGGAGAATGCGAGTAGGAGGAAGGAAGCCCCAAAACTTTACACCTCTGAGCACCACGAGGGCTAACGTCCTTATGGCGTTGGAAAAACAGGGGGCTCAAATCCAACGGCCAAGGGGCATGACTGCTGACAACAGAAGGAACATGAAGAAGTTCTGTCAGTTCCACCGTGATCACGGTCATGACACCGAAGACTGCTTTCAGTTGAAAAAGTACATTGAATCACTGATAAAGCAGGGCCAGCTTCGGCGTTATTTGAGAATGCCTTCCCCGAAAGGGAAAAAAGAGGAGGAAGGAAAGCCCGATGACGAGGATTACGATTCGGACAGGCGAAGGAACCGAAGTCCGAGAAGGCGTCCTCCACCTTCGGCAGGAGTAATACAGACGATCACAACCGGACTTCCATCCTCGGAAAGAAAAAGAAGGGCCAGAGAGATAGCGGTGATGGAATATCAGAGCCCAATGAAAAAATTGGCCCGCGAGGATGGCTCCACCATCGTATTCCCTCATGACGATCCATTGCTAATAATGGCAAGGATAGGAAACTGGGACGTCAAGAGGGTACTGCTGGATGATGGGTCAAACGCAGACGTCTTGTTCTCACATTTGCTGCCAAGCTTGAGCGTATCCAGGAGTGACCTCAAGACTGTTACTTCACCCACGTTCGGCGTAGGACCATCTGAGCTACCTGTCCTCGGGTGGATCGACCTCCCCTTGATGATGAAAGGAACTTCGGAGAAAGGAACTGCTGAGTTGTTCGCCTCTACCATGGCAAGGTTCATAGTCATGGACGTTCCTTCGTCATAAAACGCCATCCTCGGCAGACAGACACAGGGAAATTTGCACATTCACCCTGATGTAAAGTACTTGACCGTCACCTTCGCCACCAAAGAAGGAGACGCAAAGATCTTCATTAATCAAAGCGAGGTGAGAAAGGTGTTCGTCAGAGCACGAAAGGCTCCAGCAAGCAACCTAGCACATGCTGTAGAAGCAAAAGAGTTGGAAAGGGGCGAGGCAGAAGATCCCACAAAAGCGGAAACAGAAGAAGTAGAGCTTGTCCCAGGCCATAGTACCCGAATAGGGAAAAGCATGGCCGAAGGAGACAAGGAAAAACTTGTATCTTTTCTGCTTGCAAATAAAGATCTGTTCGCCTACTCGCCGAAGGACATGCCAGGGGTAAACCCTCGCGTAATCCAGCATAGCCTCAAAGCGAGTCCAGAAATAAAACCTGTCCGGCAAAAGAAACAGAGCATCTCAGCTCACAAAAGTGACTTCATCAAGACCGAAGTTTAGCATCTGATAGACGCCAGCGTTATCCGGGAGGTAAACTACCCCGAATGGCTAAGCAACGTAGTAATTGCCACAAAAGAAGGAAGTAGTAAACTGTGGATGTGCATCGACTTCAGAAATTTGAACGATGCTTGCCCGAAAGATTCATATCCTCTTCCGCTAATAGACCAACTGGTAGACTCAACTGCCGAGTATGGGCTCCTAAGTTTCCTGGACGGTTTCAGTGGGTATCATCAGATAAGGATGGACCCCGAAGATGAAGAGAAGACTGCCTTCATCACCGAAGGAGGAACATATTGCTATATCAGGATGCCCTTCGGACTCAAAAATGCAGGAGCCACCTACCAGAGGCTGATGAACAAGGTCTTCAAAGACCAAATGGGGAGGAACATGGAGGTGTATGTTGATGATATGATAGTCAAAAGCAAACTGCCTGGCTACCACGTTGCAGATTTAGAGGAAACCTTCCAAAAACTCAGAGCCTTCAGGATCCGCCTTAATCCTGAGAAATGCATCTTCGACGTGACCTCGGGAAAGTTCCTTGGGTACATGGTATCCGAAAGAGGCATCGATGCTAACCCCGAGAAGATTAAGGCTCTGCTTGAATTCCGAACTCCTGCCACAGTCAAAGACGTGCAAAGACTCACCGGAAGAATAACCTCTCTGAGCAGGTTTATTTCCAGGTACGGAGATAGGTGTCGACCCTTCTTCAAAGTCCTCACAAAGGCAGCAAAGATGGAAGGCGACCTCGGAAGGAATGGTCATCCTTGGGATGAAGATTGCCAAAAAGCCTGGGAAGAACTCAAAGTCTACTTGGCCAGCCTGCCGACTCTGCGGCAACCTCGGGAGGGAGAGCCCCTCGTATTATACCTCGCCGTCACGAAAAAAGCTGTGAGCTCGGTCCTCGTGAAAGAAGAAGGGCCAAAGCAATGGCCGGTCTACTATGTCAGCAAGTCCCTGCATGGCGCCGAAGTCAGGTACCCTTTGCTTCAAAAAGCTATATATGCCTTGGTACTTGCAGGAAGGAGGCTACGGCCATACTTTCAGGCTCACCCCATTATCGTCCGAAGTACCCTGCCTCTACGGGATGTTATGAGGAAAGTTGATCATTCGGGAAGGCTTTCCAAGTGGTGTATAGAGCTTGGCGAACACGACATCACGTATGAACCCCGGAAAGCTATAAAAGCTCAAGCTTTGGCAGACTTCATCGCCGAAGTACCAAACACCGAGGAGGGACATTCATTTTCGGGCGAAGACGAGCCAGAATGGACGTTATATGTTGACGGGGCCTCAGGATCCGAACACCAGGGAGCTGGAGTGATTATCAGAGGCCCCGAAGGCCTAGAAGTAATGAAGGCCATCAAGTTCAGTTTCAACGCCACCAACAACATGGCCGAGTATGAGGCCCTCATAGCAGGATTACGCCTGGCCAGAAAAATTGGCGTGAGAAACTTGAAAGCCCATAGTGATTCCCAGCTGGTGGTCCGGCAAATGGCAGGGGACTATGGCGCGAAAGACCCGACCTTGGCGAAATACCATGAGTTGGTAACAAAGCTTATTCGGGAGTTCGACGTCATGAAAATCGAGAACGTACCCCGACGAGAAAATGCTGAGGCAGACTGTTTGGCGAAGTCCAAAACTTGCACCGAAGTGCTAAGCCACCCCAGCGTCGCGGTGTTAAGCATAGCGACCTCGGGGAAAGGATGGAAAGAACCAATCAAAACGTATCTCGCAACCAACACACTCCCTGAAGACCCCAGCGAAGCCGCAAAAGAGCGAAGGCGCTCCGGGCGTTTCTTCTTAATTGGAGAAGAACTATATCGGCAAGGATATGCAAATCCACTACAGAGGTGTGTTAGTGAAGAGGATACTGAAATGATCCTCGAAGAAGTTCATGAAGGTGCCTGTGGTTCGCACATCGGAACCGACGCCCTGGCAGCAGTGGTACTTCGCTAAGGATACTTCTGGCCTACCCTGAGAAAGGACGCCAAGCAGTTCGTCCGGAAATGTGGTAGTTGCCAGAGACATGCGAACATCCAAAGAACACCCTCGGAGTTCGTGACTTCGGCAGACTATCCTTGGCCCTTCGCAGTTTGGGGCATAGATCTCATTGGGCCACTCCCAACGGCGCCTGGAGGCGTAAAGTTCTGCGTAGTAGCAGTAGACTATTTCTCTAAGTGGGTCGAGGCAGAACCTCTGACAACTATCTCGGCAAAAGAAGTGCAGAAGTTCGTATGGAAAAACATCGTATGCAGATTTGGCATACCGAGGGTACTCGTAGCGGACAATGGATCCCAGTTCATAGACAAAGGATTCCAAGAGTTCATTAGCGACCTCGGGACAAAAATGCACTTCGCCCCAGTAGCTCACCCCCAAAGTAATGGGCAGGTGGAAGTATCTAACAGGACCATAAAAGATGGTCTGAAAAAGAGATTGGGAGAAGCAAAAGGGAAATGGCCAGGAGAACTCCAAAGCGTGTTATGGAGCTACCGAACAACACCCCGAAGAGCCACAGGGGAAACGCCTTTTTCACTCGTCTTCGGTACAGAGGCCATCATCCCTGTCGAAGTAGTACAACCGTCAATACGAGTCCAAGTGTTCGATGAAAAAGGAAATGACCTCGGTCTGAGAACCAAGCTCGACCTCGTCAGTGAACACAGAGAAGTAGCCGAGTTGAGAAGAAAAGCTTTCCAGCAAAGAGTGGCAGCAGCCATAAACCTACGCGCCAGGCCAAAAGGAATAAAGAAGGGAGACCTCGTTCTCCGAAAGGCTGAATTTGCACCCCGAAAGCCGTCCCACGGGGTACTTCGCGCAAATTGGGAAGGACCCTACCTGGTACTTGCCGAAGTACGAAAAGGAGTTTATAAGCTCGATGATGCCGAAGGCATAGAATTAAAAAATACTTGGCACTTAGAGGCCTTGAAAAAATTCTATGCCGAAAAAGTTCGGTGGGAAAGTTGTATTGCACAAGTTGCAAAAATTTGTCTAAGTAAAAAGTTCTGAAGAAGTACAAAACAAGAGTCTCACGAAAGCAATCGCCGACGAAAACAAAAGTAAGTTTTTCCGAAGCCTCTTGAGCGAATATGTTCGGGACAAAGGAAAGCAAGAGTTTGGTTTTCCGAAGTATCTTGAGCGAATATGTTCGGGACAAAGGAAAGCAAGAGTATGGTTTTCCGAAGTCTCTTGAGCGAATATGTTCGGGACAAAGGAAAGCAAAAGTATGGTTTTCCGAAGTCTCTTGAGCGAATTATGTTCGGGACAGAAGGAAACAAAGGAATCTGGCAAAAAATACTTAGCCAAATTTTTATCTATTGAGCCAAAGAGTGCTTACAGAGAAGAAAGTTGCTGAAAGACTACAAAAAAGAAGAAGAAAATGAAGGCAAAAGGCCCTAGTACTAAGGAACCTCGGCGTCTTGAAAACTGCCAGCCTCTGTGCTTTTGTCAGCAGCCTTCGGCGCCGGGAGAGAAGGAGGCAGTTTCAAGTGCTCGATCTTGGACCAAGTCCACCGAGGCTCCTTGGGGATGTTCATGCCTTCCAGGAAGGAGAGGTCAAAATCTGGGAACTTCTGCAGAATTTGGTGCCGAGCAAGACAGAAGCCGTCTTGAAAGCCCAACTTCGTCATATCATCGGACTCCCGCTTGTTGACCGCCAAATCCGCGTAATCCTTCTCCAAATCCTTGAACTTTCTCTTCAATGCCTTCATCTTCTTCTTCTCTTCTGAAGGCTTCTTCAGAGATGCGACCTCGGCTTCGAGCTGGGCCTTTTCCTCGAGCGTCTTCGCAAGGATTGCGTCACTTTCTGACTTATCCTTTTGAATCGTTTCTACGATCGAAGTTAGCTCCGCCATCCAAGAGCCGATGTCGGAAAGTTTCTGGGAGGTGCCTTTCTCCAGTTCCTCTTTCTCTTTTATGAACCCCTCCCGAAGTTCAGCAATTTCCTTCTCTGAAGACTGCTTCAGCTGAGCATTGTCGGCAGCCAACGCCGAACACTGGGCCTTCGTCTTGGTGTAAAGGTCCTAGAGTGACGCCCTCCTTTCTGACTCTCGCGCCACCCGAACACGGAGCAACCCGGCATACCCCATCAGCTGCAAAAAAAAGCAAACAAAGGGAAAATGATGCTAAGTAAAAAGCAAAGGCGAAATTGGCACTGAGGAAACAGTGAAGCGTACCTGGGCGGCATGTTCAGTGAGTTTGGCGGCCAAAGAGTTGTCGCCTGGGTAAGCCGCCGTAAGGGCCTTGTAAGAGGCCTCAGTAAGCACCCCTTTGCACACCTGCCTGGCCATCTCGGGACAGTCCTCGGAGTACATATTCATGTCCTCCGTGAACGTCCAGAAGGGCTCCTTCGGAACTTTCCCTGCTGGGACTTTGGCATCCCGAAGGGCCCTCTTGCGGGCGTGTTCGGCAACCCAGTCAGGAGCGGCCACCTCCGCTGCACAACAAGGCAGAAAAATTGGTTAAGGCCAGAAAACCCTTAAGGATTTACAAGAGAAAAAAGGTTCTTCGACAAAGTACAAACCTGCTGGCACCTCGGTAACGTCGTCGTCAAGAATCGACGTCGCCTCAGTAGAGATCCCCTTGCCTTTTATTTGGCGCCGTTCCTCGGCAGAAGGGGTCTCCTCCCCATCGCCCTCCAGAAGAGCATGCGAAGGCGTGGGGCTTTGAGGAAGGACGTCGGAAGAAGGGACGTCGACAGAAGGAACCTCGGGCAAAGGGGCAGCAGGGTCTTCGGGCTCCTCGCCTACCTCCTCCGGAATTTGCGGAAGAGAGGAAGGAGCAGCTTTCTTTGCCCGTTTGGAAGGAGGGCCGCCCAAAGTCTGCTTCCGCCTCCAAGAGGCGGCCTTCTTTGTCTATTTGCCCCTCTCGGCCTGCCCGGTAAAAAGAGCCTTGTAGAAGGCAGCCGCGTCGTCGCCCATCTCTGAAAAAAGAAAAGGAAGATCAGTGTAACTTGTAGAAGGCAGCCGCGTCGTCGCCCATCTCTGAAAAAAGAAAAGGAAGATCAGTGTAAGTCCAAGATGAAGTTATGAAGGAAAAAATGAGAAAGTAACTTACTCTCGTAAAAAGACTCATAAGTCTCTTTCCCCCGAAGGAGTTTCACGAGCCAGGAGTCCTTCCCCGAAGAAGCCGGTTTCGGCATGTTGAGGTCTGTCTCATGCTCCTTTACCACCTTAAGTTCCCGAAGGACCTCTTCGGTCATGAGCCTCCAGTTGATCGGAAATGGGTAAAGGGCACGAGGAGAGACCTCGGCAGCCCAGTCAAAGACGGCCCGAATGCGCCTGTCGAAGTCCTCAAAGATAGGTGCTACGTCGGCGTCTAGCAGTATCTTCGGGTCAACGACATCCATCTTGAGCCTCCCCTGAGCCCACTTGGTCGGGACGTGCGACCAAGCCTCCGACTTCTTCAGGAAAAAGAATTTTTGTTGCCACCCTCGCCAGCTGTCTTTGGTGGCGAAGGTGAACGTATACTTTTTGCTCCCGGATCCCCGAGGTAGCATAAAGTAGAAGCCACCCTTCGGGACCACGAAGAGCTTGTAGTACTGAAGAAAAACTACAAAGTGAGGTTTTATTTTGAAAACGCCGCACATACAGAGGAAGGCGTTGAAATAGCAGTACGAGTTCAGTGGGAGTTGGTTAATGGCAATGCCATGGAAGTTGCAGAACGCGCTAACCATCTCCGGGGGGGGATACCGAAGTCCGACCTTCAGTTGGGCTCGGAAAACGGTGATTTCATCACTTCGGTTGGAAAAAGGAAATTGGTCAGGACGGGGCAACCTCGTCACAGAGTAAGAGGGTAAGAAAAACTTTTTCTTCCACTTCGCTAGTTTTGCCGGAGTAGTGCAGCAAGGGTGAGAAAGAAGAGGTTGCCAACTCTCGGGAACAGGCATGATGAAAATGAGTTCGGGAAAAACAACGAAAATGAGTTCGGGAAAAACAACGAAAACGAGTTCGGGAAAAACAAAGAAGAAGCTTTGAAAAAAGCAAAAGGACTAAAACCCACCAAAGGTCTTGCCGAAATCTGGATTTCTGGAAGCCGTCGTGAAAAGTGGGCGGAAAAACGCCTGAAAAAGGAGAACCGCCGCGGAAAATCGGGAGAGAATTAGAAGGCAGAAGAAAGCAAAAGCAGAAGCAAAAAGAGGGTTATGACAGGGCTGGTATATATAGGCCGAGAAGGCCAGGTGAACCGTCGTCATTAGTACCCCTCGGAAGGCGAAGCGTCGCCATAACTGCTAAATGCGCCTGAAAAGTCGCGCCTGCCGTACTCAGTGCATTCCCACCCAATAATAGTGTGCCATGTGTCGGTCATCGCGCAGCAAACGTGCCACGTGTCGTCCATCACGTCGAGCACGCCCTCTGACACCATTTGGTCTAGAGGCGCCGCCCTAGACTGACTCTGCTGGACACAGGATGCAACGCATGAGCAGACCTATAAAGGCAAAAAAGTAGGTTACCTCGAAGACACCAAAAGACAGTCTGTGACTTCGGGCAAAAGGTCTATCTTCGGTACAAGGTTATCCTATTTTCCCTCGCCACGAGGACACCAAGAGACAGCCTGTGACTTCGAGCGGAAGGTGTATCTTCGGCACAGGGACAGCCTATCTTCTCGCGCCTCGAGGACGCAAAAAGGGCTGCCCATCGCTTCAGGCAGAAGAAGGCGTCTTCGGCGCAGATATCACAACCACAGGACCCACAACCGATGAACCGAAGTTTCTCACTTCAACTTTTCGGAGGGGGGCCTGTGATAGCCAAAGGCTATTGCCTCCTCGGTAGTAACTCCCTGCCAGAATATTGGCCGAGGAGTCTGACGTCACCCAAGAGAGGATCTTTTTACTGACCTCGGAAGGTGCGAAGTCAAACACTATGAGCTCGAGACTTCGGTTAGCTCGTCAGGAATTCCGAGGATAACACCGTCTCCATCGAGGGGCCAAACTGACCGTCTTCGGGTAAGAAAGCCATCTCTCTGAAGCAAGGAAGAATCTCCCCGAAGGCAGAAGCCCCGAAGAGGATCTTCCCCGAACAAGAAACACCTGAACAAGGGAATCACCGGACTATGGGTGTAAGTCCCGAAGAAGGTGTTCATCAAGGGAGCTCCCAGAACTATGGGATAGATCCCGAAGGAGGTGCTCGCACCGAAGGACGGATAGAATCCGAAGAGGGTGCACGCACCGAAGGGCGACCTCGCCCAGGGGACCTCGGGAGTACGGTATGAGCATTTAAGGAGCCTCTGACATGTTGCCCACAAGCCCTACACGTCACATCTGAACGGCAAACTGACACGCCGCAGCCCCCCCAGTCCTGACACAACCTGTCCGGGTCCAGGGCTAAAGGAGGCTGCAAACGGCTGCCTGTCCCCTAGGTCCAAAAGTACAGATCAAATCCGACCGAACACGTGTCATGATCTGAACGGACCAACTACTCCTATAAATACTAGGAAATGGGACTGGGCAAAGGATGGGCATTTTCCTCCCTCTGAGAAAACACAAAACAGGCAAGACACTTGATCCCTTAGTGTTCTTCCTCCACTTTCACCCAGAAAACTGACTTGGGCGTCTAAGGGTCCTCCCCGGAAAAGTAAACCGGGGACCTCCTAACCTCTTCTTTGAGCTTTTCAGGCACACTCAGCTGGGAAACCAGAGCTCCAGGCGCTCGCCTCCTCAGGAAGTCTCCCCACCTGTCAACATGACAACAAACGAAGATGCCTCGGGGCATCAATGGTATCCACACGAGGCTCTCGGGATCACCACGCTTCCACCATGTCCCGGTATATGCGTTTCTCTTGCGCTCGTGGTGCTAGCTTGCGTCCTCCAAGGAATTGCAAGAGAAGAGTGTGGCTGTCCTTTTTGGAGGCTAGGGCAAGTATACTTGCGAATTACTCACTTAAAAGTTGTATTTATAGTAAGACTCAACTTCCAAGCCTAATGGGTTTGAAAGCCCTAATCCAATTAGGATTTAATTTCGGGCTTAAGAACGGCTCAACTCTTGGGCCCATTATTAATACGAAATTAAAGTGAAACCATAACCCAAATAATTAGCCCATGCACTCTAATGATCCAAATAGCTCTATGTGTGTGACCCAATAGGCTCTTGCCATGTTGGCAATGATCATAAATGATATTTGTGTTCATAAGCAATGAGCGGTGTCTAGCAACACATCATTGCTACCCAAGTGACAAGATTGTCGGTGAATCGACTAAACCTTTATGATCATCACTGATATATGCCATTGTCCCTTTCTCCAATATATCAAGACTAAGCACGAGACATGGAATGTGTCACTCTCGTATAGCCCGATCTTTGGTTTCTTGATTATCGAGTAGACCAACTTAAACTGATGACATTGATATCATATATCAACTCATCCGAGCATGGCCATGCATTTTCTAAGTCTCACTCTATCAAGGGGCCCGAAGATATCACTCCTGTTACATAGGAGGGACAAATCCCATCTTGATCATACAAATCCCTCCGCATGATATATGACATACCCAATGACCTCCTTCAAGTTCACTCAGTTACGAGCAACAAAGGAAAGTATCAAAATATGTGACTCACATGTAGGGAACCTTGATGATCTTAGGTCGAAGGACTACATATACCATGATCACTATGAGAATCACTTATGACACTCATATAACGATCCATGTAGTGTTCTCATGGTGGGTCGGTCCAGTACACAAGTTCTCCAACTTGTATCCATATGTAGACTACATATCTCATATTAGTCTACACATATGCTAGTCATTATGTATTGTTGCAACCCGCTCCACAATAATACTAGACCAGGGACGTTTAAGAATATCATTATTCTAGGGTTACGATTATGTTTGTTAAGTTACGCAGAAACAAAACAACAAACATAATTGTTGGATTAATGCCTTCAAAAATATCATGACTCAACGTGCAAAAATACAATCATCTCATGATTGGCTTTTGGGCACAACACTAACAGGTCATTGGGTATGCCACATATCATGCGGAGGGTTTTGTATGATCAAGATGGGATTTGTCCCTTCTATATAACATGAGTGATAACTTCGGGCCCCTTGATAGAGTGAGACTTAGAAAATGCATGGCCATGCTTGGATGAGTTGATATACGATATCAATGCCATCAGTTTAAGTTGGTCTACTCGGTAATCAAGAAGCCAAAGATTGGGCTATACGAGAGCGACACATTCCATGCCTCGTGCTTAGTCTTGATATCTTGGGGAAAGGGACAATGGCATATATCGGTAATGATCATAAAGGTTTAGTCAAATCACCGACAATCTTGTCACTTGGGTAACAATGATGTGTTGCTAGACACCGCTCATTGCTTATGATCATAAATGTGATTTATGATCATTGCCAACGTGGTAAGAGCCTATTGGGTCGCACACATAGAGCTATTTGGATCATTAGAGTGCATGGGCTAATTATTTGGGTTATGGTTTCACTTTAATTTCATATTAATAATAGGCCCAAGAGTTGAGCCATTATTAAGCCTGAAATTGAAGCCTAATTGGATTAGGGCTTTGAAACCCATTAGGCCTGGAAGTTGAGTCTTATTATAAATACAACTTTTAGTGAGAAATTCGAGGGGTCTCCTTGCCCTAGCCTCCCAAAAGGACAGTCACGCTCTTCTCTTGCAATTCCTTGGAGGACGCAGGCTAGCACTGCAAGCGCAAGAGAAACGCATCTGCCAGGACGCAGTGGAAGCGTGGTGATCCTGAGAGGCTCGTGTGGATACCATAGAGAGCTTGAACAGATCAACTATTCAGGTTTTGTGATTCTACTCAACAGTTGAGTAAGAGATCTCAATTGAAAATTAGGTATAAAAATTTTTGAACACCAAGTTTACCCCATTTCAGTTGGATCCTGGAGGGTTTCGGTGAAATTTCGCTGCGCTGTTTGGCTCCCGAAACCCAACAAAGAGCAAGCTGCCTAGTAGTCATATCACAGTCTTAAAGGAATCATTTCACCAGTTAAAGATCTTTGGAATCTTAACCTAAAAAAATGTGTGTTCGAGGTGAACGCGGGTAAGTAAGTTCCTCAGATTCATGGTGTCAGAGAGAGGTATGGACGCCAATCCAGAAAAGATCAAGGCCCTACTGGGATTTTGAACTCCCACGATGACTAAGGATGTGCAAAGACTCACAGGGAGAACCACGTCCCTTAGCAGATTCATCTCCAGATATGGGGATCGCTGCCGACCGTTCTTCAAGGTCCTCACTAAGGCAGCAAAAAATGGTGGTGATCTCGGAATTGAGGTGCATCCTTGGAACGAAGACTGCCAAAAGGCTTAGGAAGAGCTTAAAGTCTACCTAACTCATCTGCTGACAGTTCGGCAACCACGGGAAGGGGAACCCCTCATAGTATACCTTGCCATCACCGAAAAAGCACTAAGTTTGGTCCTTGTAAAGGAAGATGGGGCAAAGCAATGGCCAATATATTATGTGAGCAAGTCCCTGCATGGTGCCGAAGTTAGGTACTCCTCACTACAAAAGGCTATTTATGCCCTGGTGCTTGCAAGCAGGAGGCTACGTCCTTATTTCCAAGGCCACCCCAATATTGTTCGAAGTAACTTGCCTCTTCAAGACATCATGAAGAAGGTAGACCACTCAGGAAGGCTTTTGAAGTGGTGCATTGAGATCAGTGAGTATGATATCACCTATGAGCCGAGGAAGGCAATAAAAGCTCAAGCATTGGCAGATTTTATTGCCGAGGTACCCATTGCGGAAGAAAGTCAACTTGGCCTCTGAAATAAGGAACCTGAGTGGACTCTGTTTGTCGACGGGGCCTCCGGCTCCCAACATCAATGAGCTGGAGTGATTCTTGGGGGTCCCGAAGGTATGGAAGTTATGAAGGCCATCAAGTTTGGGTTTAACGTCACCAACAATATGGCAGAATATGAAGCCCTTATAGCAGGTTTGTGCCTTGTTATAAGAATTGGTGTGAAAAACCTAAAGGCCCACAGCGATTCTCAGCTAGTGGTCTGATAGATGGCAGGGGACTATAGTGCGAAGGATCTAACTTTGGCAAAGTATCACTAGCTAGTATCAAAACTCATCCAAGAGTTTGATGCAGCGCACATTGAGAACGTGCCTTGCCGTGACAACACTGAAGTAGATACTCTGGCCAAGTCAAAAAAGTTCACCGAAGTACTAAGTCACCCGAGCATAGCAATAATGAGCATAGCAACCCTAGAAAGAGGATGGAAAATCCCATAAAAAAGTATATCACATCCTCGGAGCTTCCTAAAGACCCTAACGAAGCAACAAAAGTGTGAAGACGTTCCGGGCGATATTTCCTAATCGGAGAAGAGTTATACCGACAAGGGTACGCGAGTCCACTGCAAAGGTGTATCAGCAAAGAGGACATAGAAACAGTCCTCAAAGAAGTCCATGAGGGGGCCTATGGTTCCCACATAGGAACTGATGCCCTGGCAGGAGTATTACTTCGCCAGGGGTACTTCTGGCCCACCCTAAGATGGGACGCGAGACAGTTTGTTTGGAGATGTGACAATTGCCAAAGACATGCCAACGTCCAGAGGCAGCCTTCGAAAATGATAGCTTCGGCTAACAACCCTTGTCCCTTCGCAGTATGGGGTGTTGACCTTATCAGGCCTCACCCAACTGTACCCGGAGGAGTGAAGTTCTATGTGGTCACAGTAGATTACTTCACCAAACGGATAAAAGCTAAGCCCCTGACAACCATTTCGGCGAAAAACATACAAAAATTTATCTGGAAGAACATCATATACAGGTTCGGCATACCGAGTTTGATAGTCGCTGACAACGGTTCCCAGTTTATTGACACGGGATTCCAAGAGTTCACTGCCAACCTCGGGATAAAAATGCACTTTGCCCCGTTAGCTCATCCCCAGAGCAACGGACAGGTAGAGGTGTCTAACAGAACCATAAAAGATGGTTTGAAAAAGAGATTGAGGGAAGCAAAAGGAAAATGGCCAGGAGAACTTCCTAGCGTACTATGGAGCTTTCGAACAACACCCTGAAGAGCGACTGGTGAGACACCTTTCTCGCTCGTCTTCGGCACAGAGGCCATCATTCCCATCGAGGTGGTCCAGCCATCGGTCAGGGTACAAGTGTTAAATGAATAAGGGAATGATCTTAGCGTTAAGAACTAAGCTCGACCTAATTGACGAACATAGAGAAGTGGCCAAGCTTAGAAGAAATGCTTTTCAGCAAAGGGCAGCCATAGTTGCGAACTTGAATGTCAAGTGAAAAGGAATCAGGAAGGGAGACCTTGTTCTCCGAAAGGCTGGGTTTGAACCCTGAAGACCATCTCATGGAGTACTTCGGGCAAACTGGGAAGGGCCTTATTTGGTCCTTGACGAGGTTCGGCCAAGAGTCTATAAGCTCGGCAATAATAAAGGTGAAGAATTAAAAAAAACATGGCATTCAGATGCTCTAAAAAAATTCTACACTTAGAAATTTTTCAAGAAATTGTACACTTAGAAAAATTTCTAAGTACAGAAAAGAATTCTGGGAAAAATAGCCCCACCTAAGAAATCTAACCAAACAAGTCGCGAATATTTACTTGCGAAAATCAAACATTTTCCCCAAAGGCGCGTCAACTGAACATGGCTAATAAAAATGGACAAAGCTTTGCCAAGACCAGTGTAGTGCCGAACGTGGTCGATAAAAGGCATGAAAAATATCTTCCTGAGGGTCCTAGACCAAAAGTGGTCAAAGTGACTCTTGGAACTGAAAATTATTTAAAGAGAAAATTGCCTTGAGACTTAGCCAAATTTTGGAAGAGAAAATAAATTTTATTAAAAGGAGCCTTATTACAGGAAGAATGTTACAAAGAAGAAGAAAAAGTGAAGCCCTGGACACCTTAAAGATCCCGCCATCATGAGAAGTTCCATCGCCAACATCCTTTGTTGAGACCTTCAGTGCCAGAGGAAGGGCGAATGGCAGGTTAAGATGATTTATCTTGGACCAGGCCCAGTGAGGCCCCTTAGGGATGTCCAAAGCCACTAGGAAGGAAAGGTCAAGGTCGGGCTGCTTTGCCAAAACTTGATGTCGAGCTAGGCAAAAGCCGTCTTGGAAAACAACCTTGGTTGCTTGGTCAGCCTTGTCTTTCTCGACGGACAAGGTGTCCAGCTTGTTCTCCAACCTAGTGACCTTCTTCTCGAGCTTCTTCGCCCTCTTCTTCTTCTTTGTCCCTTCTTCAGCACCTCGACCACGGCTTGAAGATCGGCATTGTCAGCAAGGGCTTCGTCAGGAGAGCATAGTCTTTTTGCTTCTCCTTCTAGTAGGCCTTGTTGGATGAAGTCAGTTCAACGACCTTCGTGCCGAGGTCAGACATCTTTTGGGAGAAATCCTTTAAGAGTTCCTCTTGACCCTTCAAGAACTCCTACCAAAGTTTGGAAACCTCCTCCTTGGCTATTTTGCTCAAGTCGGTGTTCTTAACAACCGAGTTGGCACAAAATACCTTGGCCTTCTCTATATGATCTTCAGCCCAAGATCGGACCAAAGATTGTTTTGCTACCCAAGGTCTAAACTATCTGCTGTATGCCAAAAGCTGCAAAAAAGAGAAGGACATTTGGTGAAGCTTTACAAAGAAAATCAGACACTTAGAAAAATTTGGAGAAAAGATGAAGGGTCTGAAGAATACCTGGGCAGCGTGTTCGGACATCCTCGCAGCGAGGACTTCCTCGTTCAAGCATTCATCTGCCATAGATTTGAAAATGGCTTGGGTAAGCACGCCCTTTGCCATTTGGGGAGCCATTTGCTGGCTATCTTCGGAGAACAAGTTCATGTCCTCCGTGAAAGACTAGAAAGGCTCCCTGGGAACCTTATCCTTTGGGATATAGGAGTCCCGAAGGGCCCACATCCGGGCATGCTCCACCA
Source organism: Aquilaria sinensis (assembly GCA_005392925.1). NCBI lineage: Eukaryota > Viridiplantae > Streptophyta > Magnoliopsida > Malvales > Thymelaeaceae > Aquilaria > Aquilaria sinensis. The sequence continues at coordinate 7,664 of SMDT01001011.1, read as the reverse complement.
TGCATGCCCAGGGTGTCAGTTCCTCTACAAAGTCATGCCGCAGTTCCATCAGTACATTGTCCCTTAGCCATAAGTCTAAAAGATTGAGAATGCTAAAAATGTTTGAATTTATAAAGAAATGGCTAAGGGACAAACCTGGCAGAACCTTGGCAATGTCATCATCGGAGTCGTGGATTTCCTCCAGTTCGGCAGTGTCATGCCCTGAACTGCCCCTGGCCCATTAGGGCCCGATTATCAGAGTCAATACAGCGGAAGTTATTCATACAAAAGGGGCTTTATTAACTACTATGAGCACCTATGGCGTGACTCCAGGATCTATTCGGGTACTAGCTTGTCAATTAATTATTTCCTAAGTGATGTTAGGGTGCTCTTTAGGTATAAGCTAGCACCTAAGTGAAATTTCTAGTGTTCCATTCATGGTTTAATCCTGCTTACATGCATACTTCATCACAATTCAACATAAGCTTCTCCTGTAATATCTTCACAGGCTCATATCATCCAAGCTACATATAGCCATACACTTATTCCACTAAGTGCATTAGATGTGTGTCCATCAAGTGTACTATTTCAATGCATGGCAACCAAGAAGCCCATATTCCATTTCAAGTTTGAAAATCATATTTCACATCCATGAGCATTCTGCCAATCTAGTACACATAACACAATCACCCATCCAGACATTGCACCTACATGAATTCTAGCATACTTCTCATATAATCATCCTTCAAAGTCATCAACATCATAAGTAATCATAATCATCTATCCAAGGCAAAATTCATCATTATAAGTCATCCAGAACTATGCCTATCCTTAGAACAGTAAACAAGCATCACCTACTTGGAAAACATACCAAGGAATGCTCCATGTCTAAATTTATCCAGGTTCAAGTTTTACATACCAAGTTCTCATAACTACTTAAACTTCAACTCATATAAACATGGAACACCATCCACCTTATAGACCTTGTTCCCACAACTTCTAGACTCCATGTCCTACACAGGTAAGTCCACAACATTAGCTTGATTCACAAACAATCTATACCACATAAGTCACTTTGAACATATGAATATATTGAGCAACACTATACATATACCCAACCCTTTAGCACATTGTAACGAGTACTTTGGTACCCTTCGCTTGATCTATCAAGCCATCCATTTCCTGAAAAGGAATAGCAGGGTGGGTGAGTTATGAAACTCAGTAAGAATCCCGACGGCATCCAATGCCTAGTAAGGTAATTAACTCATGACTTTCTTAGTCATTATACGGCTTTCAAAGCCTAACTTGTGCCAAGAATGTAATGGCAATTAATCCATGTTCCTGCAAAAGAAAACACTAAAACAAAGAAAATACAGATATAGCACAATGGAAATAATAAATATAATAGGGGTCAGCATGCACAAACAATTCAGAGAAGCACACAACAAACCCACAGACCACTACTCTCGAATCTCGTGTCCTCTGACACCATGGGCATCCGTAAGCATTAGCATTTGTAATTCACCAATCCAGGTCGACCATGTATTTATTTTACCTGAGCTCATTAGCTTGGGATCGAGTTGGCCAAACTCGATGCCAAGACCCAAATGCTTGCATAATTACTCATGAGTAAACCATAATTGCCAAAGCAACAATACCTCACCCATTATGTACTTATATGCCCAAATATCCAACTAAGAAAGTATCATGAGTCCTCACAAAAAGTAACAACCACATAGCCCTGACATGCACACCTATGGTCACTTGGTTCTTTGACCATCATATAGGGGCACTAATACTCACAATGAAAGGTCATGGAAAATATACCATGGAAAAACTGAGTATAGGGATCCTTACCAACATTTGTGTAACCTTTTTGCTCATTGTCTTTGCCTTGCTTTGCTTTGTTTGTTGTTGTAACTTTGTCTTTACCTTAATGGACCTATAAAGCCCAAACACTAGCAAGTTAATCTCTTGTTTTTCATTAACCATGAGAACCATAATTTACCAACAACTCTTGGTTTGACTTACTCAACCTAATTTAAAGAGGTAAGGCCCAATTTAGCCTTTCTGTGAACTGAGACCCATTTTCTGTAAATTCGGGCCTATTAATGGCCTTTTCCTGGAACCCAGGGCCAACTTGGTCTTTTCTGGAAATTTAGGCCCAACTTGGCCTTTTCTGGAATTCAGGCCCACTTGGCTTTTTCTGGAAACTTAGGCCCAATTTACCCTTTTCAGGATTTAGGCCCATTTTAACCTTTTCAGGATTTTCTAGAGCTTACTTATTCCTTGTCATTTTAGTCCCATATTTTCATTATGAACACTTATGCCACCAAGAACACTTGGTTTACACATCATCTTCAAAATTTGACACTATGGCCGAATGTCCTCTTCATCCTTCTTTATTATTTTTGGTCCATATTTCTTCTGGTAATGTAATAGTGCCAAGAACACTTGGCTTGCACACACAACCACACAAATGGCACCATGGCCAAAGATGCTTTCCATTTCTTCTTTAATATTCCATCTTCACATTTCACTAGGAATACATGGGTACCATGAACACATGGTTTTGCACACACCTTCACAAAAATACATCATGGCCGAATTCTTCATTGATTTTTTTTCTTGCAAAACTTCTTGTTTTTCCTCCCATCTTTTGACTATTGCCTTGCATGTTCTTAAGGACTCCTTCACTACCAAGAACACTTGGAAAAATGCACATACATGCCAAGATTCATACTTGGCCGAATCTTCACCCTTGTTTTTCTTGGAGTTCTCCTCAATTTCTTTGCTTCTCATGGCTTGAAAATGCCATGCATGCCTTGAACTCTTAAGTTGAGTCCAAGAACACTGTGAACACACCATGGCCGAAACTTCAACTTGGTTTTCTAGCAAAAATCCAACATGGCCGAGACATTAGTGAGCAGTATCTAGCTCAAAAACACATAAAATTACCAAGAAAACTTGGTTTACTTACAACCTTTCTTTGGCCAAATTTTGAGCTTGTTCTTCCTTGAAGTTTTCCTTATTTTTCTTGCTCCTCATGGCTTAAAAATGCCATGCATGTTCATGAGCTCTTGAGTTGAGCTCAAGAACACAAAAATCTCCATATGGCCGAAACTTCCAGAACTTTTAACCTCTCACATGGCCGAATCTTCATCTCCATCTTTCTTGATGTTCTTTTCATTTTCTTGCTCTAGAGGTGTTTAGAAGCTTGGATATAATAAGGAAATGTGTTTGCATGGGTGAGAGTGGGTGATTCTAGCCATGGCTAAGAGGTAGGATGAAGGAAGAATATGAGAGCTTGATGAGTGTTCATGGCCAAATGTGTACGAGTTTTAGAGAAAAAGGAGAGTGTATGGCTTATAGAGAGAGAATGAAATGTTTAATGGGATTGGAATGGCCGGTTATGCTTCAAATGTAGGACAAATGGGACACAAATGCAAGCCAAATGTGGCTAAATGCATCGTAGCTGAATATAATCTTGAAATGGATTCCAAATGTAGTCCAAATGCCTTTAATTTCATGTCATGGCCGAACAACAAATCAAAAGGGGGGAAAGATAGTCAAATATCAATTAAAATAATCCTTTAGACAAAAAAAAGTGGAGTCCCATCAAACAAATGGTAGTGGAGTTGGTAGTGGACAATAACCAATGCATAGTGGGGACAAGCATGGGTCAAACATGATGGGCAATTTAAATAATGTGAGTGGAGGCCAATTTTTTTATTGAATTAATGGGGATGGCTTGTTAGTGTTGTGCCCAAAAGCCAGTCATGAGATGATTGTATTTTTGCACATTGAGTCATGATATTTTATTAAGGCATTAATCCAGCAATTATGTTTGTTGTTTTGTTCCTGCGTAACTTAACAAACATAATTGTAACCCTAGAATAATGATATTCTTAAAAGTCCCTGGTCTAGTATTATTGTGGAGCGGGTTGCAATAATACATAACGACTAGCATATGTGGAGACTAATATGAGATATGTAGTCTACATATGGGTACAAGTTGGAGAACTTGTGTACTGGACCGACCCACCATATGAGAACACTACATGGATCGTTATATGAGTGTCATAAGTGATTCCCATAGTGATCAGGGTATATGTAGTCCTTCGAACCCTAAGATCATCAAGGTTCCCTACATGTGAGTCACATACTTTGATACTTTCCTTTGTTGCTCGTAACTGAGTGAACTTGAAGGAGGTCATTGGGTATGTCACATATTATGCGGAGGGGATTTGTATGATCAAGATGCAGATTTGTCCCTCCTATGTAACGGGAGCGATATCTTCAGGCCCCTTGGATATCTTCGGGTTGAGTGTGATAGAGTGAGACTTAGAAAATGCATGGCCATGCTCGGATGAGTTGATATGCGATATCAATGTCATCAGTTTAAGTTAGTCTACTCGGTAATCAAGAAACCAAAGATTGGGCTATACGAGAGTGACACATTCCATGTCTCGTGCTTAGTCTTGATATCTTGGACAAAGGGACAATGGCATATATCGGTGATGATCATAAAGGTATAGTCGAATCATCGACAATCTTGTCACTTGGGTAGCAATGATGTGTTGCTAGACACCGCTCATTGCTTATGATCATAAATGTGATTTATGATCATTGCCAACGTGATAAGAGCCTATTGGGTCTCACACATAGAGCTATTTGGATCATTAGAGTGCATGGGCTAATTATTTGGGTTATGGTTTCACTTTAATTTCGTATTAATAATGGGCCCAAAAGTTGAGCCATTATTAAGCCCAAAATTAAATCCTAATTGGATTAGGGCTTTGAAACCTATTAGGCCTGGAAGTTGAGTCTCACTATAACTACAACTTTTAAGTGAGAAATTCGTAGGTCTCCTTGCCCTAGCCTCCAAAAACGACAGCCACACTCTTCTCTTGCAATTCCTTGGAGGACGCAAGCTAGCACTGCGAGCGCAAGAGAAACGCATCTACCGGGACGTGGTGGAAGCGTGGTGATCCTGAGAGGCTCGTGTGGATACCATAGAGAGCCTAAACACGTCAACTGTTCAGGTTTTGTGATTCGACTCTACAGTTGAGTGAGAGATCTCAATCGAAAATTAGGTATGAAAATTTTCGAACACCCGGTTTACCCCATTTCACTTGGATCCTGGAGGGTTTCGGTTAAATTCCGCTGCGCTGTTTGGCTCCCGAAACCCAACATGGCTAACCATGGATATTTTTCCATGAAAAAAAATGGTCCGAATCCCTCATTTGGTCCTCCATCTTCTCAATTTATGCAATTGAGTCCTCCCACAAAAACTTCCTTTGTGCAATTGAGTCCCTCAACTTCAAATTTCACCATTTTTATCAACAATTCTCTTGGCCTTAGCCAACTTTAATTTCTAGAGTGTCCAACACTCATTTATGCCAATTCCATAATTAATTTAAGGTCTCCCGAGCTTACTGAGCTCAATTCCCAATTAGGAAAAAAAAATTTCCATGTCTCCTCAATTTAATTGGCTAAGTTTCCAAATTAGGAAACTTTTTATGCCACTAATCCACTTAACCCGGGACTTAGTCATTTAGCCCTTTCGAAGTGTAACAGGCAGGGACATGTTGCTCTTGCTTCGCCTTCGCTCCTCTAGCTCTTCGGCAGAAGGGCCTCCTGCCAAAGTGCCCATCATATCCACCGAAGTGACAGGATTCTGGGGAGTGGAGTTGACGGCCAGCTCCGATGGCAGGTTGGCGTGGACCAAAGGCTTGTCCCCGACCTCTTCAACATCTTCCGGAGGGGGGGAAGAGGGTCCTTCTTCGCTTTCTTGGCCGAGGATGGCCCCCTCCAGATGCCTTCCGCCTCTTTGGGGCCGCCTTCTTCTTTTGTTCCCCCTTCTCAGCTTGACAAAAGAAAAGGGACTTGTAAAAGGTAGCTGACTGGTCACCCATCACTGAAAAAGGAAGAAAATATCAGTGTAAGTGCAAAGGGATACTTATGCCAAAAATTTGGAAAACAACTTACTCTCAACAAAGGCTTCATAAAGGAGCTCCTTTCGAAGGAGCATCACCAGCCATGACTTCTTCCCGTCGATGGCAGGAGCTGGCATGCTGAGATCGGTCTTGCGCTCCTTGAGCACCCCTAGCTCTCGAAGAACCTCTTCAGTCCTAAGGTTCCACCTGATGGGGAAGGGATACAAGGAGCGTGGTGGGACCTCAGTATCGCAGTCGGCGATAGCTCAGATACGGCTGTCGAAGTCCTCAAACCTCGCTGCTAACTCAGGAGTTAACAACTTATTGGGATCAACGACGTCCATCTCCAGTGTCCCCCAGGCCCGCCTAGTCGGCACGTGCGACCACGCCTCTACCACCTTCAGGAAGAAGAACTTCCTTTGCCACCCTCACCAACTGTCTTTGGTGCCAAAGGTGAACATATATTTTTTGCTCCCAAATCCCCGAGGTAGCAAGAAATAGAAGCCATCCTTCGGGACCAGATAGAGCTTGTAGTACTACATAAAAAATGATAAAGTGGGGTTCTATCTTGAAAACCCCACACATGTAGAGAAAAACGTTGAAATAAGAGTAGAAGTTGGGTGGAAGCTGATTCATGGCTATGCCATGGAATTGGCAAAAGTCACAAATCATCTTCGGCGGAGGAAACCAAAATCCAGCCTTCAGCTGGGCTCGGAAAATAGTGACCTCGCTCGAATTGTTCATAAAATTGTACAAACCAGGTGTGGGCAGCCTGATAATCGAGTATGAAGGAAGAAAAAATTTTGTTGTACACTTTGCTAACTTCTCCAAAGTGGTACAACACGGATGAGACGTGAGAGGAAGCCAGCTCTCAGGAGTAGTTCGAACGGACATGATTGGAATAGGGGAAGACATGTTCGGCTAAAAGAAACGGCTTCGGGAAAAAAAGTCAAGGGACTTCCCCCCCCGGAAAACAACTTCAGACTCTAGAAAAAATGGAAACAGAAGAAACCGAAGAGGAGAAGGGTTTATATAGGCCAAAGGGGGTACGCGAATTGTCGCCATAACTGCCCCTCGAAGGCAAATCGTCACCATAATTGCCTGTTGAAGGAAAAGAGACGTGGCTGACATAGCCGATGCAACTATCCCCTAATCGCCACGTGACATGTGTCATCTAAACACAGGAAACGAGGACATGCCTCCTAACAACACAGATGCCTAGGCAAGCTCATCCGAAAAGGCACCCATGGCCAATTATGAGACATGATGATTCACTGACACGCTGCAAAAAAATTGAAAGAAGGAACACAAACATTGAAAAATGCCAAGGCCCTACACAAAAGACAAGGAGTAGCACCTACAGGCTACCTCAGTTGGGAAGACACACCGACGGAGGATGAGCTATCCCCTGCCCAAGATGACTACCAGAGCCTCACAAAGTGCTCTGAAAACCTACACGTCGAAGTAATCACTTCGGCTCTCCGAATGGGGGGCATGTGATGGCCAGATGGCTATTACCCTTCAGAACCCCAAGCTCTGGAAGAGCGCCACCCTCGGAAAGGGTGAGCATCACCCTTGGGAAATTCCAGCACTAACCTCGATAAGACAGGGTCTGATCTGATGGGTTTTGGGAGCCAAACAGCGCAACGGAATTTAATCGAAACCCTCCAGGATCCAAGAGAAACGGGGTAAACCGAGTGTTCGAGAATTTTCATACCTAATTTTCGGTTGAGATCTCTCACTCAA
>SMDT01001010.1:0-117942 GCA_005392925.1 Aquilaria sinensis | reverse complement strand
CTCGGAGAATATGACATCACTTACGAGCCAAAAAGGGCAATAAAAGCCCAAGCATTGGCAGATTTTATCATCGAAATTCTAGAAATCGAGGATGTTGAAGCTACCTCGGAAGATCTGATAAAGATTGAACCAGAGTGGAAACTCTTTGTCGATGGAGCCTCATGCGCCGAACACCAAGGCGCTGAAGTGGTTCTTCAGGGGCCCGAAGGTATGGAAGCCACCAAAGCCATCAAATTCGGTTTTGATGTCACCAATAACATCGCCGAATATGAGGCCCTCATAGCAGGACTAAAACTGGCCAGAAAAGTTGGTGTAAAAAACCTTACGGCCCACAGCGACTCACAGCTAGTAGTCCGGCAAATGAAAGGAGATTACGCTGCAAAGGATCCAACCTTGGCAAAATATCATGACCTCGTCAAGAAGCTCATTAAAGAGTTTGACTCGGTACAAATAGAAAATGTGCCTCGAAGAGATAATGCTCAAGCTGATACCTTGGCCAAATCCAAGGAACCCACCGAGGTGCTAAAACAACCCAGCACAAAATTAATGTGCGTAGCAACCTCGGGAGAAGGATGGCAAGATTCCATCAAGAAATATCTGGCAACTTCGGCACTCCCCGAAGACCCTACCGAGGCCACAAAAGTGCGAAAGCGCTCTGGGAGATACTTCCTCATCGGGGATGAACTATACAGACAAGGGTATACAAGTCCCTTGCAGAGGTGCATAAGTGAAAAGGATGTCAGAACAGTCCTTAAAGAAGTTCATGAGGGGGCCTGTGGTTCCCACATAGGAACAGACACTCTCGCCGGAGTACTACTTCATCAAGGTTACTTTTGGCCTACCCTAAGAAAGGATGTAAGGCAATTTGTCCGAAAAATGTGACAATTGACAAAGACACTCCAACATCTAGAAGTTACCCTCGGAGAAAATAACTTCAGCAAATTACCCCTGCCCCTTCGCCGTCTGGGGTATTGACCTCCTCGGACTTCTCCCAAGTGCCCCTGGTGGGGTGAAGTTCTGCATAGTTGCAGTGCACTACTTCACTAAGTGGATCGAAGCGAAGCCTTTGGCATCAATCTCGGCAAAGGATACCCAAAAGTTTGTTTGGAAGAGCATCATATGCCAATTCGGCATACCAAGGGCAATAGTGGCCGGCAATGGTACCCAGTTTACTGACAAGGGGTTCCGAGAATTCATGGCTAACCTCGGCATAAAACTACATTTCGCCCCAGTTGTCACACCTCACTCAGGCCCTGGCCTATAAGTTTCTACTTTAACCACTAACCCAACTCAAATTCTAATTTCTCTAATTCGGCCAAGCAAGCAATGGCAACATAAAGTCTTATTTTCTTAAGTTGAAAAGCCTGGGAGGTGGCCCAGGAGGCTTTAACACAAGTACAATAATTTCTTGCAGCAGATGCAAGGCCCAATACCACTAACTTGCAAATCAAGCAAGGTTTTAATAGAGTACTTGCATAACAAGCAAGGCAACACTTAATGAAATTTTAAGTGCGTATATGGTGTGCAATCAAGTGTGCTACCTATATGACAACCAAGAAACCCACAGTAGATAATTTAGTTTGAAAACACAATGCTAAAATGCACATTATCTTCTCGGCCAACAAAATTACACAAGGTGGTTCATAACACTCAGCCAAGAATAGGCGCATAATTATTCACATAAAACTGCCAAACCTTGGCCCATAGCATTTAACATATATATACAAGCAGAAAACCATCCATAAGTCCATACATAACTTGGCATACAAGTCCACCAAAACCAGCACCAGCCTAGGCATCAAGACTACATATATGTACACTCAAAATGTAGTCTACCTAGCACCTAACATGGCTACATGCCATGAGCCCATAAGTTGTCCATGCCAAGTTAAATATAGACCGAGACCATTAATGGCCAAACAGAACCTTAAGGATCCTATACAGAAGTACACACTGCAGCACCAACCCAATTGCCATGTTCATTGTCATAAAAGTAAAAACTACAATCAAAGCCAAAGTCCAAGTGTCCATAATGCTTTCGTAGACAGGTCCCCCACACTGCAGCCTACAAACTTAACTTATAAGTCTCGGCCAACAAGATATAAGACTTGTAATGAACCAAATTCAATAAGCCAAACATCCATTGGCACATACCTTGGAAAATAAGCAAGCTAGTACTAAACACAAGCACAAAGCTAGTTAGCACTACTCAGGCCATATGTCCTTTCCTGAAAACAAATAGGATGGGCAGTGAGTATAAACTCAGTAGGATTCACTTTTCAAATTCAACTCAATTAAGAGTCTATTTAGTTAAGCTGAGTGTTCGCTCAAAGCTTAACCTCCCATTAGCTTAGCTCAACCTGCAAAACAAACACAAAGACAAGGGAAACCAAGCATATACATATACATGATAAATACCATGGCATATAATCCACAATATCATAAGTTGGGTTAGCAAGCACATGGAAAGCACCAAAGCACACAATAACACACACACACACCACATAGTGCTCTCGGCCAATATACCATACATGTACCCATGTGCATCTTTGCACACAAAACACCATCAAACATTCCACTTCCACTTAGAGCTCCAAAATGCTAAGCAAATAGGCCACATTTACTAGCATTTCTAGTACATGTACATTAGTTAATTAGCTAATCAACAAGTCAACCGAGTGTAATCTCACTAGCCCATCAAGCAACTAAGGTCATTTGGCAAATTTTAACCATCACTTAGCTACTCTAAACACTTGAATCATTGTAATTCACCAAGCATAATCAAGTGTCAGTGAACCCTACCTGAAAATGCTTTCGGCCACAAACCAAACTTCCAATGCCCAAGTGTTCTTCACTCAAAATGCCTACCATAACAACAAATAGGCAGCAACAACACTTACTCATGGATCAACTACCATGTATTCAATGAAGAACACCAAACTACACTAGTTCAAGCTCTCGGCCAATATGCCTAATTCCATACATTAATGTTCTTCACTAAATTAACCCAACATATAACCATCTAAGCATCATTAAACCTTGTTCATGGCACCATTACCATGTAACCAAAGGAAGAACATGAAATTTAGCTCCACATAAGCTTTTGGCCAAGTACCCACTTTGGCACCTTGATGGCCTTTACTCAATCTAGCCTATCACAAGATTAAATAGGCATCAATAAGCTTTAATCATGGATTAATTTCCATGGGAACAAAGAAGAACACCAAGCTAACTCATCCATCACTTTCAGCCACCACTGAATTTTCAACCCAACACATCACTTGCTCAATTAGCTTAATACAACAACAATTGAGCACTTAAACTCCTTGTTCATGGAAGAACTACCATGGAATCAAGGAGATATCAAGAAATACCTCAAACCCTAGCTTGATTTGGCTCGGCCTTCCTAGAAACTTCAAATCCAAAGCTTGAATCCAAGTGGTCTTGTGCCGAAACTAGCTTCCAAGCTTAAATCCTTCAAGTGCCTTCAATGTTTGCTTGAATTCAAGACCAATTTCTAAGGAGAAGCTCAAGAACACTTTCGGCCAAGTGAAGAGCAATGAAACCCGAAATGGCAACAAATGGCCTTGACTAGTCCGGCCATAGGACACATGTGTAATAGTTGGCATATATGATAACTTTTGTCTTCCATTAATTTGCATGGTTCACTGTAGCCTTCAACTTTTCATGACTACAAGGCCGCCACTAAATCATGTGTCTATCTTGACATTTAAGTCACTTCATGGCCTATAATGCCATGCACATATCAAACACAAGTACCAAAGTGCCATAATTCCCTTATAAAACCGGCCATAAGTCTAGTATAAAAACTAGTTAGTTTAACTAGTTAAATAGTGAATAGTTCCTTAGTGGTAGACAAGACATGACTAGTAATCATTGTTGTCCACTATATTTGGTCTAGTCTTGCACTACTCATCAAATAACCTTGCATGGCCGAAATCACCATTTTAAGGTTTATAGTTTTAATTGTAGCACTCATCTAAGTGTACAATTTGATCCCCTTTCTTAGATTTCTGTCTGTTTTTCCATAGTCCAGTTTCTATGTACAGTTAAGCCCTGAAAGTTTCCAGCTTTGCACATAGACCACTATACTAGTTCCCATAGTCCTCACATCAGTCGTCTTTGTTTTGTTTATGCTTCTTGGCCTAAGCCAAGCACTTAGGAGGTGAGCCTAACACTAGTAGCCCATCCTAAAAGTAATGGGCAAGTCGAGGTGTCCAATAGGCCAATAAAAGATGGCTTGAAGAAGAGGCTAAATGAGGCAAAGAGGAAATGGCCAGGGGAGCTCCCAAGTGTACTATGGAGCTATCGCACAACTCCTCGAGGGGCCACAGGAGAAACTCCTTTCTTGTTCATGTTTGAGACAGAAGCCATTATTCTCATTGAGGTCATATAGCCTTCAGTAAAAATACAGGTGTTCGACGAAGGAGGAAATAACCTTGGCTTGAGGGCAAAACTATACCTCACCAAAGAACACCGTGAAATGGCCAAACTCAGGAGGAAGGCTTTCCAACAAAGAGTTGCCGACGCTACTAACTTGCATGTGAAGAAAAAAGAAATCAAGAAGGGGGACCTCATCCTCCGAAAGGCCGAATTCGAGCCGCGAATGCCATCAGATTGTTAGTGTTGTGCCTAAAAGCCAATCATGAGATGATTGTATTTTTGCACATTGAGTCATGATATTTTATTAAGGCGTCAATTCGGCAATTATGTTTTTTGTTCTGTTTCTGCGTAATGTAATAAACATAATTGTAACCCTAGAATAATGATATTCTTAAACATCCCTGGTCTAGTATTATTGTAGAGCGGGTTGCAATAATACATAATGACTAACATATGTGGAGACTAATATGAGATATGTAGTCTACATATGGGTACAAGTTGGAGAACTTGTGTACTGGACCGACCCACCATGAGAACACTACATGGATCGTTATATGAGTTTCATAAGTGATTCTCATAGTGATCATGGTATATGTAGTCCTTCGACCTAAGATCATCAAGGTTCCCAACATGTGAGTCACATACTTTGATACTTTCCTTTGTTGCTCGTAACTGAGTGAACTTGAAGGAGGTCATTGGGTATGCCACATATCATGCAAAGGGATTTGTATGATCAAGATGGGATTTGTCCCTCCTATGTAATGGGAATGATATCTTCGGGCCCCTTGATAGAGTGAGACTTAAAAAATGCATGGCCATACTCCGATGAGTTGATATACGATATCAATGTCATCAGTTTAAGTTGGTCTACTCTGTAATCAAGAAACCAAAGATTGGGCTATATGAGAGTGACACATTCCATGTCTTGTGCTTAGTCTTGATATCTTGGACAAAGGGACAATGGCATATATCGGTGATGATCATAAAGGTTTAGTCAAATCATCGACAATCTTGTCACTTGGGTAACAATGATGTGTTGCTAGACACCGCTCACTTCTTATGATCATAAATCTGATTTATGATCATTGCCAATGTGGTAAGAGCCTATTGGGTCGCACACATAGAGCTATTTGGATCATTAGAGTGCATGGGCTAATAATTTGGGTTTTGGTTTCACAATAATTCCGTATTAATAATGAGCCCAATAGTTGAGCCATTATTAAGCCCGAAATTAAAGCCTAATTGGATTAGGGCTTTGAAACCCATTAGGCCTGGAAGTTGAGTCTCACTATAAATACAACTTCTAGGGAGAAATTCACAGGTCTCCTTGCCCTAGCCTCCCAAAAAGGATAGCCGCACTCTTCTCTTGCAATTCCTTGAAGGACGCAAGCTAGCACTACGAGTGCAAGAGAAACGCATTTGCCGGGACGTGGTGGAATCGTGGTGATCCCGAGAGGCTCGTGTGGATACCATAGAAAGCTTGAACACGTCAACTGTTCAAGTTTTGTGATTCGACTCTACAGTTGAGTGAGAGATCTCAACCGAAAATTAGGTACAAAAATTTTTGAACACCCGGTTTACCCCGTTTCACTTGTATCCTAGAGGGTTTCGGTTAAATTCCGCTGCGCTGTTTGGCTCCCGAAACCCAACACAGATAGGGTACTTCGGGCAAACTGGGGCGAACCTTATCTGGTCCTCGACGAAATTCGCCCAAGGGTCTACAAATTAGGCGATGCCGATGGAGTATAGTTGAAAAACACTTGGCATTCAGATTCTTTGAAAAAATTCTACACTTAGACATTTTTTCTGAAGATAAGCTTGTGATCACTCCTCCCCGAAATCACCAGTAAAAACATGGTTTATAAACCGAATATGGTCACATTGCTAAAATGGGCTTCTAACACATTGACTTTTTTCCGAAGGTGCTAGTTCCTTAGCAAAGCCTAAAACTCGGTGTAATACATTTGAAAAAGTTAAAATAGTCCAGATATTAGGAAAATCTCGCTAAAGGAAGAACAGTACAAAGCTTCCCGAAGGCATGGTTTCAGACGTGGATGTTTGCTGAAAATACGCACATAGAATTATACAAACTTCTGAAGAGCATGATCGAAGAAAAGAATGGGAACTTAGAAAAAAATTTTCATTCATAGTTCTGAGGCAACATTACAAGAGAGCAGATTACAAGAAAAAAGAAAGAAGAAAAAGCCTATTGCTGAGCTGGAGCGTCCGGTACCTCCTCGGCAGTGGTATCTTTCTCTTAGATAGGAGCATCCGGAGACACGGGCACAACAGGAGGGAGGTTGAGGAACTCCAGCTTCGACCACGTCCACCTGGGCTCCGTAGGAAAATCCAAAGCGGCCAGGCAGGAGAGGTCGAGTTTGGGGTGCCGAGAAAGGACTTGATGCCACACCAAATAGAAACCGTCTTGATAAGACACCTTCATCATCTGGTCGGACTGGTCCTTCTCAGCACTCAGAGTCGACAGTTCGGCTGTAAGCTCAACAACCTCCCTCTTGAGTTTCTTCTTCTTCTTTTTCTAGGCCTCCTTCTTCAACGAATCAACCTTAGCTTGGAGATCGGCATTCAAAGCAAGCACCTTCGCAAGGTTCTCAGCGTCTTCTACCTTTTCCTTCTGACGAGCTTCATTCTCCGAAGAGAGAACAGCACACTTTGCGCCGAGGTCCTCAACCTTGGCTGACAAGTCGAGAAGGAGCTCCTTTTTGCTCTCCTGAAGCTCGATCCGAAGATTCTCCACGTCCTCCTTCATAATTTTGTTTAGTTCGCCGTACTTGAGGACATATTTGGCGCAAAATTCCTTCGCCCTCCTCAGAGAATTCTCCTACCGAGAACGAGCGTCAGTCCACTTTTCTGCCTAAGCTCTAAAATATCCGCTGTACACCAAGAGCTGCAGAAAAGAAAGCCTTGAGTAAGGTTCAAAAGACAACAAAAATTTAGAAGAAATTTTTTCTGCAAAATTTTTCTAAGTCCCCAAATAAGGAGAGAAAAAATCTACCTAGGTTATGTGTTCGCTCATCCTCGTCGTGAGGATCTCCTTGTTCCGGCATTCTGCGATCAGCGACTGGAAGGTGGCATTCGTTGGCACACCCTTCGCCATCTGGGGAGCCATCAACTGGCTGTCCTCGGAGAACAAATTCATGTCCTTCGTGAAAGACTAGAAGGGCTCCCTCGGTACTTTGTCCTTCGGGATATGGCTATCCCGAAGGGCCCTCTTTCGGGCATGAGCTTCCACCCAGGGAGCAGGTGTCACCTCCTCTGCAAGATCACGCCGAAGTTCCGTCAGTACATTATCCCTTAGCCATTCATCTATAAGATCGTAGATACCAAAAACACTAAGGTTCATAGAGGAACGGCTAAGAAACGAACCTGGTGGAACCTCGGTGACGACATCCTCGGTCTTGCCCACTTCACGGACTTCGCCGGGAATGTTCTTGCCCTTCCTTCTCCTGCTCTCCTCGAGCTCTTAAGCCGAAGTCCTTTTGACCGAGGTCTCAGTGGCAGTATCCAAACTTAGAGCTGTCTCGAGGGTGGCAAGATCCGAGGGTGGATTGGCATGGGCAGTAGAATGGGCAGGCGATTGGTCCTGCACTTCGACGACATATTCGACGGGAGGAGGAAGGACGTCTGCCTTGGCTTTCTTCCCCTTGGCCGGCCCCCCGGTAGTCTTCTTCCTCTTCCCAGGTGCCTTCCTTCGCATCTGCTCCCCCTTCTCGGCCTAGCCGAGAAAAAGGGACTTGTAAAACTCCGCAGATTGATCGCCCATCTCTACAAAAGGAAAAAACATCGGTGTAAGTCCAAAAAGAATACATGTAGGTAGCAAAACCTGGAAGATAACTTACTCTCGGCAAAGGCCTCGTACGAGATCTCAACCCAAAAAAGCATCACCAACTAGGCCTTCTTCCCCGGGAGAATGGGCACGGGTAGGTTCAAGTCGAACTTGTGCTTGTGGATTACCCCCAGTTCCCGAAGGACCTCTTCGAACGTAAGGTCCTACTTAATGGGAAAGGGGTATAAGGAGCGCGGAGAGACCTCGGAGTCCCAGTCTGCAACCGCCTGGATGCATCTGTCGAACTCGTCAAACTCCGCGGCCAACTCTGAGGTCAGCAGCTTCCGAGGGTCAACAACGTCAGTCTTCAACACCCCCGAAGCTCCATCTTTTCGGAACTGACAGAAAGAAGAACTTTTTTTGCCACCCCCGCCAGCATCCCGAAGGTGAATGTGAATTTCTTGCTCCTAGACCCTTGGGGAAGCAAGAAGTAGAAGCCACCCTCCGGGACCCGGTCGAGCTTATAGTATTGCATGAAGAAAAGAAAATGGGGCTTTATCTTAAAAACCCCACACATGCAAAGAAAGGCGTTGAAATAAGAATAACAGTTGGGAGGGAGCTGGTTCACGGCAATCCCATGAAACTTGCAGAACTCACACACCATTCGCGGGGGAGGATACCGAAGACTAGCCTTTAGTTGGGCTCGGTAAACAGTGATCTCATCAGAGTGGGCCATGTAACCATACGTGACCTAGGTAGGTAACCTCGAGAAGGCGTAAGTAGGGAGATGGAATTTTGCTACCCACTTCATCATTTTCTCCAACATAGTGTAGCATGGATGAGACTTAAGGGGGAGAAAGCTCTCGAGAATAGGACGGACGGTCATCAGTGGAGTAGGGTTCGACATTTCTCAAAAAGAAGAGATGCAACCACGGGAAAAATAAGGAAAGAGAACCGAACGACTTCGAAAAAACAAAACTTTGGAACAAACGACTTCGAAAGGAAGGAAGAACTTTGGAAAGAAAGACCCACCGAAAGTTTTGTCGAAATCTGGATTCCTGGACGCCGTCATGAAGGGTCGCCGAAAATCGCTCCGCAGCTGGAAGGAGAAAGAAGACAAGTGAGAGTTCTAGAGCAAACGAAAGCAAAGGAAAAGAGTGTGAAGGTCTGATGCAAGATGTGTTTATATAGGCTGAAGGGGGTAGGCGAAATGTCGTCATTATTGCTCCTCGAAGGCAAAGAGACGCAATTAATGTAACCGACATAACCGTTCACCACCCATCAGCAGCAACGTGCAAGCCAACACGGGAAATGAGGGCATGACTCTGACAACTGGCAGACCTATATAACCCTACCCGAAGTAATACGCCCATTTACAAGGGAAGACGAAACGGTTCACTGACAGAAAACTCAGTGGAAGTACGCGCCCAGACAGTGACCTCGGTGGAAGAGCCAGGGACACCACTCAAACACCAAGGGAACTACCTCGGTAGGGTACCTTAGTTCGTCATAGTTCCCTCCTGGGGAGAAGGAGACTCCGGATGGAAGCCCATCATGGCAACAAGACCATGCATCGTTTGCCACAAGAAAGGCTCCCGGAGCTACCCAAACCGAAGGAACGGCTTCCATTTTCTGAGTGGGGGCATGTGATAGCTGAAGGGCTATCGCCCCCGAAGGAACACATGTGCGCGCCACCTCTGGTCGAAGTAGACAGGACAAAACCCCGGTAGTGAGAGGGCCGCAGCAACCTCGGGAAAGCCGGATGGGCGCTACCACTCAGGAAACCCATGGGACCAACTTCAATCAGGAGAAGTCACTGCCCTGCCCGAGGGTGACCTCGTGCTGATCTCACATGGCCAAAACCACCTCCGGATACTCTCTGGGCCACCCTTAGGGCGTGCTCACAAAGTGCCACATCAGGTACTTGAGCCTGACCTCGGGAAGGCCCAACCAAAGGTGCCTCGTACAAACAAGAGACCTCCCTTCAGAGGAGCTCTCCTCCCCGAATGAGCTTTGTACCCCAAAGGAGTTCGGTCCCCTGAAAAGGTCATGTGGGTGTATGACGAAACGGCTGAGGAGTCTCTGACACACCGTACTCGTACCACCCCCAACACACAGCCCTCAAACACGCTCTGACACGCAACCCTTGTACAACCTAGGCTCCTGGCCAAGCGGCCTATAATTGTCTAGAAACTCCCCCTCTCCCCGAAGGTACGGACCACATCCGACCGAACACATGTCGCAATCTGGGAAAGCTGTGGCAAACAAACTTCTCCTATTCATCTCCCTATAAATATTCGAGAAGCGCCCCAGGTAAGGAGGAGGCCACTCCGAGGAATCTTTCTGCTCCTTACTTACCCTCCACCTTCAAACACTAACTTGGGCATCGGAGACTCCTCCCCCGGAAAAACACTCCGGGGAGCTCCTAACCCTTGCTTTTCTGAGTCCTTGCAGTCCTTCTCCCACTGGGGGTTCCTTATCCAGGCATCCTCTCACAAGAAGTTCCTGCTCCAGGCTCAACATGTTGCATGACAATGATGCCGAAGGCCATCACCACTGTTGGGTGGAATCCTCAAACAAGCTAGAGTTGGGTCTCGAAATTATTGAAGAGACAACTGCCAAAATCATTAAAATTCAAAAGAGATTAAAGGCAACCAATGAAAGGACCAAAGCCTATGTCAATAAAAGAATGAGAGACTTGGAATTTGAGGTTGGTGACAAAGTTAGGCTGAAAGTTGCACCAACCAAAGGCACTGACAGATTTGATAGAAGAACAAAGTTAGCTGCAAGATACATAGGTCCTTATGAGATATTGGACAGAGTTAGCAAGGTAGCATACAGGTTAGCTCTATCGCCAAGCATGTCAACTGTTCATAATGTTTCTTACATCAGTATACTTAAGACAAAGCATGCTATTGTAGTGAAGACATACAATTGGAACCTAACTTGACGTATGAAGAGAAACCTATAGCTATCTTAGCCAAGGATACCGGAAGGTTAAGAAACAAATTTATCCCCATTGTTAAAGTTTAGTGGTCACACCACTCTGAAAGAAAAGTAACCTGGGAAACTGAAAAAGACCTTATGGAATGGTATCCTAAAGAATACCCGAAGCTAAAGGCTATTTTGGAGAACCAAAATTTTTAAGGGGGAGAGGATTGTTACCACCTCACAAAAATGGGAGAATTGCAAGTGTATCATAATGGCTAAGAACCATTATATTATGTAATTCTCACCATAGTGATTGAAGTGTAAGGGACAAAAGGTATGATCAACAACTCATTAAAAGTATTCCAAGTTGGTAACTTGGCCCCCAAGAAAAGCCCTAAGGATTGCTTGTTTGTCAAGCAACCTATGGACTTTTTTGTAAGATTTTGGAAACTCGGGTACTCAAGTGCAAAACTTTTACAAAAGAGGTTTGGAGAGCTATGAGAAGGATATGAATGGTATAAAAGTGCTACTAGAGGACCAAATTACTTATAGAAGACAAGTATGGACAAAGGGAAACACAAAAAGGCTTTAAAGACTTAAGTATCCTTATTGTGTGCCTTCGGTTGTCCATGCTTATGACTTAAAGTCAAATGGAAGTTTTGTGGGGTTATCCCATATAAAGAGTGCCTGCTATGGCTTGGGATAAGGAGGTCAAATGTGGGCCAAGAGATTAAGGTAATGAAACCATGGTCTTCTAGCAAGGAAAATGACATAAAGCTTGGTTAAGCTTATTAAGTGTGTTTAATGCACTTAAGACCATGTAAGTGTCCATTCTTGGTCCTTATCTCCTAAATTTCAGCCTCCACCAGCAAAAAAAAGAAGCCAACCTTCTCTTCCACACTTCCTCCATAGCCACCATACCTTTAAACTCAAAACTACTTGCAATTGAAGTCAAGGAAGAACAATTGGAAGCTATTTGGTGCTACTGCTTGAGTGCACCTAGGATCAAGCTCCAATTTCAGCCTATGTTATGCACTCTAGGATAATCCAATTATGGTGCCAAAACTGTGCATTTAAACTCCCAGGATTAGTGTGTCCTGTAGGTCATTAGAATAACACCCCTAGTGTACATACTCAATTGACCTCTTGAGCACTATGTAAATACATGCATATTGGTCTAACCATAACAAACATATTCACATTTATGCACACCATGGAAGCTAAGAAAAAAATACTACCATAAGTCTTAGTTTTGGCTTCCACACATTAAGCATTCTTACTAGGTTCAAAAATTCCAGCCACTACACCCAAACTTCCTCCAATAAAATGTATCATTATAGCCATGTAACCCCATATTTAATTTGATCCATTATCAATTAGAGACTTATGAAAAATCAAGGAATTTTTTTTTACATCAATAGCCCATCTATGGACCAAGTTATGGATTTTTGAAATTGGTTACAAAATTCTGACCAAATGAACAGTAACTGAGCCAATTTTGAAACATCATAACTTTGGCTACAGGAATCTAAATCCATAAATTCAAAATCCCAGTTAAACCTCTCGATGTTTTCTAGATGTAGCCAAAATTTCATACCAAGCTTCATTCTACATAGGGAGATATTCAAATTTAGGTACAGGGTCAATATTCTGGAAACATTTGGACCATTTTGCCTATACAATTTTTCCAAACCATTCAAACACTTCATTCACAAAGATAAAGCCTATACATTCCCAATACACATATGAATTACATTCTCTTGCATCTAGCAACTTTATATGGCCAAAACAGAATTTACAAGTAAGCAGCCAATCATTCACACTTAGGCAGCTTTGCACCACATCACATACATAGCCAAAACATTACTCAAATGTTCATATACATGTCTCATTTTACATACACTACATGTAAATGCATACATGCACTAAAAAATGGCCTTAAATCAGCTGAATACGCACCGTAAGTTACAGGAGTGCCTGAAATGCAATGGACTCCAGAAACAGGATGCTGGACAGCTGCTGCACAACACAGTAAGTACCATCACCAAAAATAAAAAATGTGCTTCTAAAATCACCAAAATTTCCAGATCAAAAGTATACATATGGAAGTTTAAGTAACTAGAAATTCAGATCAAAACTCAAATGACAAAGGTTAGTTTGAAGGTGATCTTTTTGTTGGACCTGAAATGACAGAATTGAGGGGAGTAAGTTTCATTGAGAAACTTAGTAAGGGTAGCACTTTGATTATATACAAAATGTAACCATCATTAAAACCTGCATGAAAAGACACTAAAACACAAGAAGCACAATGCATATATACAAGGTATAGCAACCAAATGCAGCAGCCATTCACAACCAACAAACACATGAAATGCAGCAGCAACAATAACCATAGATTTGTCTGTAAAACATGCAATAAATTTAAATAAATCACTATGGAAGCCCTCCTCAAGCTAATGCTTGGTCTTAGGAGGATTTTAACAGTAGTAAGTACTAACTTTTGGGCTCTAGAAACCCAGAAATTCGCTGCCATCACAGCACACTTCACACTGGGTCATAAAACCTTCAATAAGTGCACTCCCCTCACTAAGCTTGGTTCATCGAGCTCATGGCTCTCTTCCAAGCTTAGCCCTAGCTCCATAGTTGCTTAAAAATATAGAAAACAACCCATGAGAGCAAGAGAACCCTTACCTTGATGGGTATGCTGAAATTGGAGCTTGATCCTAGGTGCACTCAAGCAATAGCACCAAATAGCTTCCAATTGTACTTCCTTGACTTCAATTGCAAGTAGTTTTGAGTTTGAAGGTATGGTGGCTATGGAGGAAGTGTGGAGGAGAGGGCTGGCTTTCCTTTTGCTGGTGGAGGATGAAATTTAGGGAAGCAAAGGTGGTCTTGACTACTTAAATAGTCAAAAGTACACTAAACACACTTAAGTAGTCTTAACCTTGTCTTATGTCATTTTCCTTGCTACAAGACTATGGATTCTTAGTCTTAATCTCTTGGCCCACATTTGACCATCATTATCTTCCTTTAGCAGCCCTCCTTATGTGGGATAACCCACAAAACTTCCACTTGACTTAAGTCATGGACATACACATCTTAAGGCCTACATTAGAACACTTAGGTCTCTTATGCCTTTTTGTGTTTTCTTTGTCCTTAATTGTCTTCCATAAGCAATTTGGTCCTCCAATAGCACTTTCATACCATTCACATCCTCCTCATAATTCTCCAAATCTCTTTTGTGAAAGTTTTGCAATTGAGTACCTGAATTTCCAAAACCTTACAAAACAAGTCCATAAGTTGCTTGATAAACAAGCAATCCTTAAATCTTTTCTTGGGGATGAAGATACCAACTTGGAAAACTTTTAAGGAGGTGTTGATAATGCCTTTTACCTCCCACACTTCAATCACTATGGTGAGAATTATATAATATAATGTTTTTTAGCCACTATGACACACTTGTAATTCTCCCATTTTTGTAATTCTCCCAGGTCGTAATAGCATACCCATCAAGGTAAGGGATCTCTTCCTACCATGGATTATTTACTGTATTTTCAAGCATCCATGGAGCTAGGGCTAGGCTTCAAAGAAATCCATGAGCTTGATGAACCAAGCTTAGTGAAGGGAGTGCACTTATTGAATGTTTTGTGACCTGGTGTGAAGTGCATAGTGACAGTAGCGAATTTCTGGGTTTCTAGAGCCCAAAAGTTAGTACTAACTAGTGTTAAAATCCTCCTAAGACCAAGAATTAGCTTGAGGAGGGCTACCATAGTGATTTGTTTACATTTATTATGTGTTTTATGGACTAACCTATGGTATATGTTGCTCCTGCATTTCATGTGTTTGTTGGTTGTGAATGGCTGCTGCATTTGGTTGCTATATCTTGTATATATGCATTATGTTTTTTTGTTTTAGTGTCTTTGGATTTAGGTTTTAATGATGGTCACATTGCCTATTTAATTTAAGTGTTACCCTTACTAAGTTTCTCAATGAAACTTACTCCCCTCAATTCTGTCATTTCAGGTTCAGCAGAAAGATCACATTCAAACTGATGTTTGTGGTTTGAGTTTTGATCTGAAATTTCAGGTACATGAACTTCCATATATCTAGTCAAGATCTGGAAATTTTGGTGATTTTAGGAGCACATTTGGTATTTTTAATGGTAGTGCTTATTGTGTTATGCAGCAGCTTTCCAACATCCTGTCCTGGAGTCCATTGTTTCTCAGGCACTCCTATAACTTAGGTTGTGTATTTAGATGAGATAAGACCATTATATAGTGCATGTATGCAGGTACATATAGTGTATGTAAAATGAGACAAGTATGTGAACATTTGACTAATGTTTTGGCTGTGTATGTGATGTGGTGCAAAGCTGCCTATGTGTGAATGATGGGCTGCTTACTTTTAAATTTTTTTTTAGCCACATATGGTTGTTATATGCAAGGGAATTTAATTACTTTGTATAATTGACATATATGGGATAGCTTTGGAGGGGTTTCCCCTTGTGAATGAAGTGTTTGCACACTTATGAAATTTTGTGTGGATAAAATGGTCATAAAGTGACCAAAATTTTGACTCTACACTTAAAGTCTTATATCTCCCTATGTAGAAGGAATATTTGTATGAAATTTTGGACACACTTAGAGAACATCTAGAGGTTGAACTAAAATTTTTAATTTATGAATTTCGAGCCCTGTAGCCAAAGATATGATGTTGCCAAGTCGGCTAAGTTACTATTCATTTGGTCAGAATTTTGTAACCAACTTAAAAAATCCATAACATGGTCCATAGGTGGGCGATTGATGTAAAAAAAAATTCCCTAGTTTGATCTAAGTCTCTACTTCATAATAGACTAAGGAAAACATTGGGGTACATGGCTAGAATCATATATTTTATTACTGGAAGTTGTAGGTGCAGTGGCTGGTCACTAGAACTTAACAAGATTGCCAAATGTGTGGTAGCTGATGTCCGGAGACGTCTTCACTGGAGGACATGGTGGTTTCTGGAGGGACTTCCTGAGGAGGAGAATGCCCGAAGTGGAGGTTTCCCAGGGAATGGTACCTGCAAAGCCCAAAAGGAAAGGTTAGGAGGTCCCCGGGATATTTTTCCGGGGAGGAGCCTCCGACGCCCAAGTTAGTTTCCTGAGAGGTGAAGGAAGGAGAGCACTCAGGGGTTTAGTGGCCTTGCCTGTTTGTATCCTCCCAACTGACTGACCAGCCCCTTGCAAGGGGCTGCTCTTTGGTATTTATAGAAGTGTCTGGCCCGTTCAGATCGTGACACGTGTTCGGTCAGATCTGCTGTGTACCTTTGGACACAGGGGACAAGTAGCTGTTTGTAGGCTTTCTCGAGCCTTGGTCCGAGACAGGTTGTGACAAGGCCTGGGTGGTGTCGGTGTGTCAGAGCGTCGTTTGAGGTGACATGGCGCATCTGTGGGCGATGTGTCAGAGGCTCCTCAAATGCTCCTGTCGTACTCCCGATGTCCTTTGGGCGAGGTCGTTCTCTGGGACGAACACCCTTCTTCGGGAGTCATGTTCGCAGTTCGGGGCGCTGCCTAGCTCGCAGGTTTCACCTTTGGGAAATCCTCTCCTGCTTGCGGTAGCTGGTTCTTCTATCCCGAAGGCGATCTGTTTAATCCCCCGATGGGGCTGTCTGCACCTTTGGAGCTCTCTGGGGTACTAGGCTAAATCCCGAGCTCGAGGCACTGGAATTCGCCAAGTCCGAGGTCAGTACTAGTGCCTCCCTCGGATGGTGCCAAGCTTCCCGAGCATGCTTTTGATAGGAGGTACGTTCTAGGAGAGGCGATAGTCCTTCGGCTATCACATGCCCCCCCCCAGAAGCCGAAGTAGGGACTTTGGCTTTTGTCAGCTTTCGGAGGGTACCCTTCGGGGCTTTATGCCTGGTACCTGTGCCGAAGATACACCTTCTGTCCGTAGACGTAGCACAGACTGTCTCTTGGTGTCTCCGAGGTAACCTATTTTCTGTAATCTTTGTAGGTCACTGGAACGTCTCGTCTCGTGACCAGGCGTGTCAGTCTGGGGCGGCGCGCTATTCGTCAGAAAGCGTGTTCCTTATTTGGCGTGGTTGTTGACACGTGGCACGCCGTCATTGGAGAGGGTTACATCGGGCGCGTCTTTTTATGCAGAATGGGCAATTATGGCGATGATTCGCCTTCGCACAGCACTTATGGCGTCGATTCGCCTACCCTTCCTCGGCCTATATATACCCTTAATCCTTCATAACCCCCCTTTTGCTTTTGCTTTTGCTCTCTTCTGTCTCTCAACTGCTGCAGTGTTTTTCCTGCTCTCTTACGGCGGTGCTTTTTGACAGAGTGGTTTTCCGGCAATCATTTCACGACGGCGTCCTCAAATCCGGATTTTGGCAAAACGTTTGGTGGGTTTTAGCTTCCAGTTTCTTCTGTTTTTCCAAATTTTTTCTTTGAAATAGCTTTTTGCCTTTTCCCGAACTCGGTTTTTTGCCAGTCATGCCTATTCCCGAAAGCTGGGAACCCCTTCTTTCTCACCCCTGCTGCACCACTTCTGCAAAACTTAAAAAATGGAAAAAGAAGTTCTTCCTTCCTTCCTACGTTACTACGAGGTTGCCTCGTTCGGACCAATATAGCTTTTCAAACCGTAGTGACGAGGTTACTGTTTTCCGTGCCCAACTGAAGGCCGGACTTCGGTATCCTCCGCCGAAGAGGTTTGCGATTTCTGCGATTTCCATCGCATTGCCGTAAACCAACTTCCGCCGAACTCGTACTGCTATTTCAATGCTTTTCTTTGTATGTGTGGTGTCTTCGGTATAGAGCCACACTTTGTCATTTTTCTGCAGTACTACAAGCTCTTCGTGGTCCCAAAGGGTGGCTTCTATTTCATGCTACCTCGGGGGTCAGGGAGCAAAAAATACAAGTTCACCTTTGCCAACAAGGACAGCTGGCGAGGGTGGCAACAGAAATTCTTTTTTATGAAGAAGGAGGAGGCCTGGTCGCATGTCCCGATGAAGTGGGCTCAGGGAAAGCTCGTGATGGATGTCGTTGACCCGAAGATGCTGTTAACTCCCGAGTTAACACCCATTTTTGCGGACTTTGACAAGCGCATCCGAGCGGTCTCTGACTGGGATTCCGAGGTCCCACCGCGCCCCCTTTACCCCTTTCCAATTAACTGGAAGTTGATGACCGAAGAAGTCCTTCGGGAGTTGAAGGTGGTAAAGGAGCACGAAACGGACCTCGAGATGCCGGCTCCTGCCATTGCTGGGAAGGACTCCTGGCTGGTAAAACTTCTTCAGAAGGACATTACTTATGCGGATTTTTTCGAAAGTAAGTCATCTCCTGGTCCCCTTGTTTTAATTTCATCTTGGACTTACGCTGATGTTTTCTCTCTTTTTCAGAGATGGGTGACGATACTGCTGCCTATTACCGATCGCTTTTCGTCGGGCAGGCCGAGAAAGGCGAACAAACAAAGAAGGCTGCCTCCCGAAGACGGAAGGCGGCTGGCGGGGGGCCTCCGGTGGCTAAGCGATCGAAGAAGACCGTGCCCCCTCCTATGCCGGAGATTTCCGAGGAGGTGGGTGAGGAGCCCGAGGTAACCGTTGCTGCGCCTTCGACCGAGGTCGGTGCAGATGTTGGTCCTTCAAGCCCTAATTCGGCGGCTCTTCTGGACGCTTTGGTGGAAGCCCCTTCTGCCGAAGATCGCCGCAAGAGGAAAGGGAAGGAGATTTCTTCTGAGGGGGCCCTGGATTCTGGCGACGACGTTGCCGAAGTGCCACCAGGTTTGATGCCTTAGACACTTAGTTTCTGAATTTTTTGGCAGCTACTTGTGTTTGACAATTTTTCTGCTTTTGTCGTGCAGAGGAGATTCTTCCTCCGGATTGGGTTGCCGAGCATGCCCGGAAGCGGGCCCTTCGGGATGCCCATATCCCGAAGGGGAAGATTTCGAAGGAGCCGTTTTGGTCCTTCACGGAGGACATGGACATGTACTCCGAAGACTGCCCGCTCATGGCCAAGGAGATTGCAAAGGGGGTCCTGACTGAAGCTTCTTTCAGGGCCCTTACGGGGGCTCATCCGGATGATGACTCCCTCGCCGCGAAGCTTTCCGAGCACGCCGCCCAGGTGTGTTTCTCTCCTTGCCCCTTTTTTGTCTTTGATTTCTTCTAAGCATTTGCCTTTCCTTTTTTGCCTTGTCTCATTCTTGGCTCTGTTTTTCTGCAGCTGCTGGGATATGCCGGATTCCTCAGAGTTCGGGTGGCGAGGCAGGGGATGTACCGGGCCGCCGCTTCAAAGACTATAGAACAATACCAGACCCAGTGCTTGGACCTGCTCGCTCGGAATACTCAGCTGGCCCAGACTTCGGCGTCAGAGATTGCTGCCCTTCGGGAGGAGTTCGCGAAGGAAAAAGAAGAACTTATAAAGGACTCCTCCCAGAAGATTTCCGACCTCGGTGCAAAAGTGGCGGAGCTGACTTCGGTTCATGAGGCACTTCAAAAGGAGAAGTCGGATTCTGCGGCTCTTCTGGCGAAGGCGGAGGCCGAGAAAGCCGCACTTCAAGCCGAGGTCGATTCTTCGAAGAAGGGGAAGGATGAGTCAAAGAAAAAGAAGGTGAAGGCGTTAAGGAAAAAGGTTGAAGACCTGGAGAAGGAGCTTAATGATCTTGGGGTCGAGAAGAGGAAATCCAACGAGATGACCAAAGTTGGTTTTCAAGATGGGTTTTTTCTCATTCGCCATCAAGTTCTTCTAAGGTTTCCAGATCTCGACCTTTATTTCCTGGAGGCCCTAAATATTCCTGAGGGACCTCGGTGGTCTTGGTCCAAGCTCGAGCACTTGAACCTTCCTCAGACTTTTCCGGCGCGGGCGGTGGTGGAAAAGGATGCAAGCGCTAGTGGCTCCCGGGACGCCGAGAATCCCTAATTTATCTCAGGCCCCTTCTGCCTTCTTTTTCTCCTTCCTTGTACTCTTTCTTCCTTTGGTAGCTTTTCTTCTTTGTAAACCGATCTCATTTGTTTAATAAAGACTTTTTTCTTTCCTGTAAGGAATTTTGGCTAAGTCTTTTTTGTGAGATTGTTCATTCCTTTTTGCCCCGAACGCGTTTGCTCAAGAGACTTCGGAAGATTAGATCGGTTCTCTGTGAGCCTTTGTATTTAGAAATTCTCGCAAGGTTTTACATTTCCTATTGTCCCGAACATGCTTGCTCGAGGGACTTCAGGAAATCACACCCATGCTTATTCTGGCGACCATCTTCGCGGAATTTTAGTATATCTTTTGTTCAAGAATCTTTCTTTCAGAAGCCCGTGTAGCTAGAAAATTTTTCTAACTTTGTACAATGTAAACCCTTTCGTCAAGATTCTAAGCATAGAACTTTTTCAAGGCATCTGAATGCCAAGTGTTTTTTAATTCCACGCCTTCGGCGTCACCGAGCTTGTACACCCCTCTTCGTACTTCGGCAAGAACCAGATAAGGTCCCTCCCAATTCGCGCGAAGTACGCCGTGTGATGGCCTCCGGGGTGCGAATTCCGCCTTTCGGAGAACGAGATCACCCTTTTTTATTCCTTTTGGCCTAGCTCGCAAGTTTATAGCGGCGGCCACTCTTTGCTGGAAAGCTTTCCTTCTTAGTTCCGCTATTTCTCTATGTTCGCCGACGAGGTCGAGCTTGGTTCTTAAGCCGAGGTCATTTCCACTTTCATCAAATACCTGCACTCGTATTGATGGTCGCACTACCTCTATTGGGATTATGGCCTCCGTACCGAAGACGAGCGAGAAAGGAGTTTCCCCTGTAGCCCTTCGGGGCGTTGTTCGGTAGCTCCATAGCACGCTTTGGAGTTCTCCTGGCCATTTCCCTTTTGCCTCCCCCAGTCTCTTTTTCAGACCATCTTTTATGGTCCTGTTAGATACTTCCACCTGCCCATTGCTTTGGGGGTGAGCTACCGGGGCGAAGTGCATCTTTATTCCGAGGTCGCTGATAAACTCTTGGAACCCTTTGTCTATGAACTGGGATCCGTTATCAGCCACTAGTACCCTCGGTATGCCGAATCTGCATACTATGTTTTTCCATACGAACTTGTGCACTTCTCTTGCCGAGATAGTCGTCAAAGGTTCTGCCTCGACCCATTTAGAGAAATAGTCTACTGCGACTACGCAGAACTTCACGCCCCCAGGCGCTGTCGGGAGCGGCCCGATAAGGTCTATGCCCCAAACGGCGAAGGGCCAGGGATAGTTTGCCGAAGTCACCAGCTCCGAGGGTGTTCTATGGATTTTTGCATGTCTTTGGCAATTACCACATTTCTGGACGAACCGCCTAGCGTCTTTCCTCAGGGTAGGCCAAAAGTATCCTTGGCGAAGTATCACCGCTGCCAGGGCGTCGGTTCCGATGTGCGAACCACAAGCGCCTTCGTGAACTTCTTGGAGGATTATTTCAATATCCTCTTCGCCAACACACCTCTGTAGCGGATTTGCATATCCCTGCCGATATAGCTCTTCTCCAATCAGAAAGAAACGACCGGAGCGTCTCCGCACTTTTGCTGCTTCATTGGGGTCTTCGGGGAGCGTATTGGTTTCGAGATATGTTCTTATTGGGTCTTTCCAGCTTCTTCCCGAAGTCATTATGCTCAGCACTGTAATGCTCGGCTGGCTTAGCACCTCAGTATATGCTTTTGATTTTGCCAATTCATCTGCCTCAGTGTTATGTCTGTGACGCACGCTCTTGATTCACACGGTGTCGAATTCTCGAATAAGCTTCGTTACTAATTCATGGTATTTTGCCAGTGTTGGATCCTTCGCCCCGTAGTCCCCTGCTGTTTGCCGAACTACTAGCTGGGAATCGCTATGGGCTTTCAAGTTTCTGACACCAATTTTTCTGGCCAGGCGCAAGCCCGCTATGAAAGCTTCATATTCAGCCATATTGTTGGTGACATTGAAGCTGAACTTAATGGCCTTCATTACTTCCAGGCCTTCGGGGCCTTTAATGATCACCCCTGCTCCTTGGTGCTCGGCGCCCGAGGCACCATCAACGTACAAGGCCCATTCTGGCTCATTTCGTCGGGACTTGGGTGGCTGTCCTCGGTAATGGGGACCTCGGCAATGAAATCTGCCAAGGCTTGAGCTTTTATGGCTTTCCGAGGTTCATAAGTGATGTCGTGTTCGCCAAGCTCTATACACCATTTGGAGAGCCTTCCCGAATGGTCAACCTTCTTCATGACGTCCCGCAGGGGTAAACTACTTCGGACGATGATGGGGTGAGCCTGAAAATATGGTCGCAGCCTTCTTCCTGCCAGGACCAAGGCATATATAGCTTTCTGTAACAAAGGATACCTGATTTCGGCGCCATGCAGGGACTTGCTCACATAGTAGACTGGCCACTGCTTCGCCCCTTCCTCTTTCACAAGGACTGAGCTTACTGCTTTTTCTGTGACGGCGAGGTACAACACAAGAGGTTCTCTTTCGCGGGGCTGTCGCAAAGTGGGCAGGCGAGCCAAGTAGATTTTGAGTTCTTCCCAAGCTTTTTGGCAGTCCTCATTCCAAGGACGATCATTACTCCCGAGGTCGTCCTCCCTTTTTGCTGCCTTAGTGAGGACTTTGAAGAATGCTCGACACCGGTCTCCATATCTGGAAATAAATCTGCTGAGGGAGGTTATTCTTCCAGCAAGTCTCTGCACATCTTTTATTGTGGCAGGAGTTCGGAATTCCAACAGAGCCTTAATTTTTTCTGGGTTAGCATCAATGCCTCTTTCTGATACCATGTACCCAAGGAACTTTCCCGAAGTTACCCCGAAGGTGCACTTCTCGGGGTTAAGGCGAATTCCGAAGGTTCTGAGCTGGTGAAAAGTCTCCCTTAGGTCTGTGACATGGTCAACAGGCAGCTTGCTTTTGACTATCATGTCATCTACGTAGACTTCCATGTTCCTCCCTATTTGGTCATTAAAGACCTTGCTCATCAACCTCTGGTAGGTGGCTCCTGCGTTTTTGAGCCCGAAGGGCATCCTGGTGTAACAGTACGTCCCCCCCTCGGTGATGAAGGCTGTTTTTTCTTCGTCTTCGGGGTCCATCTTTATTTGATGGTAGCCGCTGAAGGCGTCTAGGAAACTTAGGAGCCCGTATTCGGCAGTTGAATCTACCAGTTGATCTATTGGCGGGAGAGGATATGAATCTTTTGGGCAAGCATCGTTCAGGTTTCTGAAGTCGATGCACATCCGAAGTTTGTTGCTTCCTTCTTTTGTGGCGATCACCACATTGCTTAGCCATTCGGGGTACTTGACCTCCCTGATTACATCTGCCTCCAATAAACGTTGGACTTCGGTTTTGACGAAGTCATTTTTATGGGCTGAGATGCCCCGTTTCTTTTGCCGGACAGGCTTTGCTTCCGGACTTACTTTGAGGCTATGTTGTACTACGCGCGGATTTACCCCCGGCATGTCTTTCGGCGAGTAGGCGAACAGGTCTTTATTCATTACCAGAAAGGATACAAGTTTTTTCTTATCTCCTTCGGACAAGTTTTTCCCTATTCGGGTACTTCGTCCTGGGATAAGTTCCACTTCTTCCATTTCTACCTTGCCAGAATCTTCTTTCTCGCCATTTTTTGACTTTGAAGCCCCTGCTTCTACAGCTTGTGTGGAATTGTTTGCTGGGGCTTTTCGGGCTTTGACGAACACCTTTCTTACTTCGCCCTGATCTATGAAGATTTCTGCGTCTCCTTCCTTGGTGGCGAAAGTGACAGTCAAATATCTCACGTCAGGGCGAATGTGCAGATTTCCCTGCGTCTGCCTTCCAAGGATGGCGTTGTATGATGAGGGGACATCCATGACGATGAACCTCGCCATTGTCGAGGCAAACAACTCAGCTGGTCCTTTGACCGAAGTCCCTCTCATCATTAATGGAAGGTCGATCCATCCGAGGACGGGTAACTCGGACGGTCCTACCCCGAAGGTCGGTGAAGTGACAGGCCTGAGATCACTGATGGATATGCCCAAGCTCGGCAGCAGTTGTGAAAATAGGACGTCAGCGTTTGATCCGTCATCAAGTAATACCCTTTTTACATCCCAGTTTCCATTCTTGCCATGATCAGGAGTGGATCGGACCCTTTTGACATCCCAGTTTCCAATTCTTGCCATGATCAGGAGTGGGTCGTCGTGAGGGAAGACGACTGTGGAACCATCTTTTCGGGATAGCTTCTTCGCCGGACTTTGATAGTCCATGACAGCTATTTCCCTGGCCTTCCTTTTTCTTTCCGAGGATGGGAGCCCCGTCGTGATTGTTTGTATGACTCCCGCAGGGGGTGGAGGGCGCCTCTTCGGACTTCGGTTTCTCCGCCTGTCGGAGTCGTAGTCCTCATCTTCTACCTTTCCTTCCTCCTCTTTCCTCCCCTTCGGGGAAGGCAACCGTAGGTACCGCCGAAGTTGGCCTTGTTTTATCAGCGATTCAATATACTTCTTCAGCTGGAAGCAATCCTCAGTGTCGTGGCCATGATCGCGATGAAATTGGCAGAACTTCTTCATGTTTTTTCTATTTTCAGCGGTCATGGCCCTTGGCCTCTGAACTTGTGTTCCCTGCCTCTCCAGAGTCATGAGGATGTTGGTCCTCGTGGTGTTCAGCGCTGTGAAGTTCGGGGGTTTCCTTCCTCGCATTCTCCGGGGTCGGGGTGGCTGGTCGGTCGGATAGCGTGCCTGCTGGCTGGGCCCTTCGCCACGGGTGTGCTCGGGCCTGGGTCCGCCCATTCTTAGTTCTTCGGCCGTCATGTGCTGTTCGGCCCGTCGGTAGAATTCGCCCAGTGTGTCTGGAGGGTCCTTGGAGAATTCGTAGAAGAGTTGGGAATCCCTCCGAAGGCCCCTTGTCATGGCGAGGATGCGTATTTCAGGCCGAAAGTCTGGAACACTTAAAGCCTCTCTGTTGAACCTCTCGACATAGTCGCGTATAGTTTCTCCGCTTCTTTGCGCTATGTCGAACATTTGAACGGGCATCTTCGCCGTCGGGCGACTCCCGATGAACTGTTGGGTGAAGGCTGTTGATAACTCCTGGAATTTTCCGATGATTCCTGGAGCCAAGGAGTTGTACCACGCGGTTGCTGGCCCAGAGAGGGTGACCTCGAAGCACTTGCACAAGGTGGCGTCGTCCGCACCGTGCATCATCATGCTGCGTCTGTACTTCGTCAGGTGGGCCTGTGGGTCGGTCCGACCATCGTACGTCTCTAGCCGAGGTACCCTGAAGTCGCCTGGCATAGCTGCCTCGACCACAGCTCGGGTGAAAGGAGACTGATCCCCACAAAAAGACTCAGACAGTCTGGCCCAAACTGGCTTGCGAGCCACCTGCCTCTCGACTCGGTCCAGCCTTGCCAATATTTTCTCCATGAGGGCGGCGGCGCTAGGTTCTTCCTCAGGTGGAGGAGATTGACGACGCCTCTTCGGAGAATGGCTTCGTCGTCGGGGAGAGGGTGACCTCGTCTCAGGCAAAGGGCTCCTTCGGCGTCGAATTTTGGGTTGGTTGGGCCCCGTTTGCCCTGGAAGGCGTGCCCCGAGGGGCATATTTTCTGTTGAAGACTCCTCACGTGGGTCTTCACTCCCCGAACTGCGGCGGACTGCTTTGGGGCTCTTTTCCCGAGGGCGTACCGGTGAAGGAGACCTTTGGGTTTGAGCTTGTTGTGGCCATCTTCTGTCTATCTGTTGTGTCATCTCAGCCACAACAGAGCGTTGGAAGTCACGGAGGAAGCTCATGGTTATGACCAGAGGACGTTCTTCCTCGGGCGTGGAAGTCCCTGGAAGAGTTTGCTCAGCAGCCGGTTGGACTTCAGGCGCGGACGGGGACTTCGGGAGTCCTTTGTCCTTAGAACGCCGAGTCTCAACGACGGCAACCTGAGGGTGGGTTCCCACAGACGGCGCCAAATGATGTCCGGAGACATCTTCGCTGGAGGACATGGTGGTTTCTGGAGGGACTTCCTGAGGAGGAGAACGCCCGGAGTGGAGGTTTCCCAGGGAGTGGTACCTGAAGAGCCCAAAAGGAAAGGTTAGGAGGTCCCCGGGATGTTTTTCCGGGGAGGAGCCTCCGACGCCCAAGTTAGTTTTCTGAGAGGTGAAGGAAAGAGAGCACTCAAGGGTTTAGTGGCCTTGCCTGTTCGTATCCTCTCAACTGACTGACCAACCCTTTGCAAGGGGCTGCTCTTTGGTATTTATAGAAGTGTCTGGCCCGTTCAGATCGTGACACGTGTTCGGTCAGATCTGCTGTGTACCTTTGGACACAGGGGACAAGTAGCTGTTTGTAGGCTTTCTCGAGCCTTGGTCCGAGACAGGTTGTGACAAGGCCTGGGCGGCGTCGGCGTGTCAGAGCGTCGTTTGAGGTGACATGGCGCGTCTGTGGGCGATGTGTCAGAGGCTCCTTAAATGCTCCTGCCGTACTCCCGATGTCCTTTGGGCGAGGTCGTTCTCTGGGACGAACACCCTTCTTCGGGAGTCATGTTCGCAGTTCGGGGCGCTGCCTAGCTCGCAGGTTTCACCTTTGGGAAATCCTCTCCTGCTTGCGGTAGCTGGTTCTTCTATCCCGAAGGCAATCTGTTTAATCCCCCGAGGGGGCTGTCTGCACCTTTGGAGCTCTCTGGGGTACTAGGCTAAATCCCGAGCTCGAGGCACTGGAATTCGCCAAGTCCGAGGTCAGTACTAGTGCCTTCCTCGGATGGTGCCAAGCTTCTCGAGCATGCTTTTGATAGGAGGTACGTTCTAGGAGAGGCGATAGTCCTTCGGCTATCAGTAGCCAAGATTAAGATTTGTCCTAGTGTTTTCCTTTTTTCTTGCCATGGTATGCATGAATTGTGAATGTGTGTGTGATGGTTGGAGCAATATGCATGTGTTTACAGAGTGCCCAAGAGGGCCACTTGGGTATGCACACTAAGGGTAGTGTTCTAATGGCCTACAGAACGTTACCAATCCTGAGAGTCTAAATGCACAATTTTGGCACTATATTTGGACTACCCCGGAGCAGGTAATAGCTTCATCAAAATGAATATTCCAACATCAAGAAGCTTGCTTCAGTCCATAAATGGACCTTTGCAACTTGCACACTTTATTGGCATTCTCATGAGTGACAAAACCCTTAGGCTGTGTCATGTACACATCATCAAGTAGCTTTCCATTTAGGAATGCTATTTTAACATCCATTCACCATATCTTATAATCATAGTGTGCGGCAATAGCCAATAAAATTTGGATGGATTTAAGTGTGGCATCTAGTGAAAAAGTTTTATCATAGTCAATACCATGAATTTGCTTCAAACCTTTTGCAACCAATTGTCACTTAAAGGTAATCACATTACTATCCATGTCAGTTTTCTTCTTGAAAACCCATTTGCACACTATAGGTTTTACCCCTTCAGGTGGATCAACTAAAGTCCATACTTGGTTTTCATACATGGATTCCATCTTGGACTTCATGGCCACTAGTCACTTCTCAGAGTCAAGCCCCAATATAGCTTGTTGGTAGTTTGTGGGCTCATCCTCATCCATAAGCATCCCATCGCCAGTATGAGTCACAAGAAATCCATATCTCTCAGGCTCATGCTGAATCCTACCAGACCTACATAGGCTCTGTGCTACAAGAACATACTCTTGAACCACAACATCTTGTGGTTATCTATTCAAGTTCCATTTCAGGTTTGATGTCCCTTTATTGTTCTTGAATTTCTTCAAGTTCTACTTTCCTCCCACTAGTTCCTTTAGAGATAAAATCTTTCCATAGAAAGACACAGTTCGAGCAACAAACACTTTTTGCTTAGACGGACTGTAGAAATTGTAACCATTTGTTTCTTTGGAATACCCAACAAAGAAGCCTTTATGAGATTTGGGCCCTAGATTGTTAGAGGATTAACGTTTCACATAAGCATCATAGCCCCAAATCTTCATAAAAGATAGACTGGGATGCCTACCACTCCATATCTCATGTGGTGTTTTTTGAACCAATCTAGATGGAACTAGATTTAGTGTAAAAGTGGTTGTCTTTAGAGCATGTCCCCAAAAGGAGTTTGGATCATCAACTTGACTCATCATAGATTGAACCATGTCTAACATAGTTTGATTACTCATTTCAGATACACCATTCCATTGAGGTGTTCTAGGTGGAGTGAGTTGTGATACTATACCACACTTTTTTAGATAGTCAAGGAATTCTCGATCCAAGCATTCTCCATCTTGATCTGATCAAAGTACTTTGATACTCTCCCCGAGTTGATTTTTTACTCCATTCTTGAGTTCTTTGAACTTTTGAAAGGATTCTAACTTGTGTCTCATGAGATACACATAATCATATCTACTAAAGTCATAAGAAAAGGTAATGAAGTACTAGAAGCCTCCTTTAGCATGTGTAGACATAGGACCACACACATCACTATGTATGAGTCCTAGTAAGTCCTTAGCCCTTTCACTTTGCCCTGTGAATGGGGCTTTGGTCATCTTCCCAAATAAACATGACTCACATGTCTCATATGATTCAAAACCAAATGAGTCCAAGAGTTTATCCTTATGGAGCTTGGATATGTGGGTCTCATTTATATGGCCCAGACGACAGGGTCAGAGATAAGTCAGGCTTGAATCATTCAACCTGACCATCTTGGTAGTCACATTATAGATTGGATCTTTGACCACTACTAAGTTGAGCATTGCCATAAAAGATTTCATTCAAATAAATAGAACAACATTTGTCCTTTATTATAAATGAAAAACCTTTCTTGTCCAAACAAGAAATAGAAATGAAATCTCAACTAATAGTACGCACAAAGTAGCAGTTGTCTAATTTTAAAACTCATCCACTAGGCAAAGTGATAACATAAGTCCCTACGGCTAAGGCAGCAACCCTTGCTCCATTTCCAACACATAGGTCCACTTCACCTCGGGCCAATCTTCTACTTTTACTTAAATCTTGCACATTTGCACAAATGTGAGATCCACATCCAGTATCCAATACCCAAAATGAAAAAGTGGAAAAGTTAGTCTCTATAACAAAAATACATGAAGTGGAAGTCTTACTTCCTTTCTCCTTAGCAAGACTTTCAAGATAAAAGCTTGCAGTTGTGCTTCTAGTGTCCAGGTTGCTTAAAATGGAAGCACTCCATTCCTTTCACACCATCAAATGGTTACAATGCAGCTGAAGAAGAATTAGCATTGGACTTTCCTTTAGCTTTATCCTTCTTCTTGTTGGCTTGTCCCTTTCCCTTAGCCATTTCAACCATCAAAATAGGTTTAGCCTTCTTAAGGTTTTACTTAGCTATGCTTAACATGTTGAGCAATTCAGGGAAGGACTTGTCAAGGTCATTCATGTTACCGTTGTAAGGTTTTGAGAGCTCAACAAGCGGAGTAGAATTTAACCAAAACCTTCCAGCATCCAAGTGAAATAAGGTAAACTGGCTGTTCCAAAATTTTCATACCTAGTTTCGGTTGAGATCTCTCACCCAACTGTAGAGTTTAATCACAAAACTTGAATAGTTGACGTGTTCAAGCTCTCTATGGTATCTACACCAGCCTCTTGGGATCACCATGCTTCCACCACGTCCCGGTAGATTCATTTCTTTTGCACTCATAGTGCTAGCTTGCGTCCTCCAAGGAATTATAAGAGAAGAGTGTGGCTGCCCTTTTTAGGAGGCTAGGGCAAAGCTGTGAATTTCTCACTAAAAGTTGTACTTATAGTGAGACTCAACTTCTAGGCCTAATGGGTTTCAACGCCCTAATCCAATTAGGCTTTAATTTTGGGCTTAGTAATGGCTCAACTTTTGGGCCAATTATTAACATGAAATTATCATGAATCCATAGCCCAAATTATTAGCCCATGCACTCTAATAATCCAAATAGCTCTATACGTGGGACCCACTAGGCTCTTATCACGTTGGCAATAATCATAAATCACATTTATGATCATAACCAATGAGCGGCATCTAGCAACACATCATTGCTGCCCATGTGACAAGATTGTCTGTGATTCGACTAAACCTTTATGATCATTACCCATATATGCCATTGTCCCTTTGTCCAAGATATCAAGACTAGGCACGAGACATGGAAAGTGTCACTCTCATATAGCCCAATCTTTGGTCTCTTGATTACCAAGTAGACTAACTTAAATTGATGACATTGATATCATAGATCAACTCATCCGAGCATGACCATGCATTTTCTACGTTTCACTCTATCAAGGGGCCCGAAGATATCAATCCCATTATATAGGAGGGACAAATCACATCTTGATCATACAAATCACTCTACATGATATGTGACATATCCAATGACCTCCTTCAAGCTTACTCAGTTACGAGCAACAAAGGGAAGTATCAAAGTATGTGACTCACATGTAGGGAACCTTGATAACCTTAGGTCAAAGGACTACATATACCAAGATCACTATGAGAACCACTTATGACACTCATATAACGATCCATGTAGCGTTCTCATGGTGGGTCGGTCTAGTACACAAGTTCTCCAACTTGTACCCTTTTGTAGACTACATATCTCATATTAGTCTTCATATATGATAGTTGTTATGTATTATTGTAACCCACTCCACAATAATACTAGACTAGGGACATTTGAGAATATCATTATTCTAGGGTTACAATTATGTTTATTACATTACGCAAAAACAAAACAACAAACATAGTTGCTGGATTAATGTCTTAATAAAATATCATGGCTCAATGTGCAAAAATACAATCATCTCATGATTAGCTTTTAGGCATGACACTAACAATAGTTCATGACAAACTGACTGTAGCTTATCGAGCAATGATTGCAAGACTACGTCAACAG
Organism: Aquilaria sinensis; assembly: GCA_005392925.1. Classification (NCBI taxonomy): domain Eukaryota; kingdom Viridiplantae; phylum Streptophyta; class Magnoliopsida; order Malvales; family Thymelaeaceae; genus Aquilaria; species Aquilaria sinensis. Next base: position 87,071 of record SMDT01001010.1, on the reverse strand, counting down.
CCAACTCTTTCTGAAAGGCAAATCCCAAACTCACAAGATTCTCAATGTACCGTATCCTAAACCTCTCATGCCTAGCTTGCTTTTGGAAGGGCATTTTGAGATGTTCGATCATATTGAATGCACCCATGTTTTCATGTTGCTTCTGAAGTTCAGATTCCACGGTAATAAGCATGAGGCAAGCAACATCCAAAGAATCATTCGAATACATTTTTGTAGCATCCTTTTCAGCTATTGGAGCAGTGATAGCAGGCTTATTCGGAATGGGCTGCTCGAGGACATAAGCCTTTCTCTCTTGCTTGAGGACTATCCTTAAATTTTGGTACCATTTGAGAAAGTTGGTCCCATTTAGTTTTTCCTTCTCAAGGATCGATCACAATGAAAGTTTCAATGTGTTTTGTGCCATGGTTATCTAGAACAATAAATATGCAGTGTAAGAGTCATGCATTTTAGTTCATTTAATAAGGACATTTATTAAATGATACTCCCACTATTTTACTCAAAAAAATAACCCTCGATATTATTTTGGAACACTTCGGCGCTAAGGTATTCTAGTGGACCAAGATCCATATTTCACCACAACCTGAGTCAACTTTGGCTTTTCTCTCAAGTTATAGTTATTTAGGTAGGCAACTCCTTGCCAATTGCATCTCATGCAACTCTTGGATAGTTGGGTGAACAACACTTATCCAAGCTCATCTCATGAACTTAAGCCCAACCATATACCTCTAAGTCCCTAATCCAAGTCGGACCCAAAGTTAGCAATTTGGATATCACTATTATCCCATCGCGCCTAACCAAGATAAACATAGGTGCTTGGTTTTGGCAAACCCACCCAATGTTGATCAAAGTCTTGACAAGTGCCAACATTTAGAAGGCATGATATTTAATGACTTAATATTTTTTTTTAGGGATTTTTCCTTTTGATCTCACCAATTATTATCTCTAGTTGTCTTATACATGCATCACATACAAATATAAAACATGCATCTTGTGCTAATAACAAAGTAAATGTGACATGGTTATAGCCCAAGCTATGCCATATTCTTAAGCCAATGAGAATCTCATAAAAGCATAAGAAAAGGGTCTTCACAAGCTTCTTCTCCTTCTTGCTTGGTTGCCCTTTTGTTGTCACATCCTTGGACACACCACCTTTGACAATCCCATAATGTACAATTACATGAATAATAGAAACCTTGAGTTACATTTGCGGGGAGTAAGGTGAGAACAAAATGTACGATGAGAATAACAAGAATAAGGCATGACTTGTAGGCCGTATTTACAACCACAACCAACAAGAGTTATAACCATGCACCATGCTTCAACCATCAATCAGCATAACATGTCAAATCTCATTCAACAAAAATGCATGCCCATTAACACACATTGATTAACTGGTTTTATTATGTGGCACTTTGCATATGGCAGTCCCTCTGGCCGGTCTGCGGCCAGGGTCAAGGGGGCCCTTGCAAGGGGTTGCAAAAAATTGTCTTACAATTATGTTGCTCAAGATCTTCTATTTCGAGCAACTAGGCACCTGAGATCAGCTCCATTCGAGCCACTAAAAGTACAATACTCTCGGTGCCTAAATAGCCCTAATCCGATCCATGCTAGGGTTTTGCAACTATTGCAAAAATCCTAATCCGTATAGGTATCTCATACTAATCAATCTAGGGTTATTCTTATTAACCAATTTGTGTCATTTCTTCATATATCTCATATATTCATTAGGATTTCCGATTTCATGCATCATGAATCAATTTAATTCATCATGACTGAAAGCAATCGAACACACAATATATCTTGTGATTTGACATTCAATCCTGATTTAGGGTTTCACCAATAAGTCTTATACCACTGTAGGGTTTCAGGAGCCAAACAAGTGCAGTAGAATATAACTGAAACCCTCTAGGATCCATGTGAAACGGGTTAAACCGGGTGTTTGAAATTTCTCATACCTAATTCGGTAGAGATCTTTCACCCAACTATTGAGTCAAACCACAAAAACCTTAATAGATGACATGTTCAAGCTCTCTACGGTATCAACACAAGCCTTTCATGATCACCATGTCTTGGTAGATACGTTTCTGTTGTGCCCGCAATGCTAGCTTGCGTCCTCCAAGGAATGGGAAGAAAAAAGTGCAGTTGGAACTTTTTTGGGAGGCTAGGGTAAAAAGGCTACTAATTTCTCACTATATGATGTATTTATAGTGAGACTTAATTTCCAAGCCTAATGGGTTTCAAAGCCTTAATCCAATTAGGTTTAATTTCGGGCTTAATAATGGATTAACTTTTGGGCCAATTATTAACAAAAATTATCATGAAACCATAACCCAAATAAATTAGCCCATGCACTCAAATAATCCAAATAGGATTTATGTGTGTGACCCAAAAGGCTTGTACCGTGTTGGTGATGATCATAAATGACATTTATGATCATAAGCAATAAGTGGTGTCTAGCAACACATCATTGCTACCCAAGCAACATGATTGTCAGTGATTCAACTAAAGCTTTATGATCATTATCGATATATGTCATTGTCCCTTTGTTTAAGATATCAAGACTAAGCACGAGACATGGAATGTGTGTTTATCGATATAACCCAAATAACTTAGCCCCTAGCCCATTTTGGGCCCAATTACTTGATCATGCAGCAGAATTTCATAGAAGAGGCACTTATTCATTTCTAAATCATATGGGCATGTTCCCAGGACATTACTAGTACTAGCTCATTACGTATTTATTTAAAGGTTTATATTGTGCTCTCGGAAACAAGCTAGTAATTATGTGGAACTTGCGTGTTTATTTTAAGCTCGTTATCCAACATAGCTAAGTACATGCATGGCAACCAAAACACCAGATTCAAGTTTAGAAATGGAAACTTGTTTATGATGCATACTTTTTGCATACTCATATGTGTCTTGGTAACCCACTATTACACATAACACCTACATGTCTTTAATTTCATTGTTTACCACTTTAGCTCGTTATAGGCATGCATTTCCTTTCTAATTCATGATTACTTAATTTTTATCTTTAAACATACATACAATGTCGAGACATTCATGATTCCATATTTCAACATGTGTTTAGAAAATATAATCATGCACATCTATCAATTTTTACTTCGGCCCAAAGATGACTATCAACCAAAATGTCCAAGAGTTCATATATATGCCATAAACATACTACATGGCTGAATATACTTAGAATTGAATTTAGCAAGCCATTTTACTTAAGTACCGTAAAGGGTCCATAAACACTTAAAAACACAAATTTGGTTTTAAGACAAACCAAAATACATAGCACATGATTATACATGGCAAATCGCACATAGAACACATTTCCACCTTAGAGACTTTGTTCCCACAATCTAGACTCCAAGTCCTGCACATAAAGCCCACACTTATTAGCTTGTTACACAAGCAACTCATAACACTTAGAATACTTAGAATATTGAGCAAATACCACACATATGCATAATACCTTTACAACAGAAAGAGTATAAAATACTCTTGACTTAGTTCCTTTCAAGTACTCCTTTTCCTACATAAAGTAGAAAAGGGCGGGTGAGTAAAACTCAGTAAGGATTCTGTATGGCTCCCAGAGCCTAACATATGGCTTCCAAAGCCTAACATAGCCAAGAATAACATGGCAACAAATATTCCATGCTCCTGCAAAGAAAACACTAAGACAAAGAAGATACAGGTACATGCATATATAACAATAATAATAATAATCGGGGGTTAGCATGCACAACCAAACATAGAAGCATACAACACACACACCACTTAACACCTTATCCCCTTGAAGGGCAGAGCAAGCATGATCCATATTTCTCATTTCTTAGGTTAACCATTTTATTAATCCATTTTAAAATCTGAGCTCTTTATGCTTGGGAATTGAGTTGGCCGACTCAATTCCTAGCCGTAATGCTTGCACGGAGCTAGCTAGCACAAAGTTGCCTAAGCAACAAAACATAGCCCTCTGTAGCCTTCTTAGGATCACATGGCATCCAATATCCATCACCCAAGGGCCCGAATACTCAAAGAGTATAAGAATCCTTACCAAAACCGTTAGCAACTTTTGTTGCCCGGAAGCTTTAGAAGCTTGGCTCTTTGTTTTTCCTTGCTTGTTGTAACTAGAACTTGTATTCTAGCTTAAGATCCTACAAGGGCAGAAAGTTAGCAAGCCATATTCTTGATTGACATAACTTGGAAACATAGGAAATACCAACAACACTTGGTACAACACACAATACCTCAACAAAAGGAGGTATGGCCGAATCCTTCGGCTTTGATTTCCTTAGAGCTCCCGCTCGTCTTTTCTTGAATCCACCACTTGATTCCTTGCCTTGGAAGGCCTTAGAAACTTATGTGTATCAAGAACACAAGTTTCAAACATAAGAATGCCAAGAACAAGACTTGGCCGAAACTTTTCCCGGTTGATGACTTCCAAAAACGTCTCCTTTCTTTGATCTGCTTCTTGATTCTTGTTCGAGGTGTTCTTAAGAGTTTGTAGACACCAAGAACACTTGGTAAAATCTCAAGAATGCTCAAGAATGATTCTTGGCCGAATTTAGAAGGAAGAAGAAGTTTGGAAGAGTGTTTTAGAGTTTAAGGCAAAATTTGAGAGAGAAAATGAAAGAGTTTTAGTGAGAGATTGTAGAGAGAGATGGAGAAGAGTTAAATGAAGTAATTAGAGTGTTTTTGGGCATGTAATGGTCGTCCATATAGAGGGGAGAGTGAGGGAAATCATGTGATTCACATGGGGTGAGTGGGAGACAAAGTGGGAGACAAATTGGAAGACTTTGGTGAAAGTTGGGTGAATTTGTCAAAAGTGGGGGACAAGTAGGTGGAGGAAGGAATCCTAAGTCTTGACTAAGGATGGGAGGTGGATTAAAATAATAGGGGGTGAATAATGTGTTTGAAATGAGTGGGAGACAAGATTAAAACAAATGAAGACTAATTGGAAGACTTTTGGGTAAGTTTGGTAGAAAAAGTCAAAAGTAGGTGAAGAAAGAATCCAAGGTGATGACTAAGGGTGGGAGGTGGATTAAAATAATGGGATTTGGAGGGAGGTGACATAAAATATTGGGGAATGGAGGGGCATGGCTGGCCAAGGCATCCCAGGCCTTTAAAATGGCCTAATTCCCCCTTTAGTCCTCCATCTTTCTGATTTTGAGCAATTGAGCCCAACTACTAAAAATCCCCTTTGTGCAATTGAGTCTTTCAACTTTAAATTCCACCATTTTATCACTAATATTCTTGGTCTAAGCCAAGCTTAATTTCAAGAGTGTCCAACATTCACATAAATCCAATTCCTCACCTAAATAATGTCTCTCGAGCTTAATGAGCTCAATTCTTTTTTTTTTTTTTTTTGAGAAATTTTCTGAGCCCTTTTTATCTCCATAATCCAAGACTTAAATACTTGGGATCTTTAATTTCATTACAGAATGTGTCACTCTCGTATAGCCTAATCTTTGGTTTTTTTTATTACCAAGTAGACTAACTTAAATTGATGACAATGATATTGTATATCAACTCATCGAAGCATTGCCATGTTTTTTATAAGTCCCACTCTATCAAGGGGTCTGAACATATCATTCCCGTTACATAGGAGGGACAAATCCCATCTTGATCATGCAAAACCCTCCGCATGATATGTGACATACCCAATGACCTCCTTCAGGTTCACTCAGTTATGAGCAACAAAGGGAAGGATCAAAGTATGTGACTCACATGTAGGGATCCATGATGACCTTAGGTCAAACGACTTCGTATACTATTACCACCTCACAAAAATGAGAGAATTACAAAATGTGGCATAATGGTCAAAAAACCATTATATTGTGTAATTCTCATCATTCTGATTGAAGTGTGAAGGGTAAAGGGCATGATCAACTCCTCCTTAAAAGTGTTCCAAGTTGGTAATTTGGCCCCTAACAAAAGCCTTAAGGATTGCTTGTTTGTCAAGCAACCTAGGGACTTTTTTGTAAGATTCTGGAAATTCTAGTACTTAATTGCAAACTCCTAAGAAAGAGCTTTGGAGACTTATGGGAAGGATATAAATGGTATGAAAGTGCTATTGGAGTACCAAATTGCTTATGGAAGACAAGTTTGGACAAGGGAAACATAAAAGGCGTTGTGGACCTAAATGTCCTAGTGTAAATGTTAAGGTGTCCAGGCTTTTGATTTAAGTCAAAAGGTAAAGTTGTGGGGTTATCCCACACATGAAAAGGAAGCTAAAGCAAGATAAGGATGATAAAAAAATGTTGGGTAGTGGTGTACTAATGAGTTTAAGACAAAGAAACTATGCTTGTGGGCAAGGAAAATGACATAAAGCAAGCTCAAGTTTGTTAAGTGTGTTTTGTGGACTTAAGCTCATTTAAGCCCATTTCAATGGCCAACTCACTTATCTCTCTCCCATTTTTGGCCTCCTCCAGCCTAAGAACACAGCCACACTTCCTACATAGCCACCACACCTTCAAATTTGCAATTAATTGAAATTGAAGGCAAAAGGAACCAATTAAAAGCAAACTAGAGCTATTGGTTGGATACTTCAAGGATCAAGCTTGATTTTTAGCCTACCCACTTTGGTAAGGGTTCTCTTACTCTCATAGGTTGTTTTTTGTATTTTCAAGAAACCATGGAGCTAGGGCTAAGCTTGGAAGAGAGCCATGAGCTTGATGAACCAAGCTTAGTGAAGGGAGTGCACTTAGTAAAGGTTTTGTGACCTAGTGTGAAGTGCACAGTGATGGTAGTGAATTTAATGGTTTCTAGAGCCCAAAGTTAGTACTAACTAGCATTAAAACTCTCCTAAGGCCAAGCTTATGCTTGAGGAGGGCTGTGATAGTGATTTACTTAAGTTTAATGCAAGTTTTATGGACTAACCTATGGTTTATGTTGCTGCCGCATTTCATGTGTTTGTTGGTTGTGAATGCCTGCTGCATTTGGTTGCCATATCTTGTATATATGCATTGTGGCTTTTTTGTTTTAGTGTCTTCAGATGCAATTTTAAATGATGGTTATAGTTCCTATTGAATCCAAGTGCTACCCTTACTAAGTTTCAAAATGAAACTTACTCCCCTCAATTCTGCCATTTTAGGTCCAGTAGAAAGATCACATTCAAATTGACCTTTCTAGTTTGAGTTTTCATCTATAATTTTAGGTACATGAACTCCCATGTGTCTATTTATCATCTGGAAATTTTGGTGATTTTAGCAACACATTTGGTATTTTTAGTGATGGTTCTTATTGTGTTATGTAGCAGCTGCCCGACATCCTGTTTCTGGAGTCCATTGTGTCTCAGCCACTCCTATAACTTAGGGTGCATATTTAGCTAAGTTAAGACCATTATGTACTGCATGTAGTGCATGTATGCATGTACATGTGGTGCAAAGCTGCTTAAGTGTGAATGATAGGCTGCTTACTTGTAAATTTTGTTTTGGCCACATATTGCTGGTATATGCAAGATAATGCAATTCCTATGTGTATTGGACATGTATGGGATAATCTTGGAGGGCTTACTCCCTGTGAATGAAGTCTCTCCACACTTATGAAATTTTGTATGGGTGAAATAGTCATAAAGTGACCAAAATTTTGACTATGAACTCAAAGTTCTATATATCCATGTGTAGAATGAATTTGGAATTTCTTCATTTTGAGCCCTGTAGGCAAAGTTATGACATTACAAATTTGGCTGAGTTATTGTTCATTAGGTCAGAATTTTGTAACCAATGTTAAAAATCCATAACTTGGTCCATAGACAGGCTATTGATGTTAAACAAAATTCCTCGGGTTGCTCTAAGTCTCTACTTGATAATGGAGGAAAGAAAATAGGGGGTTACATGGCTAGAATGAAATAGTTTTTTGGAGGAAGTTTGGATGCAGTGGCTACAATTTTTGAACCAAGTAAGAATGCGTAATGTGTGGAAGCCAAAACTAAGACTTGTGCTAGTGGTTTCCTTTTTAGCTGCCATATTGTGCATAAATGTGAATATGTGTGTCATGGTTAGACATTATGCATGTATTTACATAGTGCTCAAGAGGGTCACTTGAGTATGTACACTAGGGGTGTTGTTCTGGTGACCTGCAAGACGCACCAATCCTAGGAGTTTAAATGCACCGTTTTGGCACCATAATTTGATTTCCCTAGAGTGGGTAAACATACACCATGATCACTATGAGAATCACTTATGACACTCATATAGCGACTCATGTAGCGTTCTCATGGTGGGTCAGTCTAGTACACAAGTTCTCCAACTTGTACCCATATGTAGACTACATATCTCATTTTAGTCTCCAAATATGCTAGTCATTATGTATTATTGTAACCCACTACACAATAATACTAGACTAGGGACAGTTAGGAATATCATTTTCTAGGTTTGTAATTATGTTTATTATGTTATATAGAAACAAAACATCAAACATAATTACTAGATTAATGCCTCAATAAAATATCATGACTCAATGTGCAAAATACAATTATCTCATGATTGGCTTTTGGGCACAACACTAACATATTAAGGGTATTATTCTGATGGCCTACAAGACATATCAATCCTAGGATTTTAAATGCACAATTTTGGCACCATAATTGCATTATCCCAGAGTGGGTAGCAACTACTAACCTTCCACTAGTAGTTTATTGGCATAGTCTTGTTTGGCATGTTGGGAAATTTTCTTGGATGGGGCAAATGATCAACCCGAGTGCACTAGAACTCAAATATGCACTAAGTGTCAGGGTAATACCTAGAGCCTAGGACCCATTTGCTCATTCATAAGACCACACAAGTGAAGGCTCGTATGCCTTAAATTGGAAGTGTTCTAATGTTCCATAGGCTACACTCCTTTGTAAATTAGCTTGGTTGTCCTAGTTAACATCAATAGTTGGCTAAGTAACTGGATGAGTTGTTTAGAGCATGTGAGTAGCAGCACAGTTTAGCTAGGTACTCAGAAGGTAAGTAGGTAAGATTTAAATTTTTATTTCTAACAATGTTATGCAGATGAAATCCATAAAGGTAAACAAGGAGCAAGGAACTTGTCCATAGGGTAAATGGAAGGATAGTGTCTGTTAGTTGTATGCCCTAGTTTATAGCAAGTAGGAGAAAAAGAGTTCCTGAAGGTTGGTTTTAGCTATCGAGTGGTAGTAAGAGAACTTGAGCAGTAGGAATGACTATAATGGACCAAGGGATAGCATCCGATTTATAATCAGCATCCCGAGGTTAAGTGGAGTTAAGGTCCACCAAGATGACTTATGGGAGAAAGGTGCTCGAGATAGTGAGGCTAGCTGAGTAAGTGAAGGACTAAGTTTAGGATGGGGCCCAGGAACTTGTGGTAGCTGTCAATCACTTTTTGTGCTAGTAAGTTAGTGGAATTTTGAAACCTACGCTGGGACTAGCTAAGTGATGCTAGGAAGAAAAAGTTTTGGCCTAGACCCTTTAGGGTAAAGTTTTGCAAGCCCTTGTGGAAAGGTTTACTATGACCAATTAAGGGATGGCTTAGGATGTTTGTAATGGAATCTCCCACCTAGCTAAGTGATTTATTTATTCGTTTAAGAGTCCCAAGTGAGTATAGGTATAGTTGTGCTCAAGTGGTAGTGTTTGTGACTTTGATAGTTGTTGGCAGTCATCATAGTACCGGTGAGACGACCATCCTTGGCCCCTGCCCAGGAGACCTATGAGAGCTAGTCTCATGGTGGATTGCAATTGGCTAGTTGAATATGTGCGTGAATTAAAACTCCGTGATGCTAGTTGATTAATCTAGAATATGCAGATGCATGTTGTTCATGCTTTGACTTGGATTAACAAAAACCATAAAACATTGACTTGGGCAAGAGATTTGCACAGAAAAATAAGTTCAAACAGCCAAAGCATACAAAATCAACATTTATGTGAGTTTATTACACATAACAACTACGTGGGAGCATTCATACATAAAGTAGACTAATGCCCTCACCCAAGAGCAACCCTAGAGTTTAGGACTCCTCAAAACATAGACAATGGAGGGAATTAATAGTACTATATATACAAGCCTCAACTGAGATCTTCTTGAACTAACTCTTACCTTGGATGCAAGTCCCAGTGGCGAGTCACAAAAACCCTTGTAGGTTCTGTAGCCAAAGGAAGACTCTAGTTAGTACTGTTACTTGACCAACAAGTTACCCAAGTAGATTGGAATCATAAACAATCTCAAGGGAAATACCTGCAACAAAAGCTAACTATTGCAATAACTGTCAAGGGTTACCTGGTCCAACAACTTCAAAATCTGCACAACATAACTAGGGAGTGAGAACATAAACATTCTCAGTAAGGGTCTTAACGATACCTGCAAGAAAATTACTAAGGACTCCATATATGATAACATATGTAACCTGTTGTGAGCTTATACAGCCTGAGGGTCTAATATATGCGCATATAACTAGGTCCCATGAGACCTTTCCTCATCCTAGTCCTTGAACTACAAGGCATAGCCTTGTCCTCTAGCAAGTTGAGCTTGCCAGCCTAACTAGTGATAAAACACCCGTTGAACCTCTCCTTTTTTATGTTGTACAGGGGTATTATGGTGGGACTATTGTAACTAGCCCATAAAGACCTTGTAAACTAGGTGCACTAAGGTTTCACCTTGCAACCTCGTGGCTAACGGCACGGCTAGGTCGCCAAGGGTTCTAAACCTTCCACCCTAGCTAGTGGTACTTAGTTGTTGTTACCCACTCCGGGGTAGTCCAATTATGGTGCCAAAATTGTGCAATTAGACTCCCAAGATTGGTAATGTTCTATAGGCCATCAGAACACTACCCTTACTATGCATACCCAAGTGGCCCTCTTGGGCACTATGTAAACACATGCATATTGGTCCAACCATCACACACATATTCACATTTCATGCACACCATGGCAGAAAAGAAGGAAAATAGTAGCACAAGTCTTAATCTTGGCTACCACACATTAGGCAATCTTGTTAAATTCTAGTGACCAGCCACTGCACTTGTAAGTTCCACTAATAAACTGTATCATTATAGCCTCATACCCCCAAGTTTTATTCACTCCATTATCAAGTAGAGACTTAGAGCAAATGAACAATTTTTTTTTTACATCAATAGCCCACCTATGGACCAAGTTATGGATTTTTTAAGTTCGTTACAAAATTCTGACTAAATGAACAGTAACTCAGCCAAATTTGCAACATCATATCTTTGGTTACAGGGCTCTAAATCCAGAAATTCAAAATCCCAATTAATGCTCTAGATGTCCTCTAGGCGTGGCCAAAATTTAATACCAGGATTCATTCTATACTAGGAGATATTAAACTTTAGGTCCAGAGTCAAAATTCTAGCAACTTTTGGACCATTTTGCCGATACAATTTTTCCAAACCATGCAAACACTTCATTCACAAGGGGAAACACTCCAAGGCTATCCCATATATGTCCATTACACATAGAAATTACATTCCCTTTCTTTTAATAACTTTATGAGGCCAAAACAGAATTTACAAGTAAGCAGCCCATCATTCACACTTAGGCAGCTTTGCACCACATCACTTACATAGCCAAAACATTACTCAAATGTTCACATACTTGTCTAATTTTATATATGCTACATGTACATGCATACACGCACTACAATATGGTATTAACTCAGCTAAATACGCACCCTAGGTTACAGGAGGTCCTGAGACACCAAGGACTCCAAAAACAGGATGCTGGACAGCTGCTGCACAACACAATAAGTACCACCATTAAAAATACCAAATGTACTCCTAAAATTACCAAAAGTTCCAGATCAGAACTAGACATATGGACGTTCATGTAACTGAAATTTCAGATTAAAACTCAAACCACAAAGGTTAGTTTGAAGGTGATCTTTCAGCTGGACCTGAAATGACAGAATTGAGGGTAGTAAGTTTCATTGAGAAACTTAGTAAGGGTAGCACTTGGATTCAATAGGCAATGCAACCACAATTAAAACCTGCATCCAAAGACACTAAAACCCAAAAACAACAATGATGGGTTTCGGGAGCCAAACAGCGCAGCGGAATTTAACTGAAACCCTCCAGGATCCAAGTGAAACGGGGTAAACCGGGTGTTCGAAAATTTTCATACCTAATTTTCGGTTGAGATCTCTCACTCAACTGTAGAGTCGAATCACAAAACCTAAATAGTTGACGTGTTCAGGCTCTCTATGGTATTCACACGAGCCTCTCGGGATCACCACGCTTCCACCACGTCCCGGTAGATGTGTTTCTCTTGCGCTCGCAGTGCTAGCTTGCGTCCTCCAAGGAATTGCAAGAGAAGAGTGCGGCTGTCCTTTTGGGAGGCTAGGGCAAGGAGACCTTCGAATTTCTCACTTAAAAGTTGTATTTATAGTGAGACTCAACTTCCAGGCCTAATGGGTTTCAAAACCCTAATCCAATTAGGATTTAATTTCGAGCTTAATAATGGCTCAACTCCTTGGCCCATTATTAATACGAAATTAAAGTGAAACCATAACCCAAATAATTAGCCCATGCACTCTAATGATCCAAATAGCTCTATGTGTGCGACCCAATAGGCTCTTGCCATGTTGGCAACGATCATAAATCACATTTATGATCATAAGCAATGAGCGGTGTCTAGCAACACATCATTGCTACCCAAGTGACAAGATTGTCGGTGAATCGACTAAACCTTTATGATCATCACCGATATATGCCATTGTCCCTTTGTCCAAGATATCAAGACTAAGCACGAGACAAGGAATGTGTCACTCTCGTATAGCCCGATCTTTGGTTTCTTGATTACCGAGTAGACTAACTTAAACTGATGACATTGATATCATATATCAACTCATCCGAGCATGGCCATGCATTTTCTAAGTCTCACTCTATCAAGGGGCCCAAAGATATCACTCCTGTTACATAGGAGGGACAAATCCCATCTTGATCATACAAATCCCTCCGCATGATATGTGACATACCCAATGACCTCCTTCAAGTTCACTCAGTTACGAGCAACAAAGGAAAGTATCAAAATATGTGACTCACATGTAGGGAACCTTGATGATCTTAGGTCGAAGGACTACATATACCATGATCACTATGAGAATCACTTATGACACTCATATAATGATCCATGTAGTGTTCTCATGGTGGGTCGGTCCAGTACACAAGTTCTCCAACTTGTACCCATATGTAGACTACATATCTCATATTAGTCTCCACATATGCTAGTCGTTATGTATTATTGCAACCCGCTCCACAATAATTCTAGACCAGGGACATTTAAGAATATCATTATTCTAGGGCTATGATTATGTTTGTTAAGTTATGCAGAAACAAAACAACAAACATAATTGTTGGATTAATGCCTTAATAAAATATCATGACTCAATGCGCAAAAATACAATCATCTCATGATTGGCTTTTGGGCACAATACTAACAAGCAATGCATATATACAAGATATAGCAACCAAATGCAGCAGCCATTCACAACCAACAAACACATGAAATGCAGCAGCAACAATAACCATAGGTTAGTCCATAAAACATGAAATAAACTAAAATAAATCACTATGGCAGCCCTCCTCAAGCTAATGCGTTGCCTTAGGAGGATTTTAACAGTATTTAGTACTAACTTTGGGCTCTAGAAACCCTCACTTTACTGCCATCATTGTGCACTTCACACTAGGTCACAAAACCTTCAATAAGTGCACTCCCTTCACTAAGCTTGGTTCATCAAGCTTATGGCTCTCTTCCAAGATTAGCCCTAGCTCCATGGATGTTTGGAAATTGCAGAAAATAGTCCATGAGAGCAAGAGATCCTTTACCAAAGTGCGGAGGCCAAAAATCAAGCTTGATCCTTGAAGTATCTAAGAAATAGCTCTAGTTTGCTTCCAATTGCTTCCTTTTGCCTTCAATTTCAATCAATTGCAAGTTTGAAGGTGTGGTGGCTATGGAGGAAGTATGGATGTGTTCTTGGGCTGGGGGAGGATGAAAATGAGAGAGGAATAAGTGATTTGGCCACTTAAATGGCCTTAAATGAGCATAAGGGCACAAAACACACTTAACAAGCTTAACGTTGCTTTATGTCATTTTCTTTCTCACTAATCATGGTTTCTTTGTCTTAAACTCATTGGTACACATGTGCCCAACATTTTTGACTAATTATCAAGTCATGGCTGCCTCCCCCATGGTGGGATAACCCCAAAATTCCACCCTTAGACTTAAGTCAAAAGCTTGAACACCTTAAGGTTTATACTACGACATTTAGGTCCTTATTGCCTTTAGTGTTTCCTTTGTCCAAACTTGCCTTCCATGAGTAATTTGGCCCTCCAATAGCACTTTCATACCATTTATATCCTTCCCATAACTCTCCAAGTCTCTTTCTTGAGAGTTTTGCAATTGAGTACCCGAATTTCCAAAACCTTACAAAAAAGTCCATAGGTTGCTTGACAAACAAGCAATCCTTATGGCTTTTCTTGGGGGCCAGGTTACCAACTTGGAATACTTTTAAGGAGATGTTGATCATGCCTTTTACCCCCCGCACTTCAATCACTAAACTGAGAATTACACAATATAATGGTTTTTAGCCATTATGACACACTTGTAATTCTCCTATTTTGTGAGGTGGTAACAATCCTCCCCTCCTTAAAAATTTTAGTCCTCCAAAATAACCTTTAGCTTCGGGTATTCTTCAGGATACCTTTCCATAAGGTATTTTTCAGTTTCCCAGCTTGCTTCTCTTTTAGAGTGGTGTGACCACTGAACTTTAACCATGGGAATAAGTTTGTTTCTTAACCTTCTAGTATCCTTGGCTAAGATAGTGTGGCAACATGGTATTTTTTGGAGTCGCCACCAATCGGTTTCACTTAGGTCGATTGGACACCTTAAAATGGTCTACGAGAGTTCGATGGTTCGGGAGTACAGTTACGTTAAAATAACTTTATTCTGACGCCCAAAATTGGCACCTTAGTTGATTTTAATTTTGTTTTGCTTGCTTGTAAATAATTTCGGTTAGTTTTCAAACCAGGGATTTTAACTGAATTACCCAGATATGGACTTCTAAATCTTGGTACTTGATTTTTATTTATTTTTATAATAAATTTGATATTTCTAAACCATGGACTCTATCGAGTCACCTGAATGTGAAATTTAATGAATTTTAATTTTTAATTATTATGAAATATTTTAATTAATTATCAATCCATATCATAAATTCTACCGAATCATCTGAATATGGATTTTAATGATTTTAATATTATTATTTTTTATTTTTTTAATTAACCCCTTTTATTATTTTTTTTTTTGGAATATTTTTAAATGATTATCCAAACCATGGATCTCATTAGATCAGCCGGATGTGGATCCTAAATTTGTTTATATTATATATTTTTTTTAAGAAAAAGAAAATACATATTCAAAAACCATTGATTTTATTGGATCATCTGGTTATAAATTTTTAAATTTACTTTAATAAACGGCATAGGAGGCTAGACTTTGTTATTTAAAGAAAATAATAATTAAAAAAAAAAGTAAATGACTCGATACTCCAAATAACCAATAATGCTAAACAAGATAAGAATAACAGAAAAATAAAAGATGGGGGGGTTTGGTCGTAATAGAAATAATAAACTACAAAAAATAATAAATAAGAAAGTAAGATGGGGCTCTTGGCCAGCCATATATTAAAAAAAAATGGTAAATAAAAAGTAAGTAAGATTAACCATCCACACAAAGAAATAATAAGATGCAGAAATTAAATAAAAAGTAAATAAATAAAGAAAGTGAGGCGTCTGGCCATCCACATAAAAAAATAAAGTGCATAAAGTAAATAAAAAGTAAATAAATAAATAAAGTGGAGCACCTGGCCATCCACATGATAGAAAATAATAAAATGCAGAAAAAAGTAAATAAAAATAAATAAAATAGAGCACTTGGCCATCCACATAAAATAATAAAGTGCATAAAGTAAATAAAAAAGTAAATAAATAAATGAAGTGGGGGCACTTAGCCATCCAGATAACAGAAAATAATAAATGTAGAAGTAAATAAAAATAAATAAAAGTGGGACACTTGGCCATCCACGTAAAAGAATAATAAAGTGTAGAAATTAAATAAAAAAAGTAAATAAATAAATAAAGTGGGGCGCTTGGCCATCCACATAAGAGAATTAATAAAAATACAGGGAAAAAAAATAAATGAGGTGGAGCGTTTTGGCCATCCACGTAAAAGAATTAACAAAAAATACAGAAAATAAATAAAATAAATAAATAAATAAGGTCAGGCGTTTTGGCCATCCACGTAAAAGAATTAACAAAAAATACAGAAAATAAATAAATAAAAAAAAGGTGGGGCGTTTTGGCCATCCACGTAAAAGTAGGAGGTACAACATTCCATAAAAAAAATAATAAGAAAGAACAAAAAGAAAAGAAAAGAGAAAAAAAAATTGTTGTTAATAATTAGTTCTGAACAAAAAAAAGAAAGTTAGTGGCTAAAATGAACGAAATAGAAAGATCAAGGATTAAAGGAGAGTTATACGAAAAGAGATGTAATTTTGAAGCATTTTTTGGCCAAAACGGTTTCACTCCTCCGATTCAGGCAATTGATCGAACAATCAGGGACGGCGGAGGGCGGAGCTTTGATGGCCGACGGCGATGGCGAGGGCTAGAGGCAGCGACGGCGTGGGAGTGACGGTAGGGACGACAGGCAAGCTCGGTGTAGACGGTGGCAAGGAACGTTGGCGACGGGAGCAGGGGACGTCGACGGAAGCAGTGCCGGTGTCACTGGAGCAGTGTCGGGAGGGCGATGGCGAAGGACGAAACGGAAAAATGGAAAAAAATGAAGGGTCATTTTTTTTTTTCTAACGAAAAACGTTGGATGGCAGACGGAGAGTGACGACATAGTGGGAAGCAGCTAGGAAAGGTTTAGAATTTCTGGGAAGATGGTGGAGAGGCCAGGGACTAAAGCTATAGTTTTTGCCTTTTTAAGTTAGGAGCTAAAATCTTGCTAAATTCGTGTGTTTTTTTGGGGGGTTTGGACCCCTATTTATAATAATGGGAGCATTGGATTCCCTTAATTAAAAACAGATTTAAAACATAATTTGGTCAAATTTACAGTTTTAGTCCTTCACCTCTCACTAATTACTAGTCTTGGTCCCATATTTTTCATGAAATTACAAATTGGCCCAAAATTGTTTGTTTTGTCAATTTAGCCCAAAACCTTGCAAATAATTACCATATTTCCCTAGAATTTCAAGATTTTGTCAGATTTTTTCCAAACTTCTCAATTTTGTCATTTTTTTATTCCTTTTTTTTTTAATTTTTTTTAATTTTTATATTTTTTATTTATTATTATTATTATTATTTTTAACTAACCCTACGAAACGAAATGCCCCCCTACACTAATTTTTTTTTAAAATTTTTCTTTAAAAAAGTAATAACTGGACGAAATTGGGTGTCAATAGATAGCTATAGGTTTCTCTTCATATGTCAAGTTAGGTTGCAACTATATGTCTTCTACTACAATAGAATGCTTTGTGTCTAATAGACACTTTTTAAGCATACTAATGTAAAAAACATTATGAACACTTGACATGCTTGGCGGTAGAGCTAACCTGTATGCTACCTTGCCAACTCTATCCAAGATCTCATAAGGACTAATGTATCTTGGAGCTAACTTGGTTCTTCTGCCAAATCTGACAGTGCCTTTGGTTGGTGCAACTTTCAGCCAAACATTGTCACCAACCTCAAATTCCAAGTCTCTCATTCTTTTGTTGACATAGGCTATGGTTCTTTAGGCACATAGATTCGGTCCTTGAAGTACAGTAATCCTTGCTTGTAGGCAAAGGATTGATACAAGGAACCTTTTTCCTCTCCTGAGATCTTTTTCAGATCAGGATCTGTCTCCTGTGCCTTTCTGGCTTCTTCAATCCATCCAGACTGAATTGCCAATGTGTAAATTTGGGCTTCCTCCCACTTATGCCATTTATGCCATAGGCATAGCAGACTATTTTGCTCATCATGATCAGCTATGGATCCTCCTTTCAAAAGTCTTGTGTACTTCCTGCTCAAGGCATCTGCTACTAGATTGCCTTTGCCCTCTGTGTACTGTATACTGCAGTCATAGTCCTTGATGTACTCTAACCATCTCCTTTGCCTCATGTTCAACTCTTTCTGAGTGAACAAGTACTTTAGGCTCTTATGGTCAGTGTAGATCACAAAGGAACTACCCATCAAGTAATGTCTCCATTGCTTCAGAGCAAAAATCACTGCTGCCAGTTCTAGGTCATGGGTAGGATAATTTTGCTCATGGGGTCTTAACTGCCTTGACCCATAAGCAATGACATTTCTGTCTTGCATAAGCACACAACCTAACCCAGATCTAGATGCATCTGTATATATGATGTAGGGCTTACTTGGATCAGGAAGAATCAATACTGGAGCTTCAATCAACCTCTGCTTGAGCTCCTGGAAACTCTTTTCACACTTCTCAGTCCACTCAAATCTTTGACCCTTCTTGGTCAGATGAGTAAGAACTGAGGCAATCATGGAAAAGCCTGATACAAATCTCCTGTAGTATCCAGCTAATCCTAGGAAACTTTTGATTTCCTTCACAGTCTTTGGTCTTTCCCACTCTTGCACTGCCTTGACCTTTTCAGGGTCTGCCTTAAGGCCTTGTGCATCTATGATGTGTCCTAGGAAAGACACTTCCCTTATCCAGAATTCACACTTGGATAACTTAGCATAAAGCTGATGTTGCAACAGAGTCTTTAAGACAATCTTCAGATGATGTTCATGTTCATTTTCATCCTTGGAATACACTAGGATGTCATCAATGAACACAACCACAAATTTGTCCAGATGTGGTCTGAACACCCTGTTCATCAGGTCCATGAAAGCAGCTGGGGCATTAGTCAAACCAAATGGCATGACTGTGTACTCATAATGCCCATATCTGGTCCTGAATGTAGTCTTAGGAATATCTTCTTCCTTTACTCTCAATTGGAAGTATCCAGATCTCAAATCTATCTTGGAGAAGATCTTAGCTCCCTTGAGTTGATCAAATAGATCCTCAATCCTAGGGAGTGGATACTTGTTCTTGATAGTCACTGCATTAAGCTTTCTGTAGTCAATGCATAGTCTCAAAGATCCATCCTTCTTCTTCACAAAGAGAACAAGAGCTCCCCATAGTGAAACACTTGGCCTTATGAACCCTTTTTCAAGAAGTTCATCAAGTTTTTTCTTGAGCTCATTCATCTCTGTGATTGGCATTCTGTAAGGAGGTATGGATATTGGACTAGCTCCTGGTTGTAACTTGACCTCAAACTCAATTTCGCTTAGTGGAGGAATAACTGGCAGATCTTTAGGAAATACTTGTGGAAAGTCTCTCACTACAGGTATTCTATCTACTTCTTCTTCATAGTGCAATTGATTCAATGCATAACAATAATCATGCTCAGAAATCACAGGTATCTCATC
Source organism: Aquilaria sinensis (assembly GCA_005392925.1). Lineage (NCBI taxonomy): Eukaryota > Viridiplantae > Streptophyta > Magnoliopsida > Malvales > Thymelaeaceae > Aquilaria > Aquilaria sinensis. Next base: position 67,615 of record SMDT01001010.1, on the reverse strand, counting down.
TAGTACCTCTAGCTCCATGCCATGCATTTCATACACTAATTCCTTAGAATTCACTAATGCATGCACTTCACCATCAGGCAATGTGATTTCCCTTTTAGCACAATCAATTCTTATGTTATGCATAGCAAGCCAATTCATACTTAGCATTAAATCATACTTAGGAATGTCCAACACTAGCAGATTAGTCATAACCTTAGTCTTTCCTACTACTAGCTCACAATCCTTAGCTAGGTCATTAGTGAAAAGACATTGACTACCTGCTGTTTTCACTAAGGATATCCTAGGCATGATTTCAGTAGGCAATTTCATGGCATTAACAAATTTCCTAGACACTATAGACACAGATGCACCAGTATCAAACAAAACACTAACAGGCATACCATTAAGGTAAATGTTACCTCTTAGTGCTCCTCCCTGCTCTGATGTCTGTAGCCTCTCCACTTGGAAGACTCTGCCAGCTCTCTGCATTGGAGGCTGAGGCACTGAAGGAACTGGCCTCTGCTGTCCCTCCCTTGGTGCTCCTCCTCTAGGTCCTGCCCCAATAGGTCTTATTGGACCTTGGTCTTCTGGCCTCCTTTGAGCCTGTGGGCAGTCTTTGATCCAATGATCCATGGATCCACATCTTAGACATGCTTGGGTGTCAAAATAGCAAGGTTTCTTTCCATGAAACCTCCTACACTTAGGGCACCTTAGGCCAGGGAACTTCCCCTTAACCTTGCCCTCACCACCAAAATGGGAACTCTTGGCAATTCCCTTGCCATGTGGCGGCTTCTTTTGCTTGCCTCCTGCTTGACTACTTTCCCCCGGTCCACTGGGAAAGTACTTAGTCTCATACTCCTCTTGCTCTACTAATAGAGCTTTCTGCACTGCTTCATAGTATGTAACTGCTCCAAAAGGTCTAACAGCCTTTCTAATGTCTGACTTTAGGCCTCTGACAAATCTTTTGGCCTTCAATTCCTCTAGTCCATGATACTGAGGAGCATACCTCACCAACTGATTGAATTTGTGCTCATACTCTAGGACACTGAGGTTGTCCTGCCTTAGAGCATCAAATTCAGCTTGCTTCATATCCTTGATAGCATCACTGATGTACTGCTCCTGGAATAGCTGTGTGAACTCTAGCCAGCTCATCTCAATATCTCTTCCTGGCCTTCTCCCCTTCTGGAAAGCATACCTATCTCTGGTGCTCCTCCACCATATCTCTGCACTGCCTACCAGATTGTAGGTAGCCAGTGACACTCTCTTGGTGGAGCTGAGTGGCATCCTCTCAAACATTTTTTCAATGAAGATTAACCACTCCTCAGCTCTCTCTGGCCCAGCTCTTCCATCAAACTGTGGAGGTCTTAGGCCTTGGAACCTCTCCAACAGTCTGACCTCATCTAGGCCTTCTAGATCCTCTGATCTATGTCTCCTGGATCTGTGAGAGTCCTCTGTATGGTGATGCTCTCTATGATCTCTATGATCTCTCTGCCTTCTCCTAGATCTTCTCTCATGGCCATCCTCAATCTCATTCCTAGTGGAGGAATGGTCATAGACTGAGGGATTGGTCCTAGATACCTGACCAATCTCAGACCTTAGTCTTCTTCCTCTTGGATTTCTCCTATCTTCATCTTCCTCCTCAACAGTTTCATCATTTGTGTCTTTCAAGCTTCCAGAAGGAACATATTCAGATGTGTTCCTAGTATCCTCTTCTGGTTGCTGCTGTGCATCTTGAACTGGTTCTGCTGGAGCTACTTGGACTCCCTGCTGTTGTGCTTGAATCAACCTCATTAAGTTTTCATTGATTAGAGCTAAGTTCCTCTGAAGCTCTAACCAAACCTGAGGCACTTCAGGGTTTGGTACCCCCTGTTGCCCCTGATTCCCTCTATTCTGTTCATTTCTTTGTTGCCCAAAATCAGTAGGAGGCCTTCGGGGTGGTTCCCCTCTCCTTGTGGCAACCATGTTTACTTCCTGCATTGATGATCCATCATAGAGCACATATAAAGATCATAGGTATTTCAATGGTACTTGACACTAGCAGCTGACCAAACTGAGTTCATATATGTAGATGCATGCAATGCAACTATATGCTATGTACATGTATAAACCATGCTCTGATACCAACTTCTGTTACCCACTCCGGGGTAGTCCAGTTATGGTGCCAAAATTGTGCATTTAGACTCCCAGGTTTGGTAATGTTCTGTAGGCCATCAGAACACTACCCTTAGTGTGCATACCCAAGTGGCCCTCTTGGGCACTATGTAAACACATGCATATTGGTCCAACCATCACACACATATTCACATTTCATGCACACCATGGCAGCAAAGAAGGAAAACACTAGCACAAGTCTTAGTTTTGGCTACCACACATTAGGCAATCTTGTTAAGTTCTAGTGACCAGCTACTGCACCTGTAACTTCCACTAATAAACTGTATCATTCTAGCCTCATACCCCCCCATTTTATTTGCTCCATTATGAAGTAGAGACTTAGAGAAAACCAAGGAATTTTGTTTTACATCAATAGCCCACCTATGGACCAAGTTATGGATTTTTGAAGTTGGTTACAAAATTCTGACCAAATGAACAGTAACTCAGCCAACTTTGCAACATCATATCTTTGGCTACAGGGCTCTAAATCCAGAAATTCCAAATCCCAGTTAACCCTCTAGATGTTCTCTAGGTGTGGTCAAAATTTCATACCAAGATTCATTCTACACAGGGAGATATTAAACTTTAGGTCCAGAGTCAAAATTCTGGCAACTTTTGGACCATTTTGCCCATACAATTTTTCAAAACCATGGAAACACTTCATTCACAAGGGGAAAGCCCTCCAAGGCTATCCCATATATGTCCATTACACATAGGAATTATATTCCCTTTATTTTAACAACTTTATGTGGCCAAAACAGAATTTACAAGTAAGCAGCCCATCATTCACACTTAGGCAGCTTTGCACCACATCACTTACATAGCCAAAACATTACTCAAATGTTCACATACTTGTCTCATTTTACATACACTGCATGTACATGAATACATGCACTACAATATGGTCTTAACTCAGCTAAATACGCACTCTAGGTTACAGGAGGTCCTGAGACACAACGGACTCCAAAAACAGGATGCTGGACAGCTGCTGCACAACACAATAAGTACCACCATTAAAAATACCAAATGTGCTCCTAAAATCACCAAAATTTCCAGATCATAACTAGACATATGTAAGTTCATGTACCTGAAATGTTAGAGTAAAATTCAAACCACAAGGGTTAGTTTGAAGGTGATCTTTCAGCTGGATCTGAAATGACAGAATTGAGGGGAGTAAGTTTCATTGAGAAACTTAATAAGGGTAGCACTTGGATTCTATAGGCAATGTAACCATCATTAAAACCTGCATCCAAAGACACTAAAACACAAAAACCACAATGCATATGTACAAGATATAGCAACAAAATGCAGCAGCCATTCACAACCAACAAACACATGAAATGCAGCAGCAAACAATAACCATAGGTTAGTCCATAAATCATGCAATAAACTTAAATAAATCACTATGGCAGCCCTCCTCAAGCTAATGCTTGGTCTTAGGAGGATTTTAACAGTAGTTAGTACTAACTCTGGGGTCTAGAAACCCTCATTTCACTGCCATCTTTGTACACTTGACAGTAGGTCATAAAACCTTCAATAAGTGCAATCCCCTCACTAAGCTTGGTTCATCAAGCTCATGGCTCTCTTCTAAGCTTAGCCCTAGGTCCATGGATGTTTGGAAATTGCAGAAAATAGTCCATGAGAGCAGGAGAACCCTTACCAAAATGGGTAGGCTGAAAATCAAGCTTGATTCTTGAAGTATCCAAGAAATAGCTCTAGTTTGCTTCCAATTGCTTCCTTTTGCCTTCAATTTCAATCAATTGCAAGTTTGAAGGTGTGGTGGCTATGGAGGAAGTATGGCTGTATTCTTGGGCAGGGGAGGGCGAAAATGAGAGTGGGATAAGTGATTTGGCCACTTAAATGGCCTTAAATGAGCTTAAGGGCACAAAACACACTTAACAAGCTTAACCTTGCTTTATGTCATTTTCTTTCTCACTAATTATGATTTCTTTGTCTTAAACTCATTGGTACACATGTGCCAAAATTTTTTGACTAATTATCAAGTCATGGCTGCCTCCCCCATGGTGGGATAACCCCAAAATTCCGCCCTTAGACTTAAGTCAAAAGCTTGAACATCTTAAGATTTACACTAGGACATTTAGGTCCTTATTGCCTTTAGTGTTTCCTTTGTCCAAACTTGTCTTCCATGAGTAATTCGGTCCTCCAATAGCACTTTCATACAATTTATATCCTTCCCATAGCTCTCCAAGTCTCTTTCTTGAGAGTTTTTCAATTGAGTACCGGAATTTCCAAAACCTTACAAAAAAGTCCATAGGTTGCTTGACAAACAAGCAATCCTTAAGGCTTTTCTTAGGGGCCAAGTTACCAACTTGGAACACTTTTAAGGAGGTGTTGATCATGCCTTTTACCTCCCATACTTCAATCACTATGGTGAGAATTACATAATATAATGGTTTTTAGCCATTATGACACACTTGTAATTCTCCCATTTTGTGAGGTGGTAACAGTTATGATCCTTAATAAACTAGTTTTCTTGCTTATGGTAGAAGTAACTATAAAACTTTACAAACTAAAGAAAACTCCTAGGTCTCGAAGGACTTTTGAAAGTCTCGGAGTACCCCCAGAATGTTTAGGCCCTAAGGTAACCTAAGAACCCCCTTAGGTCTCCCCATGACGTTCCTAAGAAATCTTGGAAAATGTGGCCAACATACCTGTCATGACGCATCACCATAGTTGGTAACGTTCTGCCAACTTTCTAGTACTAGTGATGAGTCATGGATAGTGGTACAAAACTGGCAACGCATCGCCAATATGTGAATCTGCAGAATTTTCACAGATTTTGCTACTATGAACTTTGGACACTTACCAAAACATATCAAACATGCTTGGTTAGCCTCCAAACTTCACACACATGTAAAACATGTTGCATAGATCACAACCAACTATCACAAGCCAATCTATGATGCATTATAACATCATTCCAATTATCACAAACCTCATAGTTGACCATGATTCAACCTTGTCCATTAACTAATGCTATTGCTAGAATTCTTCAAGCAACCTCATTCCAATAGCATTAATTGAACTAAAAAATACAACCCCTTACCTTAACTCCAAGTAACAAGCAAGAATCAAGCACTTTTCCAATCCACTAAGCTCACCAAAGCACCACGTAAGTTCCAAGCAAAACATAGGTACCAAACATCAAATTCTTACTTTATAAAAAAAAACCAAGCTCCTAACTAATCAATAAACCTGAAATCAATTAGGAACACATTGGTTACCTCGTACCAAAAATATGGGATGGGAGAAAACATGCTTCCAAGCTCCAAAACCATGGTTTTATGCTTGAAATGAGCTCCCAATGGCCTATATACTTAGGATGGCTTCTCCTTTCACCAAGAAACTTTGATTTCAAGCTTGATTGGATGGAAAAATGAGGGTGGAGAGGATGAACTCGGGTTTATGGCAGCCACCCCTCCACTTTACCCTCTTATAACACTATTTTTAATCTAAGCCATCAAAGTATTAGACATAATACACTTAAATCCTCATCTTTTAGTAACCTTATCTATTCTTGATTAATCCTTGTGATATGATCAAAGAAGGCACAATCAAGGAAGGCAAGGACCCATTGAAGGTTTCTAGTGGACCAATGACAAGGAAGAAAGCTAAGGAGCTCTCAAGTGCACTACAAGCCTTTGTTTCAAGCTTCTTCATGGAGAATGGACATGGAATTTCGCAAGGAGCTGTTGGAACATGCAAGGAATCATATGGAGATGATGACCAAGCTTGGATTTTGACTGATTGGCGATGTTCTGCTAGAAAAATCATATCTTGAGCTAAAAAGATTTGAATTAAGTAATTCTTATTCATTGGAAAGATAACATTTGGAGCTACAAATCATATGAAGACCATGAAACCCATTTTTCAAGTTAAGAAGGTCCAATTTAGCTTCAAAGTCACGATTTGCTAGTTATCATTGGTTCAAAAGCAGTTGCAGTATTTTGGCCATATCTTTTGGTTTAGATGTCTGTTTTGTGTGGTTCAGGTGTCATTTCAAAGCTAAGAAAGAGATCTACAACTTTCATTCTTTGAATTTTAAGAATTCATGGCTGCATCAAGTTCGAATTTCAGCTTGAAGTTGAAGACACAAGCAGGAACCACCCGAGAAGACTATTTTGGGGTTTTATGACTAATCTTGTGTTGTAACATATTTTATTTTATTTTCCTGTTTATTTACATTATTTAGGATGTTATTTAGGCCATGAAATTGATTCAGGTCACTTAGGATAAAGGGAATTTTCTGCACACCTTAAACATGTGTTAAAAGTGTGTTAGAGTCCTAGTTTGACTAGGTTTTCTTGAGTCCTTTGTAACTAGGTTTCCTAGGAGACTTGGGTTGTGAATTTTGCTGAGTCTTTTACCCTAGTTTAGGCCTATAAATAGGCACATATTCTGGTTGTAAAACAACAGCCTTGACATGAAATAATATTGCTACTTTGGAGAGAATTTCTCTTTGGTTCTTTGTGGACTACCTTGGTGCACAAGTGTGCTTGTGTTCTTGGTGTTCTTATACTTCTCGTTTCTAGTCACAGGTTGATTAGGGGTGGGGGTCTTCAAATCTAGTCTCTTTGATATCTTGTGGAGCTTGAAAAACATCTTGGGCACGTTTCACGGTCTTTATACCATTGGGGTTCGCATCACTTTGTTTATTTCATCATGTTTGGGTTAAAGTTAAAAGTTAAGTCATAAAACTTCATTTTAACCACTTGGGATCTGCCCTGACTATTTAGGATGCAAAAATTACCATTTTGCCCCAAAACCTCATTTAGCACCTTAACCTCCTTGGAACTTAGTGAACTTTGTTAAGCTTTCCAATTCTTGCTATGTAAACTTGATTTAGAGCACTTTACCTCATTCAGGCGTGCTTCCCATTAGGAGATCCATAACAACTGGAAAGTCAAGGGTTGAAACCATAAGAACAGTTGGTTGGGTTGAGCTAGTCAAGAGCCCAATGTAAGTATGAATTTCATTGGACCTTAGTACCTCATAAAGAAAGGGCCAATGACTTACAAGGTTGGTTAATGGGCTAGCAGGTAAGGCTCGCAGCTCTAAAGGATAGTACTAATCTTGAGTTGCATAAGAAAATACTTAAATGCACTTAGTTGAGTTGTAGCAAATGGGCCACTCAAGGATTTTCCTATGGCTAACCACCTCCCAATAGTTAACTGAATAATGTGATCAAATCAGTTCTCTCACCTAGTAAAATTAAGTTGTGGTGTTAGTTCACATCCACACATCATCCCAACAAGAGCTTGGCAAGGTGTAGTTCATGGTATGGTAGTTGTGCTTGGAAATGAAGGCAGTCCTCTTGTGATTATAGTTAGACCAAGTAGTTAATGATCATAAGAAGATACTAACACATTTGGCAGCCATGAAAGGCCGAGTGACTTACGAAGGGAAGCAAGGCCAGAGGCACATCAGAGCCTAGTGGTCGAGTGAAGGTGTCTAGCCAGCCTATGAGTAAAAGGTGACTACGATGACCTAGGATATGGTAGCACATTATGACTCTACTAAGATCTCTAGTAATGCGTCGAGCGTGGAGTAAGTGTTGGAGGTTGATAATCAAGTGTGCTAAGAACACATATAGGATGTTAATCCGGTATGTGTAGTTAGCATGGCTCTAAGCAAGCTAAGGAGGAGTTAGTGTGCACTCCTCAAGCACCAAGGATACTCTGAACTGAGCAAATGAAGCATCAAGGCCTTTGTTCAGGTAGCAGATTGGTATCCAATTATTGGGTGCTAGGAAACTAAGCTGAGGACCCACAGATGAGGCCTAAAGACTGCTAGCCACATGAATGTTTTGGCACTTGTAGAGGAGAAAATTTTTTTTGGTAGTAATACAAGTGTAAAGAACTCCAAATTGCCAAGGGTGGTGGGACTACAATGATCAGGTAGTGCATACGTATCCCACATGATGCACTAGGATGCCTGAAGCATAAGTGTCATCTAAGAAAAGCGTCAAAGACTCATACTTTAAGCTGTGCCAAGACTTACAACTCTTGGTAGACTATTTGATCGCAAGAGCCCTAGAGTGCTGTGTAGCATGGAGTGGAGTATGCCTTGGCTGATTGGGGTGTATTATGGTAATGCCATAGTACATTAATAACAAACTTAGCCTATTTGTTGTTTGGAGTGTCGAGTACCAGCCTGTAGTGAAGAACCATCTGTGTGATAGTTAGTGGACAATTTCTATGCTTGTTACGTTATCTTGCACTAAGCAGTATAGGAGAGTTAATGGCAAGCCTACATTAAGGTTTCTTGAGTACAAGTGCTAGTGGACAAGTTGTAGACTTATTAAGCTAACCTGTGCTAGGAGGTTTGGCACCAAGGGGAATAAGATGAAGTTGTTGGTCGCTAGACTTACTAGGACAAAGTTGAGTTATTGGAGTTCCTTCAGCAGTTTCTATATGCCAATTATAGTGGACTATCATACCATAGTCCTCAAAATAAAGTAGCACTAAGGTGCTTTTAGACCAAGGAAGGTCAAGAAACATAGGGAGAATAGTGAGCAAATGTAGTTGATGTTGTATGGAATGAGCACAAAGTATAGCATTGGCCATAATACTTATACAGGTGAGCACCTGACTTGAATGTTGAAGGACATTGTTAAGCGAGTTGGGTAAGTGAATACCAGGCGGGTAGTTGCAAGGTTGACAACCCTGCAAGGTTTCATCAGGATATGTTGGCACCATATTATAGGCTTCATCTCAAGGTGGGGATATCAAATTCAGATGACCGAATTCTCCAAGGTGGGGAAAATGTTATGGCCCTCTAGGTAGCGAACCTCCAATGGTCAGATAAGACTTGTTAAACAAGTCAAAATTCGTAGTTTAATGCCTCAATTAGTTTGAATTAGAAAGTCAAGCAAGTTTATTAAGGGTTAGATGGTTCCTAGGTCACTTTGACACCTAAGTGTCACTAGGGGCGAAATGGTCATTCTGTATCCCAAGGTGATAGGTTTGGTATTTAAGCTCATAACTTTTTATTTTGGACTTAAGTGACAAGAAACCAAAGTGTGGGACAAAATTGCCTAAGCTAGTGGCACTATTTAAGCATGGGGTCTTTTTGGCAAAAATAAAGAAGTTGGAGTTTTTAAGATGAAGGTTGGGGTTTTAAACCAATTTGGGACATTTGGGAGTCACTATTCATCATCCCTAACCTCCTAAACCCATACGTACTCTTATAATGCATGTCTTAGTTGCTCTTAGGTTGGTTTCAAGTTGTTTGTGAGATATGCATTGTTATGGTGAGATTTGTGTTGTAATGGACTAGTAAGGATCAAGCACTTGGGTAGATCATTTGGACACTTGATGCTTGGTTAGGTTAGCATGTTTATGGCCTATTGTAGCACCTAAACACAACTGGAGCTTGTGGTGGCTTGGTTTGAAGATTTTGGTGGCTTAGGATGACCCTAAACATGCTATGCATGAAGTTTGGAAGTGTAGGGCTCGGTAGCTTGGCGCTACAATGCCCAAGACCCGATTTGGAATTCAAGAAAAAAATGCTTCCAGTGCCTCAACGCTGGTTTTGGTGCTTAGGCACCAGCACTCGATAGCATTGACATGCTATAGTGCTATCATCATAGCTTTTTGCTCGAGTGTATGATTAAGTTGATTCAACATTCCATGCGAAGTGAAGAGAAAGATCTACAAATTCCATGCATTCACATAAGGCTGAATTGGCCTAAGTTTTCTGTATTTTCTTCAAAGTGAAGCGTCAATGAGTGTTTAATGGGACTTAGGGTGGAAGGTGACAAATGGCACCTTAGTACCTCCTATAGCTCATTAAAGGACTAGTTTATGGACCAAATTGTCTTCGATACAAAGAAGGCATGAAGTAAAGTGATCTAGGAAGAGTTCAAAGCACTTCAATAAGGCCATTAGGAAAGCTTAAAGGTGTTGAGCACCCTTGGTAGTCGAGTTGGAGGCTTTGAGCTTAAGACACCATTGAGAAACCCTAGTACACATGAGGGGTTCTTTAAAACCTAGAGAATTAAGTGCATCCATAACAAATCTTACCATAATAGGGAAAATCAAGTAATAGTGGATAGTAGAGCACCATGGATGAGAGCTTAGTGCAGTTTTGGCCTTGGCAAGTTGTGACTTGGGGCATAAGTGGAAGCTTAGTGCATCCTTGGTAGGTTCAATGGAAAAGGATTAGTACCATGGTAGTCTAGGTGAGCTTGTTAGTTAGAGACACCAAGTGGAAGCCAAGTGCACCTAGTTAGGTGGAGGTTTAGTACCATAGTGGCCTAGACAACCCAAGGCTTTGAGGTACTATGTGAAAGCCTAGTAGACCTAGTAAGTTACTTGGAACTGAAGCAAGGAGCATCCATCATGTTCACTTGTACAACAACAAAGAAAAGTATATTCGGTGAGGTTAGCTCACTTGGACATCAGCAAAACAAAGCTTGCTAGGAGCAAATTAGGGGCAAAAACTCGCTAGGCACTAGGTGATGTCTGTACAAGGATTAGTAAGACAAATATATGTGCAGATGTTAGGCCTGAAATTGCACAAGGCCACAGTAAATTTCATATATTATATATGAGTGTCCTTATTTTTTTCTTTGCAGGTTTTTTAATGTTTCTTTTGAAGTACCTGATGCCCGGCAGCATCCTCATCGTATGACATGCTGGCCTGAGGGAAAGACTTCCTGTATGAAGGTGCCTGAAACACTCAGAAGAACCAAGGTTATGAGCTCCCTGGAATGTGTTTTTGAGGGAGGAGCCTCCGACGCCCAAGTCAGTATTTTTGAGAGTGGTAATAGTAGGGAGTAGAGAGTGAGGAAAATAGCAAGAGTTCTGTGTCCTTCCTTACCAAGGTCCTTCCTAAGTATTTATAGAAGGGTGAAGGGAGGAGGCCGTTCGACACAGCCTGTTTAGATCGTGACACGTGTTCGGTCAAGTTTGATCCGTACCCTTGGAGATAGGTATCTTCAGCTGGCCGTTGGCCATTTAGGATAGAAGGCAAGGGTGTGTGAGGTATCTCTGTTAGAGGCTCCTTAACCATTTTTGTGGTATCTCCGCAAGACCCCTTCGGAGAATGAGACCCTTTCGGAGTATAAGGCTCCTTCGGATTAGGAGTCCCCCTTCGGCTCAATATAGCCACCGAAGGCAATTAGGGGAGGCCCTTCGGCAAAGTGGGGCACCTTTGGAAGACGTTCTTCCCGACCGAGGATGGGGATATACTTTCTCAAACTTGGTGAGTTTGCTATTTCGAAGGTGGTAGTTTATAGGTTTTCTGAGATCGATTCTATTACCAACCGAGGGTGGTTGTCGTTCACCGAGGTTGGTGCTAGGTTTCTCCTGAGGGTGGTTTTTGGCTAGGTGATCTGGAGATCTCGGTTCTAAGGTGATGTTCTTCATGAGGATGGTAAAGGCCCCCTTTTTCCTGAGGTTGGTCACTCAGGTTTCCCGAGGGTGGTGCTTTTCAGGTCACTTTGGGAATTCTAGAAAGGTTAATAGCCCTTTGGCTATCAGTACTCGAATCCCTTACTGGGAATCTTCAGATTCTCACTCCCTTTAGTGTTGTTATGTAGATTGTTTTTGCAAGGAGCTGGCGACCTTGGATTGTTATTGAGCAAGCATTTGTATTGTAGGTAACCACCTAGTGAATCATTTAATGATTCTAGTTTTATTGGTTAAGTTGTTTGGTTCTAACTATAGTTGTCTTACAGCGTTACAGAGGCTAGTGGCACAAGGATGGACATAGTGGACCATGGATCTTAGCAGTTGTCCTTCACTATGCATTTGTTTGCTAGTTTGGCCTCCAATGTCTTTAGGTAAAGTAGCATTTTAGTTGCTTTTTGGCATGTGCATAGTCTTTACTTATGTAATGATGCACGTGCATGGTTATTACCTGTAGTAAATATACTTATATTTTATGCTTTAACTTCTGGTTTGTTTATGTTTTATAAGAGCTGCGGCAATGTTTTATTTATAGTTTTGAAAGTGAAATTCAAGTTAAAGCAAGGGCATGCATAATGCATCATAAGATAACAACTAGATGCACTAAACGTTTTAAAATGGGACAAATAAATAATTAGCCAACTGCAACTAGCATGGAACTTTGTTCCATTGTCTTCCTGGAATGACCCAATTTGAGGTAGGGACACTACAGGTACCTCTACTATTTGAGCTCACAGCAAGTATAAGATGCCAAAGGTGTAAGAAGTCCCAAGGATTATGTATGTTCCATATCATGCATTCATGCATTACATATCTTTCATGTTATTGTCTTATGTTGCTTCTTGGTTGGTTGGTTGTTTGGTTATATGAAATATTGCATGCTTGCTTGCTATCTCCTTTGTAGGTACCCCAAGAGACCCGCACTTAGTACATCCATATGCTTACTCCCTTAAGTTTGTTGTGCAATTGCTAACACTAGGCCTAACAACTAGTGGATAGTTGTGGGCTAAGCTTGCTCTTTTTGCAGATAATTATTCTCTCGAATCATTGAGATTCTAAGTTTTCTTATAAGATAAGCTTTGTACTAACTAAGTGTTGTGCCTTTACAACAAAAAGGCTAAGTGGTTCAAAAGGATAAGGATTGGGCTTGCACTTGGAGGTTTTTAGTTCAAGGTGGGGCTCAAGTAAAGGATCTTAGTTAAGAATTTTTTTCTTATATGTATATAGTGCCTTGTGTACTAAGATGTTACCTCTATTAGGATACATTATGGTGCTAAGTCGTTGAGTTACTTTTGGATGCATGCTAGTATTATAAAGTACGCACAAATTGTTACTTGATGTTGAAGTAACTAGTATTTTGTTGTCTTGGCACATTTTAAGTATGTTTTAAATGAATTCTTCAGTGATGCTTTCATAAATGGTTTACTTATTTGTTTACATCACCAAGACAAACACATGCATATCTTCTTACAAGGTAGGATAAGAAACTAGTTGCACGCAAATTATTTTAATTCACTAGTAAATAATTGGGATCATAGTCCTAAAAGGCCTACAAGCTTAAGTAATTTGGGGCATTGGGGCCCTGATCCGTCACAAAAAGACTTCTTGCACTTAAACCCCCAGTGTTTAAAGGTAGTGGTGATCTAGAAGCTGATTCTGGATTTAGCAGATAGCAAAGGTGTTAGGACAATCCCCTAGTACTTGGCTTAGGCAAAGAATGCAAAGAAAACACAAAATAAACATGAGGGACTTGATTGAAAATGAGGATAAGAGTCTAAGTGCAAAACTAAGAAAGTTTGGGTTTTAAGTGCACATGAAAAATAGACTATGATATTTATGGCATGAAACAAAGTTTAAGGGCCAGATTGTACACTTAAACTAGTGCTACAAGTAAAACTATGAAGTTTAAACTAGCATTTTTGGCTGTGCAAATAAGTACAAGGAAATGTGGAGCATTAAACCAACTTTTGGTAACTTTTTATGGCCGGTAAAGCCTTGTCTGCCACCAAGAATATTGCCATCATTTTCTTTGGTTTGTTTAATGAACCATTGCCTTGGTGAAATGGCCGAAACATGCAAGGAGAATTGGCCATTTACAGCCATTTTACATTATACTTGGCAATGTTGCCCAAGAAACAAAATTGGTGCCGAAATTACATGTGTTTTAGTGACTAAGTTGGAGTCATGGATCATTGAAGGGCTAAATGAGCCATGCAAATTAATTTGAGATCATTATGGACATTTAACCCATTTTTCTGTCCAAGTGGCACATAACTGGATGTGCATGTAGCCACTCATGCCGAAAGTGATCATTTCGGTCAAGGCTCCACTTTGAAGGTCTTAGGTTGTGTTCTTGAGGTTCTTGCCGAGATGGTTTTGAGCTCAAGCCAAATGGAGGTGAATTGAAGCTTAAGTGAAGAATCAAGCTTGATTTCGTCGTTCCAACTCCTTGAGGTGCTGCCATTGATGAATCAAGCTCAGTTCTTGAAAGTTCAAGTGAAACCCGAAACATTCAAGCTATGTTTTGAGCTAAAGATTTATAATTCACTTGGTTTTCTTGGAGATTTTCCATGATCAAGTGATATTAGTGATTAAATGATAGTCAAAATGTGTTAGGAAGTTTTTGTTTGGAAGACACATTTCAGACTTGAATACTCAAGCACAACCGAAAGCTCAAGCATTATGTTGGAGGTAAGATTCACGTTCTACTTGCTTGCTTGGTAAATATTCCATGAACAAGTAGTTATGAGTAGCTAAGTGATAGTCAATGTGTGCTATGTGATCTTAGTTGCTTGATGGGCTTATGGAAGAACTTTCAGGTTCTTGTTATTTTGGCTAGCTAGTCAAGTTAATGGTATGTGTTAGAAACTTTAGTAAGGGAGTCCAACTTGCTAATGTTTCAAAGCTCTGATGGAAGGAGGATTTGAATGGTGAAGTTAGGTGTACAAAGACACCCATGAACACATACTAGTGGTTTCAGCCTATTGTAAACTTGTGGCATGTGTGTGAGTTGTGTGCTTGATTGTTTGTTTGTGTGTGCTAACCACTTGTAGGTAGCTTAATTATGCTTATTATGCCTCAGTTACTATATGTGTATATTGTGTTCTTTTGTTTTCAATGTCTTTCTTTTAGGATAAGTTAAGCTAGTAGAGGTTAGCTTTTGGACTTAACTAAATATACCAAATATGGTCAGTTGTGAATCCTACTGAGTATTATTACTCATGCCCATTATATTTGTGTTTCATGCAAGGGTTTAGAGCTTGAGTGATTAGTGCTTGATTTGCTTGCTTATGAATCAAGTAGTTCACATATTGCTTGAGGTATGTGTGCCAACTGAAACTTGGCTTAATTGAATTATACTTACAAGTCTTATGTTTATGGTTTATGCCTAAAACTTAAAGTACAAGTTTTGCAAGCTTTGAGTAGATTGTGGGACTTGTCTAGCAAAGGAGATGGATGTGTGTTCTTAGGCTCTAGTGTGGTGGTTTGCCTTTATGACTATGAACTTGTTAATAGGTTTAGTACTTCAGACTATGGTCATGTATATAGTCTTTAAGATACTTCTCGGGTACTATAGATAAACTTGAATGTAATGCACAACCTTGGTTGATTTTGGACAATGGGTACTCTCGGTATGTTGCCAAGTTAATAGTACTTGTATGTAGGCTACTTTTTTGTATATTAGCCTCAGATGAATTACGGTTTTCTATAAGTATTTTGGATGCTTGAATGCCAAGTTATGCTATGTCATACGGAAGGATGTGCCTTGATGTATGGAATCTCTTGTGTTCTTTACTTAACCAAATGTTCATGAACATGAAAATTGATTTCCAAAACTTGATGAAATGGGCATCTTTGTTGACATGCATTGGAGTAGCACACTTAATGAGCACATATCCTAGACACTTAATAGATTAAGTGTATGCCTTGCTTGTGTTACAAGTTACTAATTTACAGCCTTGCCTTGTGTTGCAAGTTAGTGGTTGGGCCTTACTTAAGCTGCAAGTAATTGTTCTACTCAACTCATAAGCCTCTTGGGGCACCTCCCAGGCCCTTAGCTTAAGAAAATAAGACTTAAAAACTACCTAACAAACAATGGTCGAAGTAAAAGGTAGCTAATAACACCTGAACATGAGAGTGTTTAAATAACTCTTGGGTAGAAATGGTGAGTGGCACTGAGACTGCACAGGTTGGGGCTTGTGTGGGGTGTGACAAAAGGTATTTGAGAAACTCGAAGTAACATCTACTAAAAAAAGTGCTACTAGCTACCTTTAAGTTGGAAAGGAGTGCAAAGGGAATATTTGAGTAAGAATGTGAGGAAACCTACAAGGGAGAGAGAACCTATGAGGTGGGCTGAATTCCTCTAGGTGTTTCAACAACAATATCTCAATGAAGCTTTCAAAGATCATAAACAAGTAAAGTTTGAGTTACTGGAGCAAAGGAGTATGTTAATCAGAGAATATGAACACAAAGTTAGTAGCCTGCTCTAGTATGCTCCACAGTCTGATGGATAAGAAGAATTGAGCGCAAAAAGTTTTATTATGGGACTAAGGCCTATGTTGAGGTAAATATTGAGCATAATTGGCATAAAAACCTACTACGAGGTTGTACAAAGGGCTTTGACATTAGAGTATCAATTTTAGCATCCTATGGTAGGAGACATTAAAGGGGCTCATGTGGGAGATCAAAGTGGAAGGAAAAAAGTCGGGGCCCGGCTAAGAAAGACTAAAATGGGTAGAGAACAAAAAAAGTCCAAAAAAGCTCAAAGAAGCCAAACCTATGGAAAGTATCATGGTTTTAAGCCATGTTATAGACTCACTGAAGAATATCTAAAGTGTGATTCTCAGGACCACTAGGTTAGAGATTGCCTAGTGTAGAAGGAAGAAAGAAAAGTGCGTTGCAAGTTTGAGGCTTATTGGCCAAGAAACCAACAAGGCGAAAGAAAACGGATGACAATGCCTCAGCCTCCTAAAAAGACACAAAAGGAGCAGGTCAACCCACCCTAGCTAAAGCCCAACCACTAGCTAGGAGGGTGTATCAAATTGAAGGATCAAAGTGAAAAGGATATACTAGCTTTGGAGAAGAGGCTATCAGTCATGGCAAGCTGAGGAAGGAAGCACTAAAAGGTAACCTTTACCGTTGCGATAAGCTCATTGCAGTGCTTTATGATACTGGTGCTTCCATATCTTTTATTTCAACTAATTTGGTAAAAGAACTAAACTAAGAGGTTACAACACAACCCTAAATGTATATGATTAGAATAGTTGGAAAAGAAATGATGTTCTTACATCACATAGTGAAAGACTGTGTGATTAAGCTAAATGACCTAGAATTAAAGCATAATCTAATCATTTTTTAAACAACTGGTTATGGCATGATATTGGGCATGAATTGGTTGGCTGAAGATAATGTTATAATAGTTTGCCAAGATAAAAAGCTGATATTGCTAGGATCAATAGAACACTCTTTGGAAGGTTTAACAAAATGCGATATCGGGCAAGTAAGGTAATGGATTGTATACCTATACTTTCTAAAGATGAATACATGGCCTTAAATGACACAAAATCTAAAATTGAATTAGACAAGATTCCTATTGTAAGAGAATTTCTAGAAGTATTTCCTTCTGAGCTATGGGTTTGGCTCCCATAAGGGAGATAGAGTTTGAAATTAAACTGGTTTCGGGAGTAAATCTTGTATTTGTTACACCCTACTGGATGGCAATTCCTTAATTGAATGAACTGAAAGAGCAACTAGATGAACTCCTTTAGAAATGATTCACTAGGCCAAATGTGTCTCGTTAGGGAACACTAGTTCTGTTTGTGAAAAAGAAATATAGGACTCTTAGGTTGTGCATTGACTATGGAAAGTTCAATGCTAAGACAATAAATAATAAGTACCCTCTCCATAGGATTGAGGACTTATTTCATCAGCTCAAGGGAGCTACAGTTTTCTCAAAGTTTGACCTTAGATAAGGATATTTCCAACTAAGAGTCAAAGAATTATACATTCCTAAAACTTCTTTCAAAATAAGATATGGTTAAGTTGAATACATAGTAATGCCATTTGGGCTTACAAATGCTCCCGCTTTCTTTATGGATTGGATGCAAAGAATATTTAGACCAAAAGACCATATCTAGACCACTTTGTGGTGAATTTTATAGACAATATCTTGGTGTACTCAAAGGATGAGGAGAAGCATGAAAAACACTTGAGAATAGTGCTAGCTGTGTTGAAAGAACACCAACTATATGGAAAATTGAAAAAATTCCATTTTTGGACCAATCAAATTGAATTTTTAGGCCATGTAATAAAATGGGAAAGGAATGGTTGTAGACCCAGTAAAAATTGAAGCTATCTTACAACATAAGCAACCACAGATTATCAAAGAAATAAGTATCTTCTTGGGTCTGGCTAGCATTTAAAGCAGATTTGTGCTAAAAATTTTTGTAATGGCTGCCCCTTTAACTAAGTTAACAAGAAAACGGTAGAAGTTTGAATGGTTTGGGGAATGTGATAGAAGCTTTCAAGAACTTAAAGATAAGCTCACTTCTACTCCTGTGCTAATACTGCTTAAACCCAATAAACCTTTTGGGGTTTTCACAGATGCATCTATTGTGGGTTTAGGATGTTTATTAATGCAAGAAAAGCAAGTTATAGCCTATGGATTGAGGCAATTGGGACCACATGAGAAAAATTATCTAGTGCATGACCTAAAACTTGCAGTTGTGGTTTTTGCCTTAAAACAGTGGAGACATTACATATTAGGTAATAAGTTTTAGATCTTTACGAATCATAAAAGTCTCAAGTATCTATTCACTCAAAAGGAGTTGAATATGAGATAAAGAAGATGGCCTGAATATCTCAAAAACTTTGACTGTACCATTGAGTATATTGAAGGCAAGGCTAATAAAGTGCCTGATACCATAAGTAGGAAAGATACAGGTATCCTAAAACATGGAGAAGAAGAGCCAAATGAACTCAATAGCCTGACTTGTTTGGCTTACAAGTGGCTAAGATGGGAACAAGCCCAATTAAGGGTAGTGACTATTCAGTCAACATGGAAAGCAAAAATACAGAGGGCATAGCAACTGGATAAAGGTCTTACTAGATTATCTGGGCAGAGGCATGGAAAACTATTTTTGTTACCTCCACACAAAAATGGGAGAATTACAAGTGTGTAATAATGGCTAAAAATCATTATATTATGTAATTCTCACCATAGTGATTGAAGTGTAGGGGGTAAAAGGCATGAGCAACACCTCCTTAAAAGTATTCGAAGTTAGTAACTTGGCCCCCAAGAAAAGCCTTAAGGATTACTTGTTTGTCAAGCAACCTATAGACTTTTTTGTAATGTTTTGGAAATTTGGATACTCAATTGGGAAACTCTCAAGAAAGAGACTTGGAGAGTTATGGGAAGGACAAGAATGGCATGAAAGTTCTATTGGAGGACCAAATTGTTCATGGAAGACAAGTTTGGACAAACGAAACACTGAAGGCATTAAGGACCTAAATGTCTTAGTGTAAACCTTAAGGTGTTCAAGCTTTTGACTTAAGTTTAAGGGTGGAATTACGGGTTATCCCACCATGGGGGAGGCAGCCAAGACTTGATAAATAGTCAAAATTGTTGGGCACATGTGTACCAATGAGTTTAAGACAAAGAAACCATAATTAGTGAGAAGGAAAATGACATAAAGCAAGGTTCAGCTTGTTTAAGTGTGTTTTGTGCCCTTGAGCTCATTTAAGGCCATTTAAGTGGCCAATTCACTTATGTCTCTCCCATTTTCATCCTCCTCTAGCCCAAAAACATAGCCACACTTCCTCTATAGCTACCACACCTTCAAACTTACAATTGATTGAAATTGAAAGCAAGAAAGGGCAATTGGAAGCTATTTGGTACTAAGACTTGAGTACACCTAGGATCAAGCTCCAATTTCAGCATACCCAACAAGATAAGGGTTCTCTTGCTTTCATGGATTTTTTTCTATATTTTTAAGCAACCATGGAGCTAAGGCTAAGCTTTGGAAGAAAGCTATGAGCTTAATGAACCAAGCTTAGTAAAGGGATTGCACTTATTGAAGGTTTTGTGACTTAGTGTGAAGTGCACAATGATGCCAGTGAAATGAGGGTTTTTAGAGCCCAAAGTTAGTACTAAATACTGTTAAAATCCTCCTAAGACCAAGCATTAGCTTGAGGAGGGGTGCCATAGTGATTTATTCAGGTTTATTATGTGTTTTATGGATAATCTATGGTATATGTTTCTACAGCATTTAATGTGTTTGTTGGTTGTGAATGGCTGCTACATTTGGTTGCTATATCTTGTATATATGCATTGTGTTTTTTTATGTTTTAGTGTCTTTGGATGCAGGTTTTAATGATGGCCACATTGCCTATTGAATTCAAGTGTTACCCTTACTAAGTTTCTCAATGAAACTTATTCCCCTCAACTCTGTCATTTCAGGTCCAGTAGAAAGATGACATTCAAACTGACATTTATGCTTTGAGTTTTGGTCTCAAATTTTAGGTACATGAATGTCCATATGTCTAGTTATGATCTGGAAACACTACACCAAAGTTCATATATAGTCATGACAACTTAGCCACAAATTTTAAAATTATGACAATTTCATACTTATAACTACTAAAGTAATTACACCATGGCAAGTAATATTGTGTTGTATTTTACAGCCACAAAAAAGAAAAATTGTTGCTACTGAAGCCATATTTTACTTGGATGTTGTAATGTTTGTGGCAATAGTTACTTTATAACCACAATTAAAGTTTCGATTACTAGTTCTATTTAGTTATTGAACTTTAACTTTTGTGGCAAGTGGTATAGTGTTTGCTATCTCAATGTGAATACTGTAACAATTGTTTGTTTTGTTTCAATTTTTTTTCCTTGTTAGTATTAGTTTCTTGTTTCCCCCTTCGTAATGATGAAAGCTTCTTAATTAACAACTGTTAAATGCTCAATAATTAAGATGTAACAACCATTATGACTTGGAGCTTAACTTTTTTTTTTCACTCGAGAACATTTACATAAGAGGGTATTTAGAAGTTATTGTAAAAGGTTTAGGGTAATTTGCATGTTTTTCAAAAATATAAAAGGATTGTAGTTGACAGTTTTGGAGATGAGTCAAATTTGACTTAGTGTCCCTTGACACTAGCTGAGTTGGGATGCAAGGATGAGGTTAGTCTTTGATTGCACTATTCTTAGGGTTATACATATATAAAAATTAATAAAAAAATATTAGTCCCCCTCATGTATAACATCTTAAATAATAATGTTATCTCCATCAACATACATGTAAAGTGTAAGATATTGCACCACATAATTTTGCACATTTACCATTGGAAAAATTGATTTTTTTTTTGCTTAACCTTACAAATAGTATTTTATTGATTTGAAATCAAAATTAGTCATCTGCATATAGAAAAGGGCATTAAATATACTTCATAATTTTACAAACTTCATGATTTTTTTATAAAAGAATGAATGAACAAAATTGGCGATATAAAAATAATATGAAGTAGTAATGATGGCTCCTACTCGCTACCTGGCCTTGTACAGCCACAACAAGCAAAAGTTAAAGCCGTCATTAGTTCGAATTGTTTTAAAGCCCTCCTATCCTTCCATTGAGACATTTGCCAAGCAGAACTCATCACAGACATTTGCTCTCATCCTGAGATTTGCCAAACTACCTCAATCCATGTCTTCGCTGGATCCTTGCTCAGCTTGCTAGTTCCCAGCCATGGCCCGTTCTCCCACCATCAGCTTATCTCCACCACAGTTTTGGATCGAAGAAATAAAGGTGAAGAAATCAATTTAAGATGCTTGATTGCTCAGCGACTGAATAGAGTCTTCAAAGACAATCTTCAGCGATCGGAATCAAGAAGCACTACTCCCAAAAGCACAGTAAGAAGAAGTGGAAATGCAAGAAGTGCTCCAAGATCTACGTCGTCTAGTCAAATTGCAAGGCTCACTCTAAAACCTGTGGCAACCTGGAGTACCGATGTGACTGTGGCATTCTTTTCTGTCGGTAATAATTAATAATGTTCATTTGACTTACACTACTTTCCTTTATCATCATTTTGATCATCATTGTTTGTTTCTGCAGGAAATTATGGAAACATATATATTGTTCTGGTTCTTTGAGCTATTTGTTTTTTATTTGTTGCTGGTTTTTGGATTATGCAATGTTTGTATTTCTGCATGAACTGTCAAGGGATTCGAGGGGGAGTTTGAATGCTAATGAATTGAAAGTGTTAGAAATTTGGGCCTAAACAAAACCAGCAGATAATTTGTACCCATTCATGTGTTGTTAATTTATGTTGTGCCAAAGAAAGAGAGAGAGGCCCTGAGGGATAATTTGTGGGTGGATGTCTCCCATGTGAACAGCTGGATCTTGTATTTGTTCTCTATGGGGTCTGGGTTGGCTTAGCTTTCTTAAAACATGCTCATGAATTGCTCTGGAAAGATCTTTTTGTAGATTCATTTAGTCTCATGGTGAATGAGATGCAAGAGAACATCTCTCCCGTGTCATATTCTAGTCGGCTGCATCTCAGGTCTGGAAAGTTTGTTTTCTTTGCAGCATGTTTTGTAGTATTAATGGTATCATGTCATCGTTAGTTAAGAGTTATGCTGGATTTTTGTAGTCATGACTCTCTCAATGTGTGTGTGTGTGGTACAAAAGTTCCACTGCCACTTTACAAAATTCTGTTCAATAAAACTTGTTCAGCTCTACAAATCACGACTTGGCCATTCCGTTTTGCATATGCCCTTAAAATCTCCATAAAACTTCCTCAACATTGCTAATTTCTTGGCTTTCTAGCACTTCCTTCAAAACTAGGAAATTTTCATGGAAAAAGTGCTCAACAAGTTGTAATTTACCTTTGTAACATACCTGGGAAAACTTAGGTTCAAAAGCTTTTCCAACCTCAAAGTCAAGCTTTGGTCAAACATTGGCCATATGAAATTTTCCAGCAGGTTCAGCAATTACTTTCTTTCATTTGAAGAGGTCATCTTGAGTTATACAGCTCCAAATGCCTCAAAATTTTGCAATCAGCATCCTTTTTATTAATTTGAAATTTGGTTGCATTCCATAACTTCAATTTAGAAGTCATTTTCCAAGAATTTGAAGCATATTTCCTCGGCAAGTGTTTTTAACAGAAACTTGATATCCAAGAACTCATTGCTGCCTTTGAGTTCTGGTATTTCAAACCACCCCAAGTGTTTAGTGACCTTTTGATATCCATTTGGAAGTTGTTTAAATAATCTACAATTTTCCATTTTGAGGTTTGCATTTTAGAGTTTGAAGCAACCCTGCCTCTGCTAGTAGCTTTAGCAGAAAAGTGGAGGATTTAATTGTGATTTCAGGTTCTAGATCTTTAAATCATCTCAAACATAGTAGTATACTTCCCTAGGTTATAATAAAATTTTTCATCACATTAGACCTCAATTTAGAAGTCATTCTCCTAGAGTTCAAAGAGTACCAAGTTCTTCAAGTTGTCTTACTAGCAATCTTGATCTTAAGAGACCATCTTGAGTACTAGGGCTTCAAATGGTACAAAAACTTATAGATAAGTCCTACATATGAATATAAGCTCTGCTACAAAATTTCAGACCGAAACTTCATTCCAAACTCAAGGTCAAATTTGAGCCAAAGTTGCCCAACAACTTATCCTTGTATAGGTGTTCAGCAGCTGTAAATAAAATCAGCTCCCTTGGCCAAATTTTCAGTTTCAAGCCACGAATAGGTCCATTTTGAACTCATAAATAGGGCTGCAAAATTTCAACTCAGGATTCTTTCTCCATCTCAAAGTCAAACTGGAAGTCAAACTTGTTACTTCTAGCTTCCATGCAGATTTCTAGCAATTGTTACATTAAACTCAAGGGTATCTTTCTTAGCTTTACAGCTTCAAACTCCACCAAAATGTGTAGTTATCATCTTTCAGTGATAAAAACTTGTCTCAGCTCAAAAATACAAGTTTATAAGCCTTCCTGTAAGAGTTTAAAGCATTTTATTTGCTGCAGATTTCATAGCAACAACTTGGACTTTAAAGAACCATTGAGTTCTGCTACTCCAATTGAATCCAAACTTTGTAGTATCCTTCCTACCTGCATATATAACCTGTATTCACTTTAAAACCTCCACTTTGATTTATTTTTCTCAAATTTTGAAGTAGCTCTTGTTCTGTGGCCTTGCTTAGTAGAAATTTGGGTTTTAGAGGTCATTTCAGGTGTTAGTGCACCAAATGGCACCAAAATTTTCAGTCATCATCCCTTTACTGTACAAAACTTGCTCCAAGTCTTATTTCTCTAGTTATAGGCCATCTTGCCAAAGTTTGAAGCACTAATATTTCTACAGGTCACATAAGCCATAATATTGGGTGTCTCATAAGTTCACTACCCTCTCCAATCGGAATCTAGCCAAACTTTCCAGTCATGTTCCATTATCATTATGAAACATATAAGTACTAAAAAATCTCAGTTTGAGGCTTCAGAACCAGAATTTGGTATTTGACAACTGGTCATAGCTTTCAAAAACTAGAGCTTGAGGGGTGATTTTCAGTTTCGCTCATCCAAATTGGTTCAAACTTTGTAGGAATCATCCCTTAGAGATAAGTAACTGGTCTAAGCCCCAAGACTTTATTTTAGATATCCTTTAGGCAAAATTTGAAGCAAATTTTGTTTTGATGAACACTTAGGCTAGAAAGCTTGCTTTTAGTGCATTGTTCTGTTGCTTTTAATATTGTCAGACATAAAGGTATGTCAATTGAAAAAAATATGCAAGTGTTACAGCATATAGAGTTTAGTTGAAACCATGGCATATATGGCTTGAATATTGCAAGTACCAAAAAGACTCATTCACATTTGACGGAATACATGTGACTTGATCAACAAGTTCTATAATTCTTAAAAAGTCAAAATATATTGGTTGCGTAGAACAGAAAAAAAAATATGAAGAAAGAATCTAGATATGGCTGATTTTTATTTTATATATTTAAAGAGTTTGTCCTTTTGGTTTTCCAAGAGAAAAGTTTTGGAAACAAGAACAACAACTCAGAACGTGTCATGCCTCAATACTCTGGAACAAGAAGTTATGCTCAAATAAGACATGTGTTGGTAAAAAAGTTTTCCATGACACAACATTATTTTCTATATTCTGTTTATATTAGTATTTAAACTTTTTTAGATTGAACAAGGAAAGGAACCTTCCCGTATCAACGTTTAGGTTGAGACTTGTATGACAAGAAAGAATGGAAACCCATTAGATCCGGACACACAAGAAGTCCTCGTAAGTTTTTATTTCTAGATGAAAAAAGGGCATTTTCATTTTATGTTTTAGATGTACTAACTAATTATGAAACCTCAGTCGAACTTTACTTTTAATTCTTGTTTAATTCTAAATTTAGTCAAAGTTTCAAACTTTTAAAAGGCAAAAAGCTAAAGGAGCTACTTCCATTAGAGATGATGAGATATTTGTTGAGGTCCTTGGACCAAAGAAGAATGGCTATGTTCGTGGTTATGGTCCTGGGAAGAGTGTCATTGGATATTTAGGAGGAAGACTTACCAAAATGGAGCTTGTTAAAAAAGTTGAGGAAGCTGAGAAAAATGCTCTAGAGCTAGTAGAACAAGCTAGAAGAGAAGCAAATGAGAGAGTTGAAGATATAAGAATAGACCTACAAGTGCAAATGAATGAGAAGTTTATGGAAATGAATCAAAATGGGAAGAAAAGTTCCAATTACTAACAGCAAGTCAAGTGCAGCCTTCAACTTAAAAAGTTAGTTCTAAATCAACCAACTTTTTTCTTACTTTTTTAAGAACACAATGTTTTTACTTTATTTGTTTATTTTTTATTCTTTCATTTTCTTGGTTGTCATGGTTGATAGCTTAAATGCTTTGTTACTCTTATTTTTCTAGGATTTTCAAAGCATTGGATCATGAGAGAGAAAAATCCTAGTGTTAAGAAGGCCTTTGCTATGGAGTATTTGATTTCATAAGTTCAGAAACGTAGATGTTTTGAGTTTCCAATAGAATAATGACTTGTATCATTACAAGTGTGACGTTTGAGTTCTTTTTTTTTGTTTATGTCATAGGCTTTCATTTGTGGTGTTTTAATTTAGTCAATTTTTTTTCATCTATGTTCAAGTGTGACCTGACATGGGTTTTTGTGAAATTGTCTTTTAGCAAAGGTACACTCCAAAGCATTAATGAGATTCAAAATTAAAATGAACTATATATATATATATATATATATATATATATATATATATATATATATATATATATATATATATTGTACTCAAAAGTTTTAAGCTACTTGAATTTATTTAACCACAAACATAATTCTTCTGTGGCTTAAGCTATAAGGAATTGTTCCCAACTTTTTTAATTTGTGACTAAATTAGTAAACTTTAGGCATGGAATTAGTACCGTGGCTGTCACAATACCTTCAAGTATGACTATTTGTAATGTTGTTGCTTCAAATTTTATTTCCTATAACTCAAGGTTTGTCTTTTAGCCACAAGCTTAGTCATTTTAAACAGTAGCTTGTTAAGTCACCATACTATAAGGTGAATGGCTAGATGTAAAAATTCTGCCACATTTGTCTTAATGGTAACTAAAAAATTTATACATTCAATGATAGGAAATACAACACCTGTGGCTAAAAAGTTGATTAAATTGTTACAGGATATCTAACTTTCGTAACTATCCTTTAGCCACTTGATATCTTGTTATGGCAAGCCACAAAAGATGAGCTTGTAGCCAAATGATTTAGCCACAAGACTTTTTATAACTAGTTACAATTACATCCATGACTACAAGTCGATCATGGTGTGGTGAAAGTTTGGTGATTTTAGGAGCACATTTGGTATTTTTAATGGTAGTACTTATTATGTTGTGCAGCAACTGTCCAGTGTCCTGTTTCTAGAGCCCATTGTATCTCAAGCACTCCGATAACTTAGGGTGTGTATTTAGCTTAGTTAAGACCATTGTGCAGTACATGTATGCATCTACGTGTAGTGTACGTAAAATGAGACAAGTAATTGAACATTTGAGTAATGTTTTGGCTATGTAAGTGATGTAGTGCAAAGCTGCCTAAGTTTGAATGATGGACTGCTTACTTGTAAATTCTGTTTTGGCCACATAAAGCTGTTAAAAGAAAGGGAATGTAATTCCTATGTGTAATGGACATATATGGGATAGCTTTCGAGGGTTTTCCCCTTGTGAATGAAGTGTTTACACACTTATGAAATTTTGTATGGGCAAAATGGTCATAAAGTGACCAGAATTTTGACTCTACACTTAAAGTTCTATATCTCCCTTTGTGGAAGGAATATTTGTATGAAATTTTGACCACACCTAGATAACATCCAGAGGTTGAACTGGGTTTGGAATTTATGAATTTGGAGTCCTGTACCAAAGATATGACGTTGCAAAGTAGGCTAAGTTACTGTTCATTTGGCCAGAATTTTGTAACCAACTTAAAAAATCCATAACCTGGTCCATAGGTGGGCTATTGATGTAAAAAAAAATTCCTTGGTTTGTTCTAAGTCTCTACTTAATGATGGAGTAAATAAAATAGGGGCTACATGGCTGGAATGATATAGTTTATTATGGAAGTTACAGGTGCAGTGATTGGTCACTAGAACTTAACAAGATTGCCTAATGTGTGGTAGCCAAGATTAAGACTTGTGCTAGTGTTTGCCTCCTTTGCTGCCATTGTGTGCATGAATTGTGAATATGTGTGTGATGGTTGGACCAATATGCATGTGTTTACATAGTTCCCAACAGGGCCACTTGGGTATGCACACTAAGGGTAGTTTCTAATGGCCTATAGAACATTACCAATCTTGGGAGTCTAACTGCACAATTTTGGCACCATAATTGGATTAGCAAAGAGTGGGTAACAATTTCTAGGGTTGTCTTATAGGCAAGGATTGCTGTACTTCCAAGATAGAATTTATGTACCCATGAGGTATGAATTAACAGAATAAATTATTATGGAAGCCCACTCTAGAAAGATGAGCCTACATCCTCGGACTATGAAGATGTACCAAAATCTGAAAAAACACTTTTGATGGCCTAATATGAAAAGAGGAATTTACACATTTGTATCCAAATGTGTGGTGTGCCAACAAGTAAAGGGAGAACACCAAAAACCAGGGGGCAAGCTATACAATTTAGCCATACCAAAAAGAAAATACGGTTCTATATCTATGGATTTCTTGGTAAGCTTGCCTATGATAAGAAGAAAGCATGATACTATCTAGGTGGTTATGGATAGATTTACAAAGTTAGCCCACTTCCTACCTATTAATCTCACAGATTCTTTGGATAGGTTGGCACAGCTGTACATTAAAGAAATAGTGAGATTACATAGTCTCCTAGATGACATAGTTTTAGATAGGGACCCAGGATTTGTTTCTATGTTTTGGAAATCACTACATCAAGCATTAGGTATTCAACTAAAACTAAGTTCAGCTTACCACCCCCAAACTAATGGAGAGACAGAAAGAACCATACAAATTCTTAAAGATATGTTAAGATGCTATGTATTGGACTTTAAAGGAGAATGGGATCAACTCCTCCTTTTGATAGAATTCTCGTACAAGAGCAACTATCATATAGGGATAAAATTGGCACTTTATGAAGCTTTGTTTGGGAGGAAATGCATAACTCCCCACTATTTGTAGGATCCTAAGGATACAGTTCAGATAGGACCATAACTGATCCATGACACCATTAAAAGATCAAAATGATCCAAGAAAGGACCGAAGCAACTAATGATGGAAAGCAAGCCTATGCCAATCAAAGGAAAATAAAAATTTTGGAATTCCAAGTAGGGGACCATGTGTGGATCAAAGTTTCTCCAATGAAAACAGTTATGAGATTTGGCAAGAATGACAAATTAGCCCCTATATACATTGGAAAATTTCAAAATAATGGCTAGGATTGGTAACGTGTCATACAAGTTGGATTTACCATTAGAGTTGGGTGACATACATGATACTTGTTGTCATGCCCAACATAGCCCCTAGCCCATTTGGGAGGTGAGGAACCCCAAACAAAAGCTTTTGATATTCAATTACGTTTATCGGATTTCGTTTGGGAGCTTCCTTTACGAGTATGTAATGGATACTAGTCATAAGGCTTAAGCCCCTTAGGCGTAGCTATGACACAAGAGAGGGGCATTAGGGCATGCCTGGACACTACCAGGACACATGGGAATGTACCCAAGACACTTACCCAATGCCTAGCTTGCTAGTCACTTAAGGTTTCATACTCTTGAAACAAGCTATGTAATTACATAAGTTCATATGTTCTTTTCATCTTAAATACCATCTCATCAACAAGTGATATGCATGGCAACCAAAACACCAATCCAAGTTTTGAAAACTTTGTTTTATAAGCATATATCCTGCACACATAAAAGTGTGGTAAGCCTACGATTGGCAACTCTAGTACACCTAGTCCCAAAACTACTCATGCACACACTAGTGTACCCAGAAATGCATATACTCATCCACATGTACTTGACTTCATTGATAGCATTCAGCACAACATGTACATGCACATACCATTACTTTCAGATGTTTCTTGGTAAGCCTACCTGGGGCCACTCTAATGCACACGATGTACGAGAACATACATATATATATCCATAGTTGAACATAATGCACTAGCACATGAACATAAACATCTCCATTACTTCATAACATGGTCACACAACATACATAGGCATCCATACCTATAGGTCCAACTTACATACACATGGATCCTAGCAAGCCTATTGTAGGCCAACATCCATACTTGCACAACATAACTTCAGCACCATATGTGCATAAGTATCCAAAACAATTACATAGAACTTGGTAAGCCGATTAAAAATGCCAAATTATCCTACAATATAAGAGTACACATATACATGCCATTACACTTAAGCATGCTTGAAACCGATCATAATCAATTAAAACATGATTATGGACTCTAAAACAAGTCCAACCATGAAATACATGATTAACAAAGTGAGCAACAACATATATGCCATGGAACACATCCTACCTCACTAGACTTTGTTCCCACAAACTCTACACATAAGGCTAGCAAGAATGAAGTTCGCACACATTAGCTTGCTACACAAGTGGTGCATATCACTTAGAATATTAAGCAAAACCATAATCAACCACAATACCTTCACAAACACGAAAGAGTACGAACTATTCTTAACTTGGTTACTTCTCAAGCAACCCTTTTGCTATATACATAAAAGGTAGGGCAACGAGTATAAAACTCAGTAAGGACTTAACATGGCCTCCAAGGACTAAACATAGGTTAAGCTCATGCTTAACCAAGACATATTCAATCTTCTATCCAAGCCCTTACAAAGAAAACACAAAAAATAAAGAAAGCTACAAGTATATACATATAAAAAATAACTATCTATGATTGGTTAACATGTGCAACCAAGCATAAAAGCACCCATTTACACACACACCATTTAAACACCATCTAAAAGGCCTAGCATGGGAATTGGGTTGGCCATCTCAATTCCTAGCCCTAATGCTTGCCAACATAGCTAATTAGCATTAATCTTATAGTTGCATTGCAACCTTAGCCTTCATAGTTACTTAGGATCCCTTGGCAAAAATTACCATCACCTAAGCACACATAGTTCACTAATACAGATAGTCCAACTACGAATTGATTAGTGGATGCATAAGTCCTTACCTTTTCTTAGCAATCCTTTAATGGCTAGAGCTCCTCAAGCCTTGATTGGCCTTCACATAGCTTGTTGATGCTAGAACTAGACATTCAAGCTCAAATGATGCACAAATCCACCAAGACCCACAAGAAATTCTCCGTAGTCGGCTTCGGTTGCACTTGATTTTGCATGCATCCACCATGTGTTAGTGTTGTGCCCAAAAGCCAATCATGAGATGATTGTATTTTTGCACATTGAGTCATGATATTTTATTAAGGCATTAATCCAGCAATTATGTTTGTTGTTTTGTTCCTGCGTAACTTAACAAACATAATTGTAACCCTAGAATAATGATATTCTTAAAAGTCCCTGGTCTAGTATTATTGTGGAGCGGGTTGCAATAATACATAACGACTAGCATATGTGGAGACTAATATGAGATATGTAGTCTACATATGGGTACAAGTTGGAGAACTTGTGTACTGGACTGACCCACCATGAGAACACTACATGGATCGTTATATGAGTGTCATAAGTGATTCCCATAGTGATCAGGGTATATGTAGTCCTTCGACCTAAGATCATCAAGGTTCCCTACATGTGAGTCACATACTTTGATACTTTCCTTTGTTGCTTGTAACTGAGTGAACTTGAAGGAGGTCATTGGGTATGTCACATATCATGCGGAGGGATTTGTATGATCAAGATGGGATTTGTCCCTCCTATGTAACGGGAGCGATATCTTCGGGCCCCTTGATAGAGTGAGACTTAGAAAATGCATGGCCATGCTCGGATGAGTTGATATGCGATATCAATGTCATCAGTTTAAGTTAGTCTACTCGGTAATCAAGAAACCAAAGATTGGGCTATACGAGAGTGACACATTCCATGTCTCGTGCTTAGTCTTGATATCTTGGACAAAGGGACAATGACATATATCGGTGATGATCATAAAGGTATAGTCGAATCATCGACAATCTTGTCACTTGGGTAGCAATGATGTGTTGCTAGACACCGCTTATTGCTTATGATCATAAATGTGATTTATGATCATTGCCAACGTGATAAGAGCCTAGCTACTTCCCATTACGCCGTCACTCTCTGTCTGCCATCCAACATTTTTCGGTAAAAAAAAAAAAAACCCTTCATTTTTTTCCATTTCTCTGTTTCGTCCTTCGCCGTCACCCTCCCGACACTCCTTCAGTGACACCACCACCACTTCCGTCGATGTCCCATGCTCCCGTTGCCGACGTTCCTCGCCCTCATCTACGCCGAGCTTGCCTGTCGTCCCTGCCATCACTCCCACGCCGTCACTGCCTCCAGCCCTCGCTGTCTCGCCATCGCTGTCGCCCATCAACGCTCCGCCTTCCGCCGTCCCTAACTGTTCGATCAATCGCCTAAGTCGGAGGAGGAGCGAAACCGTTTTGGCCAAAACCGTGACCCAATCCGTCGGATTCAAAATTACATCTCTTTTGGTATAATTCTCCTTTAATCCTTGATCTTTCTATTTCATTCATTTTAGCCACTAACTTTATTTTTTGTTTTTTCAGAACTAATTATTAACAACAACTTTTTTTTTTCTTCTCTCTTTTCATTTCTTTCTGTTCTTTCTTATTATTTTTTTTATGGAAGGTTGTACCTCCTACTTTTATGTGGATGCCCAAAACGCCCCACCTTATTTATTTATTTTATTTATTTATTTTTTGTATTTTTTGTTAATTCTTTTACGAGGATTGCCAAGCGTCCTATTTTTATTTATTTTTATTTACTTTCTGCATTTATTATTTTCTATTATGTGGATAGCCAAGTGCCCCACTTTATTTATTTATTTACCTTTTTTTATTATTTAATTTCTGCACTTTATTATTCCTTTATGTGGATGACCAAGAACCCCACTTTATTTACTTTTATTTACTTTTTACATTTATTATTTTCTGTTATGTGGATGGCCAAGCGCCCCACTTTATTTATTTATTTACTTTTTTTTTACTTTTTGCATTTATTATTTTCTATTATGTGGATGGCTAAGTGCTCCAATTCATTTATTTATTTACATTTTTATTTACTTTCTGCACTTTATTATTTTTTATGTGGATGGCCAAGCACCCCATTTTATTTATTTATTTACTTTTATTTACTTTCTGCATTTATTATTTTCTGTTATGTGGATGGCTAAGTGCCCCACTTCATTTATTTATTTACTTTTTTATTTACTTTCTGCACTTTATTATTTTTTATGTGGATGGCCAAGTGCTCCACTTTATTTATTTTTATTTACTTTTTGCTGCATTTTATTATTTTCTGTCATGTGGATGGCCAAGTGCCCCACTTTATTTATTTATTTACTTTTTATTTACTTTCTGCACTTTATTTTTTTACGTGGATGGCCAACCACCCCACTTTCGTTATTTATTTACTTTTTATTTAATTTCTGCATCTTATTATTTCTTTGTGTGGATGGTTAATCTTACTTACTTTTTTATTTACCATTTTTTTATATATGGCAGGCCAAGAGCCCCATCTTACTTCCTTATTTATTATTATTTTTAGTTTATTATTTCTATTACGACCAAGCCCCCCCATCTTTTATTTTTCTGTTATTCTTATCTTGTTTAGCATTATTGGTTACTTAGAGTGTCGAGTCATTTACATTTTTTTTAATTATTATTTTCTTTAAATAACAAAGTCTAGCATGCTATGTCGTTTATTAAAGTAAATTTAAAAATTTATAACCGGATGATCCAATAAAATCAATGGTTTTTTGAATAAGTATTTTCTTTTTCTTAGAAAAAATATATAATATGAACAAATTTAGGATCCACATCTGGCTGATCTAATGAGATCTATGGATTGGATAATCACTTAAAAAAAATCTTTCAAAAAAAACAATAAGAAAAAAAATAAAATAAAAAATAATATTAAGATCATTAAAATCCATAATTTGGATAATTCAGTAGAATTTATGATATGGATTGATGATTAATTAAAATATTTAATAATTAATAAAAAAATTAAAATTCATTAAATCCCACATCCGGGTGACTCGATAGAGTCCATGGTTTTTGGAAATATCAAATTCATTATAAAAATGAATAAAAATCAAGCACCAAGATTTAGAAGTCTATATTCGAATGATTCGGTAGAATTTATGATTTGGATTGATAATTAATTAAAATATTTAATAACAAATAAAAATTAAAATTCATTAAATTCCACATCCGGGTGACTCGATAGAGTCCATGGTTTGAAAATATTAGATTTATTATAAAAAAGAATAAAAATCAAGCACCAAGATTTAGAAGTCCATATCCGGGTGATTCGGTTAGAATCCATGGTTTGAAAATTAACTGAAATTATTTAAAAGCAAACAAAACAAAATTAAAATCAACTAAGGTGCCAATTTTGGGCGTTAGAATAAAGTTATTTTAACGCAACTGTACTCCCGAACCCTCGAACTCTCGTAGACCATTTTAAGGTGTCCAATCGACTTAAGTGAAACCGATTGGTGGCGACTCCAAAAAATTACCACGTTGCCACAATCATACAAATTCCTCCGCATAATATGTGGCATACCCAATGACCTCCTTTAAGTTCACTCAGTTACGAGAAACAAAGGAAAATATCAAAGCGTGTGACTTACATGTAGGGAACCTTGATGATCTTAGGTCGACGGACTACATATACCATGATCACTATGAGAATCACTTATGACACTCATATAACGATCCATGTAGTGTTCTCATGGTGGGTCGGTCCAGTACACAAGTTCTCCAACTTGTACCCATATGTAGACTACATATCTCATATTAGTCCCCACGTATGCTAGTCGTTATGAACTATTGCAACCTGTTCCACAATAATACTAGACCAGGGACGTTTGAGAATATCATTATTCTAGGGTTACAATTATGTTTATTATGTTACTCAGAAACAAAACAACAAACATAATTGCTGGATTAATGCCTTAATAAAATATCATGACTCAATATGAAAAAAATACAATTATCTCATGATTGGCTTTTGGGCACAACACTAAGATAAAATACCTCTTTACTCAGAGGGATTTAAACATGAGACAAAGAAGATGGCTTGAATAACTTAAAGACTTTTTCTGTAGTATTGAGTACACTGAAGGTAAGCACAATAGAGTGGATGATGCCTTCAGTAGAAAATACACAGGCATTCGAAAACATGGAGAATAAAAACCAAATGAACTTAAGAGCTTGACTTGTTTGGCTAACAAGTGGCTAAATTGGGAGAAAGCCCAATTGAGGGTAATAACTATCTAGTCATCATAGAAAGCTGAAATACTAAGGGCACAAAAAAAAGATGAAGATCTTGCTAGAATCTTTGGGAAAAGGCATGGAAAGTTGTTCCAAGGGTTCTCTTATAGGCAAGGATTGTTCATCAGAAGGTAGGGGGCAAACTACAAAGTTTGCCCA
Source organism: Aquilaria sinensis (assembly GCA_005392925.1). Classification (NCBI taxonomy): domain Eukaryota; kingdom Viridiplantae; phylum Streptophyta; class Magnoliopsida; order Malvales; family Thymelaeaceae; genus Aquilaria; species Aquilaria sinensis. Next base: position 32,902 of record SMDT01001010.1, on the reverse strand, counting down.
TACCTGTGAGAAAGTAAGTATCCAAATCTAAGGATTTTTTGGTAAGCTTACCTTTGACAAGAAGACAATATGATACCATCAAGGTAATTGTTGATAGAGTTACAAAGTCAACACACTTTTTTGCTCATTAATCTCATAGATCCTTTGGATAGGCTGGCGTAGTTGTACATTAAAGAAATAGTGAGATTACATGGCATCCCAGATGATATAGTTTCTGATAGAGACCCATGATTTGTGCCTAGATTCTGGAAATCATTATGTTAGGCATTGGGAACTCAATTAAAACTAAGTTCAATTGAAAGGACCATACAAATTCTAAAAGATATGCTGAGGTGCTATGTTCTAGACTTTAAAGGAGAATGGGATCAACTCTTACCATCGATAGAATTCTCCAACAACAATAGTTATCACTCAATGGTAAATATTGCACCTTATGAGGCCTTATATGGGAGAAGATGTGTTACTCCTCACTATTGGCATAATTCTAAGGATATAGTTGAAGTAGGACCAGAACTGATCCAAGATACCACTGAAAAGATCAAAATGATCCAAGAAAGGATCAAGGCTGCCAATGATAGAGAGCAAGCCTATGCCAACCGAAGGAGGATAAGAGACTTAGAGTTGCAAATAGAAGACTATGTGTGGGCTAAAGTCTCTCTTATGAAAGGAGTTGTGAGATGTGGAAAGAAGGGAAAGCTAGCCCTTAAATACATTGGACCATTACCGATAGTGGCTAAAATTGGTAATGTGGCATATAAGCTGGAGTTACCTCCAAAATTAGGTCATATACATGATACATTTCATGTCAATATGCTTAAGAAATACCTATCTGACCTACAACAAGCTATACCAACTTCTAATGCCTTAGTAACTCCTAACCTCCCTTATGGGGAAGAAACTGTGAGGCTTCTAGCCAAGAATGTGAGAAAACTAAGGAGTAAGTGGATAAATATGGTGAAGATACAATGGTCTCACCATTCTGAACAAGAAGCTACTTGGGAAGCTGAAACTAAAATGCCCAGGAGATACCCAAAGGAATACCGTACATTGCTTGAGAATTTGAAGGACCAAATTCTTTAAGGAGGGGAGAATGTCATGGTTGTGACTGGCATAGGCCCTAGGTTGTAATGGGATTACATACAAGGTACATTACGTGGATACTTGACTAATACAAGTCACAAGGATAAAATTAAGGGCTGCCAGTTGTTACCCACTCTAGGGTAGTCCAGTTATGGTGCCAAAATTGTGCATTTAAAAACTCCCAAGATTGGTAAGTTTAGTAGGCCATCAGAACAATACCTTTATTGTGCATACCTAGGTGGCCCTCTTGGTCACTATGTAAATGTATGCATATTGGTCCAACCATTACACACATATTCACATTTTATGCACACCATGGTAGTAAGGAATGAAAAGACTAGCACAAGTCTTAATCTTGGCTATCACACATTAGGCAATCTTATTAAATGTAAGTGACCGGCCAACCTAGGGTACCTTAAACTTCTTCCAAAAAAATGTATTAATATAGCCATGTAACCCCATGTTTTATTTGCTTCATTATCAAGCAGTGTATTTAAGAAAACCAAGAAATTTAGTTTTACATCAATAGCCCACCTATGGACTAACTTATGGATTTTTGAAGTTGGTTACAAAATTTTGACCAAATGAACAGTAACTTGGCCAAGTTTGCAGCATCATATCTTTGGTTATAGGGCTCCAAATTTAGAAATTCAAAATCCAAGTTCAACCTCTGGATGTGCCCTAGGTTTTGGTCAAACTTTCATACCAAGATTCATTCTACACTGGGAGATATACAGCTTTGACTTTAGAGTTGAAATTCTGGTCACTTTATGACCATTTTGCGCATTCAAAATTTTATAAGTGTGCGAACACTTCATTCACAACAGGTAAGCCCTCCAAGGCTATTCCATACATGTCTAATACACATAAGAATTACATGCTTTTGTGTCTAGCAAATTTATGTGGCCAAAACAGAATTTACAGGTAAACAGCCTATCATTCACACTTAGGTAGCTTTGCACCACATCAGATACATAGCCAAAAACATTACTCAAATGTTCACATACCTGTCTCATTTTACATACACTACATGTACATGCATACATACACTACATAATGGTCTTAACCCATCTGGATATGAACCCTAAGTTGCAGGAGTGCCTAAGAGACAATGGACTCCAAAAATAGGATGCTAGATAGCTGTTGCATAACACGATAAGCACCATCACTAAAAATACCAAATGTGCTCCTAAAATCACCAAAATTTCTACATCACAACTAGATACATGAACGTTCAAATAAGTGAAATTTTAGATCAAAACTCAAACTACAATGGTTAGTATGAATGTAATCTTTCTTCTGGACTTGAAATCACAAAATTGAGGGGAGTAAGTTTCATTGTGAAACTTAGTAACGGAGGCACTTGGATTGTTAAGGAAATGTGACCCTCATTAACACATGCATCAAAAGACACTAAAACAGAAAACCACAATGCATATATACAAGACATAGCAACCAAATGCAATAGCCATTCACAACCAACATGCACATGAACTGCGGCAGCAACATAAACCATAGGTTAGTCCATAAAACATGCAATAAACTTAAGTAAATCATTATGGAAGCCTTCATAAAGCTAATACTTGGTATTAGGAGGATTTTAAGACTATTTAGTACTAACTTTGGGCTCTAACTCTCACTTCACTGCCATCACTATGAACTTCACACTAGGTCACAAAACCTTCAATAAGTGCACTCCCCTCACTGAGCTTGGTTCTTCAAGCTCATGGATCTCTTCCAAGCTTAGTCCTAGCTCCATGGATGTTTGAAAATATAGTAAACATTCCATGGGAGCAAAAGAACCCTTACCAAGATGAGTAGGCCAAATTTGAAGCTTGATCCTTGAAGTATTCAAGCAATAGCTTTAGTTTGCTTCCAATTACTTCCTTTTGCCTTTAATTTCAATCTTGGAGGTATGGTCGCTATGGATGAGCTATGGAAGAAGTGTGGAGGAGGGTGGTGGCTGGTTGGGTCAAATATAAGAGAAGAAAATTTGATTTTGGCTTCTTAAATTAGCTTTAGGACACTAAACATCCTCATTAGCCTTAATCATGCTTTATGTCATTTTCTTTGCCCATAAGCATGATTTCTTTGTCCTAAACTTATTGGTACACATTTTTCCCACCTTTTTGACTATTTAACAAGCCATAGCAGCCTCCCCCATGGTGGCATAACCTCATAATCCCACCCTTTGACTTAAGTCAAAAGTTTGAACGCCTTAAGGTTTACACTAAGATATTTAGGCCCTTAATGCCTTTTGTGTTTCCTTTGTCCAAACTTGTCTTCCATGAGCAATTTGGTCCTATAATAGCATTTTCATACTATTCATATCTTTCCCATAACTCTCAAACTCTCTTTCTTGATAGTTTTGCAATTAAGTTCCCGAATTTCCAAAATCTTACAAAAAAATCCATAGGTTACTTGAAAAACAAGCAATCCTTAAGGCGTTTCTTGAGGGCAAAGTTACCAACTTAGAACACTTTTCAGGAAGTATTCATTATACCTTTTACCTCTCATACTTCAATCACTATGAAGAGGATTACACAATATAATAGTTTTTTAACCAGTATGCCACATTTGTAATTCTCCCATTTTTGTAAGGTGTGGTGACAACAGTGAAAGTGCTCCATGAAAATGCTCTGGAGACACTTTGTCTGAACTCCAAGTAAATTTGATGAAAAGAAGTGAAACAATGGACTAGATGAATCACATTGCGATAATGGGACTCAATTTGATGAGTAAGTTTGGTTAAGAGACCAAGAAGCCAAGTGATATAGGCTAAGACACAAAAAGAGGAACCCTTATGCACACCCAAGTGTGCTCTTATGTGAGCTAAGGGGCTTTAAAGACAAAAACACCAAAGGATAGCGTATAAATACAATTCCTATAGTGGAGATACTAGTGTGGGTTACTATACGTACACAATAATGTGGTGACTCCATGGAAATTGTAGAGACACACTAGAATGCACCGGACCACTTTTAAGTGTGTCAATATGTCCCATTGTATGCTTGCAGTGGCTTTAAAGCCTATGGACTTGAGGGGAATTATGTGGAAATGACATTTATCATTCAAGTGGCAACGTGGGCTACAATGTGGACCAATAAGTGGTCAAAAACACCAAAGCAACATGAGGATAGCTTAATAGACACTAAAGTGCTCTTAGGTGCACTCTAAAGTGCACTTGTGTTCAAGACAAAGTTTAAGGGTTTAATTGGCTGAATGGATTGTCAAAGTGGGTGCTCAGTATGAAACACTTAAGAAGTTAAGTAGGTCAAAACAAATTCAAATAGGACCTAAGCTACTTAGGGGAGGGTTGGACCAAAAAACCTAAATCAATGGTCATGGCAGCTACATATTTGGCCAAGTTTGGTTTCATAGTCTTCAATGGAAATTCAAAGAAGCTTCTTACCTATTTATTGGTATCTTCCTAAGCTCATTTAACCTATCTAAGTACCTACCATGCACTAAAAAAAATAACAAAACAAGGAAAGGAAATAAACTAGTCAAAAGACTATAGTGGCAGCTTGGTTAGTCTTTTCGGCCACTCATTGATTTTTGGAATCTAAGACCAATTTATGGTAGGTTCCTTGCTATATCTTGGTAGCCTTATAAGTTCATTAAGTCAAGCAAGAGGAAGCAAAAAGGAAGCAAAACTAATTAAATGACCTGGTTATCAAGTCATTCGATCACTGTTTGTTCCAAGTCCTTAAGGAAAAGTTTCCTAAGTACTTTGAAGCTACTTCCTACTTCATTTACTACCTAAGACCATGGGTTGAGACCTAGCAAAGACCATCAAAAGAAAAGGAAAGAAAGAAGAGCAAACAAAAACCAAAAACCAAACACAAAACCAAGGCAACTAGTTGAAATCAAGCTGTGTTAGCGTATCAATGTTGGTGTTTGTCATGAGCTACTTTCTTCTTCCTTACCACTTGAATTACCACCACCATCCACCTAGCCATGCTCCTACCTTTGTATCCTGAAATTTTTTGAAAGGAAAAGCTATGGACAAGGCAACATCAAGCAAGCCTAGCACTTGTGTCACTTATGTTGGCGCCTATGTTTATGGGCATGTGATCAAGCTTCCTTATTGATTTTGAGCATAGGTGAAGACCCAATATGGAACTTCTTGTTCTATGTTTTTAAGAGGAAAAGCTACCCTAGGTGATGGCTTCAGCCAAAGGAACCTAGAGGCTACGTTAATGGGCAGTGTGTGCATAAAGCACTACAGTAAGCTAGCTAGTTTGATTTTGGAAAGAATAAGGGTTTTGCTCAAGTCTGGCCAAGCTTGACAATTACTTGGAGGCTTATGATAATTGAACATTAATCAAAGTGATCACATCAAGAAACTACCAAGGAATCATGCTTGCTATGTTATTGAAACTCTGTGTTGTGGTGTGTGTATTTGTGTGCGTTTCAAATTCCATGCATGTGCTAACCCCTTGTAATTTATATATGTAATATGTATTATGCTATAATTGTTGTTCTTGGTGTTTTTTCATGTTTTTGGATGCAGGTTACCAAAGAAGTTTGGAGGTTTTATGTATATCAATATTTTCAACATTGAAAAAGGCACTAAGTGTTATTTGGGTTCCTCACTAAGTACCTATGTACCGATGCCCTATTTTGCCATTTTAGGTATAGAATATGGAGGATTGAAAGGCTCAGGAACCTCTATAAGAGGTCTATGTATAGAGAGGTAAAACTCTCTAAGTTATGGCTTATGAAAAAAAAAGCATGAAAAGTTCACTAACTTGAACTGATGATTGTGTTTCTATATTGTGGTTGTAGGGACAATGGCTACAATGGGAATTGCTATTTTTGGATCAATTCTAGTATGGGCTAGAACTAGGAGGGTTATGAGTAATCTGTGGCCTAGATGTCAAGTTAAAGTGAAAGTGGGAGTCTCAGTGGGTCTGGAGACCACATGAACAAAAAGAAGTGTACCATGCATAGAACCGTTTGAAACATCAAACTTTGATGTTTTAGTCCATATAGTCCTTCTTGAAATTTTGGCTTGTATATAGCTATATATGTAAAACAAGAGGACTAGGCTAGAATAAGTTTGTGCTTGTACATATTTTTGGGCCTAGGTGGGCCATAGGGCACTAAGAAAAAGAAATATGCATGGTTTGAATCCTATGGTGTATGCATGTATGTATAAGTGGTTAACATTAGGCAAACTCCGATGACACTCTAAATATGTAAAGACCTCCTGTAACATACATTCTTTGCCCCTAAGTAATCTCAAGTTAGTAAAAACCCACTAGTTCATAAAAATAAGTAAACTCTACTAGGACTTCAAAAGCTTGAGATTCTCAATTTAGAAAATATTAAGATGGGGTTAACAATCCTGGGAGTTAGAGTCCAAGTCACCATATGAAATCAATTGAGTAAGTAAAAGCAACTAGTTGGTAAGAATCTGTTGAAAAATATTTAGGGTAGGGGTGAGTTAGGCTCTGACATGCATGGCCATTGTTACTGACTTCGGGGTAGTCCATTTATGGTGCCAAATTTGTGCATTTAAAACTCCAAGGGTTGGTATGTTCTGTATGCCATCAGAACAATGCTCTGAGTGTGCATACTAAAGTGGCCCTGTTAGACACTATATAAATGCAAGCATATTGGTCCAACCATTACAAGCATATTAACATTTTATGCACACCTTGGCAGTAAGAAAGGAAAACACTAGCACAAGTCTTAATCTTGGCTACCACACATTAGGCAATCTTATTAAGTCTAAGTGACAAGCCACTACACCTAAAAAATTCCTCCAAAAACTATATTAATCTAGCCATGTAACCCTCTATTTTCTTTCCTTCATTCTCAAGTAGAGTGTTTACCAAAACCAAGGAATTTGGTTTTACATCAATAGCCCACCAATGGACCGAGTTATGGATTTTTGAAAATGGTTACAAAATTTTGACCAAATAAACAGTAACTTTGCCAAATTTGTAACATCATATCTTTAGCTACTGCACTCCATATTCAGAAATTCGAAATCCTAGTTCAAGCTCTAGATGTACCCTAGATGTGGTCAAAATTTCATACCAACACTCATCCTACATTGGGAGATATAGAACTTTGAGTGCAGAGTCAAAATTCTGATCACTTTATGACCATTTTGCCCATACAAAATTTCATAAGTGTGCAAACACTTCATTCACTGGGGTAAGCCCTCTAAGGCTATCCAATACATGTCCAATACACAAAGGAATTACATGCTCTTGCATCTAGCAACTTTATGTGGCTAAAACAGAATTTACAAATAAGCAGCCCATGATTCACACTTAGGCAGCTTTGCACCACATCACTTACATAGCATAAACATTACTCAGATGTTCACATACTTGTCTCATTTTACATACACTACATTTACATGAATACATTCACTACATAATGGTCTTCACTCAGCTAAATATGCGCCCTAAGTTACAGGAGTGGCTGAGATACAATGGACTCTAGAAGCAGTATTCTGGACAACTGCTGCATAACACAATAAGCACCATCACTAAAAATACCAAATGTGCTCCTAAAATCACGAAACTTTCTAGATCAAAACTAGACACATGGAAGTTCATGTACCTGAAATTTCAAATGAAAAACCAAATGACAATGGTCAGTTTGAATGTGATCTTTATGCTGGACCTGAAATGGCAAAATTAAGGGGAGTAAGTTTCATTGTGAAACTTAGTAAGGGTAACACTTGTACTCTTAAGGAAATGTGACCCTCATTAAAACATGAACCCAAAGCCACTAAAACACAAAACCACAACACATATATACAAGATATAGCAACCAAATGTAGCAGCCATTCACAACCAACAAACACATGAAATGCTGCAAAAACATAAACCATAGGTTAGTCCATAAAACATGCAATAAACTTAAGTAAATCACTATGGTAGCCCTCCTCAAGCATAAGCTTGGTCCTAGGAGAATTTTAACACTAGTTAGTACTTACTTTGGGCTCTAGAAAACCTTCAATTCACTACCATGTGCACTTCAACTAGGTCACAAAACCTTCAATAAGTGCACTCCCCTCACTAAGCTTGATTCATCAAGCTCATGGCTCTCTTCCAAGCTTAGCCCTAGCTCCATGGATGCTTGAAAATATAGTAAACAATCCATAAGAGCAAGATACTCCTTACCAAGGTGGGTAGGCCAAATTTTAAGCCTGATCCTTGAAGCACCCAAACAATAGCTCTAGTTTGCTTCCAATTGCTTCCTTTTGCCTTAATTTCAAATAGCTTTAAGTTTGAAGGATGGTGGCTTTGGAGGAAGTGTGGAGGAGAGGGTTGGCTTTCTTTTTTTGCTAATGGAGGCCAAAATTATTGAGAGGTAAGGGACAAGATGGACCTTAAATGGTCTTAAGTGCACAAACACACTTAGCTAGTCTTAACCATGCTTTACGTCCTTTTCCTTGCTATAAGACCATGGTTTATTAGCCTTAATTTCTTGGAACATATTTGACTTGTTTTTACCAAGTATTAGCTGCCCTCCCTAGTGTGGTATAACCACACAATTTCACTATTTGGATTAAGTCAAAGACATACACATCTTAAGGCCTATATTAGAACACTTAGGTCCTTTATGCCTTTTTGTGTTTTCTTTGTACTTAGTTGTCTTCGATAAGCAATTTGGTCCTCTAATAGCATTTTCATACCATTCATATCCTTCTCATAACTCTCCAAATCACTTTTGTGAAATTTTTGCAATTGAGTACCTGAATTTCCAAAATCTTACAAAAAAGTCCATAGGTTGCGTGACAAACAAGTAATCGTTAAGGCTTTTTCTTGGGGGCCAAGTTACCAACTTAGAAAAATTTTAAGGAGGTGTTGATCATGCCTTTTACACCCCTATACTTTAATCACTTTGATGAGAATTACACAATATAATGGTTTTTGACCATTGTGCCACACTTTGTAATTTTTCCATTTTTGTTAGGTGGTAACAACCATGCTAGGATGAGTTGATATACAATATCAATGTCCTTGGTTGAAGTTAGTCTACTCAAGAATCAAGAAACCATAGATTTGGCTATATGAGAGTGGCACATTCCATGTTTCATGTTTGGTCTTGATATCTTGGGCAAAGGGACAATGGCATATATGGATTATGATCATAGTGGTTTAGTCGAATCACCGACTATCTAGTCACTTGGGTGGCAATAATGTGTTGCTAGACACTGCTCATTGTTTATGATCATAAATATGATTTATGATCATTGCCAATGTGGTAGGAGCCTATTGGGTCATACACATAAAGCCAATTGGATTATTTGAGTGCACTGGCCAAATTGTTTGAGGTTTGGTTTCATAATAATTTTGATTAATAATTGGCCCATAGGTTGAGTAATTAATAAAGCCCAAAATTAAACCTAATTGGATTAGGGTTTTGAAACCCAATAGGCTTGGGAGTTGAGTCTCACTATATAAACATCATATAGTGAGAAATTTCAAAAATTTTATGATAGCCTCCCAGGTGACTAAATCAGATGAGTTTTGAAACTTCCAACCACACTCTTCTCTTGCCGTTCCTTGGAAGAAATAAGCTAGCTTGGCGGACATAGGAGGAATGCATTTACTGGGATGTGATGGAGGCACGGTCATCCTGAGAGGTCCATGTGGATACTGTAGAGAGCTTGAACACATCAACTGCTACCACCACAGAAAAAAATGGGAGAACTACAAGTGTGGTGTAATAGTCGAAAAAACTATTATATTGTATAATTCTCTTCATAGTGCTTGAAGTGTGATGGGTGAAAGGTATAATGAACACCTCTTTAAAAGTGTTCCAAGTTGGTAACTTGGCCTTCAAGAAAAGCCATAAGGGTTGCTTGTTTGTCAAGCAACTTATGGACTTTTTTTGTAAGGTTTTGGAAATTTGGGCACTCAATTGAAAAACTAACAAGAAAGAGATTTGGAGAGTTATGAGAAGGATATGAATGATATGAAAGTGCTATTGGAGGACCAAATTGCTTATGGAAGAAAATGATGGACAACAAAAACACAAAAAGGCATAAAGGACCTCAGTGTTCTAATGTAGGCCTTAGGATGTGTATGTCTCTGACTTAAGTCAAAGGAAGCAAATTGGAGTTTTCCCACCTAGGGAGGGGCAGCTATGTCTTGTAAATGGGTAAAAAATGTTAGCACATGTGTTCCAATGAGTTAAAGACAAAGAAACCATAATTAGTGAGAAGGAAAATGACATAATGCAAGGTTAAGCTTGTTTAAGTGTGCTTTGTGCCCTTACGCTCATTTAAGGCCATTTAAGGGGCCAATTCACTTATATCTCCTCCATGTTTAGCCTCCTCTAGACCAATAACATAGCTACACTTCCTCCATAGCCATCACACCTACAAACTTGCAATTGATTGAAATTGAAGGCAAAAGGAAGCAATTGGAAGCAAACTAGAGCTATTGGTTAGATATTTCAAGGATCATGCTTGATTTTCAGCCTACCCATATTGGTAAGGGTTCTCTTTCTCTCATGGGTTGCTTTCTATATTTTCAAGCAACCATGGAGCTAGGGCTAAGCTTGGAAGAGAGCCAAGAACTTGATGAACCAAGCTTAGTGAGGGGAGTGCACTTATTGAAGGTTTTGTGACCTAGTGTGAAGTCCACAAAGATGGTAGTGAAATGAGGGTTTCTAGAGCCCAAAGTTAGCACTAACTAGTGTTAAAATCATCCTAAGGCCAAGCATTAGCTTGAGGAGGGCTGCCATAGTGGTTTGGTTATGTTTATTATGTGTTTTATGGACTAATCTATGGTTATTGTTGCTGCAACATTTCATGTGTTTGTTGGTTGTGAATGGTTGCTGCATTTGGTTGTTATATCTTGTATATATGCATCATGGTTTTTGTGTTTTAGTGTCTTTGGATGCAGCTTTTAATGATGGCCACATTGCCTATTGAATCCAAGTGCTACCCTTACTAAGTTTCTCAATGAAACTTACTCCCCTCAATTCTGTCATTTCAGGTCCAACAAGAAGATCTCATTCAAACTGACATTTTTGGTTTGAGTTTTGATCTAAAATTTTAGGTACATAAAATTCCATTTGTCTAGTTATGATCTCAAAATTTTTGTGATTTTAGTAGCATATTTGTTTAATTTTAGTGATGGTACTTATTGTGTTAGGCAGTAGCTATCCAGCATCCTGTTCTGGAGTCCATTGTCTCTTAGGCACTACTATAACCTAGGGTGCATATTGAGCTGAGTTAAGACCATTTTGTAGTGCATGTATGGATGTACATGTAGTGTATGTAAAATGAGACAAGTATATGAACATTTGAGTAACGTTTTGGCTATGCAAGTGATGTGGTGCAAAGCTGCCTAAGTGTGAATGATGGGCTGCTTACTTGTAAATTATGTTTTAGCCACATATGGTTGTTAAATGCAAGGGAATGTATTTCCTATGTGTAATGGATTAAATAAAATATGGGGGCACATGGCTAGAATGATATAGTTTATTATTGGAAGTTACAGGTGCAGTGGCTGGTCACTAGAACTTAACAAGATTGCCTAATGTGCGGTAGCCAAGATTAATAGTTGTACTAGTGTTTTCATTCTTTGCTACCATGGTTTGCATGAAATATGAATATGTGTGTGATGGTTGGACCAATATGCATGTGTTTACATAGTGTCCAAGGCCACTTGGTTATGCACACTAAGGGTAGTGTTCTGAAGGTCTACAAAACATTACCAATCCTGGGAGTCTAAATGCATAATTTTGGTACCATAATTCGACTACCTAGTGTGAGTAATAGATGTTGGTATCAGAGCATGGTTTGTACATGTACATAGCATATACTTGCATTGCATGCATCTACATACATGAACTCAGTTTGGTCAGCTGCTAGTGTCAAGTACCATTGAAATACCTATGATCTTTATATATGCTCTATGATGAATCATCAATGCAGGAAGTAAACATGGTTGCCACAAGGAGAGGGGAACCACCCCGAAGGCCTCCTACTAATTCTGGGCAATAAAGAAATGGACAGAATAGTGGAAATCAGGAGCAACAGGGATACCGAACCCTGAAGTGCCATAGGTTTGGTTAGAGCTTCAAAGGAACTTAGTCTAGTCAATGAAAACTTAATGAGGCTAATTCAAGCACAATAGTAGGGAGTCCAAGTAGCTCTAGCAGAGCCATTTTAAGGTGCATAGCAATAACTAGAAAAGGATACTAAGAACACATTCGAATATGTACCTTTTTGAAGCATAGAAGATACAAATGATGAAACTATTAAGGAGGAAGATAAGGATATGAGAAATCCAAGTGGAAGAATACTAAGGTCTAAGATTGGTCAGGTGTCCAAGACCAATCCCTTAGTGTATGACCATTTGTCCACTAGGAATGAGATTGAGGATGGCCATGACAGAATACCTATGAGAAGGTAGAGAGATCAGAGAGAGCATCACCATACAAAGGGTTCTCATAGATCGAGGAGACATAGATCAAAGGATCTAGAAGGCCTTGATGAAGTCAGACTGTTGGAGAGGTTCCAAGGCCTAAGACCTACATAGTTTGATGGAGGAGCCGGGCTAGAGAAAGCTGAGGAGTGGTTAATCTTCATTGAAAAAATGTTTGAAAGGATGCCACTCAGCTTTACTAAAAGAGTGTCATTGGCTACCTATAATCTGGTAGGCAATGCAGAGATATGGTGGAGGAGCACCAAAGATAGATATGCCATCTAGAAGGGTAGAAGGCTTGGAGAAGACATGGAAATGACTTGGCCAGAGTTCACCTAGCTGTTTCAGGAGTAGTCCATTAGTGATGCTATCAAGGATATAGAGCAAGCTGAATTTGATGCTCTAAGGCAGGACAACCTCAGTGTCCTAGAGTATGAGCATAAATTCAATCAGTTGGTGAGCTATGCTCCTCAGTATCATAGACTAGAGGAGTTAAAGGCCAAAAGATTTGTCAAAGGCCTAAATTCAGACTTTAGAAAGGCTGTTAGACCTTTTGGAGTAGTTACATACTATAAAGCAGTGGAAAAAGCTCTATTAGTAGAGCATGAGGAGTATGAGACTAAGTACTTTCCTAGTGGACGAGGGGAAAGTAGCTAGGCAAGAGGCAAGCAGATGAAGCCACCACATTGCAAGAGAATTGCAAAGAATTCTCATCTTGGTGGTGAGGGCAAGGGTAAGGGGAAGTTCCCACGCCTAAGGTGCCCTAAATGTAAGAAGTTTCATGGAAAGAAACCTTGCTATTTTGACACCCAAGCGTGTCTAAGATGTGTATCCATGGATCATTGGATCAAAGACTACCCACGGGCTTAAAGGAGGCCAGAAGACCAAGGTCCAGTAAGGACTATTTGGGCAGGACCTAGAGGGGGAGCACCTAGGGAGGGATAGCAGAGGCCAGTTCCTGCAGTGCCTCAACCTCCAGTGCAAAGAGCTGGCAGAGTCTTCCAAGTGGAGAGGCCAGAGACATCACAGTAGGGAAGAGTACTAAAAGGTAACATTTACCTTCATGATATGCCTGTTAATGTTCTGTTTGATATTGGTGCATCCGTGTCTATCGTGGCTAGGAAATTTGTTGATGCCATGAAATTACTTACTAAAATCATGCCTATGATATCCTTAGTGAAAACAGCATGTAGTCAATGTCTTTTCACTAATGACCTAGCTAAGGATTGTGAGCCAGTAGAATGAAAGACTAAGGTTATGACTAGTCTGCTAGTGTCAGACATTCTTATGTATGCTTTAGTGCTAGGTATGAATTGGCTTTCTATGCATAACATAAGAATTGATTGTGCTAGGAGGGAAATCACATTGCCTGATGGTTAAGTGCATGGATTAGTGAATTCTAAGGAATTAGTGTATAAAATGCATGGCATGGAGCTAGAGGTACTAGATGAGATACCGATGATTTCTGAGCATGATTACTGTTATGCATTGAATGAATTACACTATGATGAGGAAGTGGATAGAATACCTTTAGTGAGAGACTTTCCACAAGTCTTTCCTAAAAACCTGCTAGGTATTCCTCCGCTATGGGAAATTGAGTTTAAGATCAAGTTGCAACCAGGAGCTAGTCCAATATCCATACCTCCTTACATAATGCCAATCACAGAGATGAATGAGCTCAAGAAACAACTTGATGAAGTTCTTGAAAAAAGGTTCATAAGGCCAAGTGTTTCACCATGGGGAGCTCCTGTTCTCCATGTGAAAAAGAAGGATGGATCTTTGAGACTATGCATTGACTACAGGAAGCTAAATGCAGTGACTATCAAGAACAACTATCCACTCCCTAGGACTGAGGATCTTTTTTTATCAACTTAAGGGAGCTAAGACCTTCTCCAAGATAGATTTAAGATCTGATACTTCTAGTTCACAATAAAGGAAGAGGACATTCCTAAGACTGCATTTAGGACCAAATTTGGGCATTATGAGTACACAGTCACCCTATTTGGCTTAACTAATGCCCCAGCTGCTTTCATTGACCTGATGAACCGAGCGTTCAGACCATATCTGGGCAAATTTGTGGTTGTGTTCATTGATGACATCCTAGTGTATTCCAAGGATGAAAATGAACATGAACATCATCTTAAGATCATCCTAAGTCTTTATTGGAACATGATGCTGGATAGCTACTGCACAACACAATAAGTACCACATTAAAAATACCAAATGTATTCCTAAAATCACCAAACTTTCCAGATCAAAACTAGACATACGGAAGTTCATGTACCAGAAATTTCAAATCAAAACTCAAACCACAAATTTCAGTTTGAATGAGATCTTTCTGCTAGACCTAAAATAACAGAATTAAGGGGAGTATGTTTCATTGAGAAACTTAGTAAGGGTAGCACTTGGATTCAATTGGCAATGTAACCATCATTAAAACCTACATCCAAAGACACTAAAACACAAAAAACACAATGCATATTTACAAGATATAACAACCAAATGCAGCAGCCATTCACAGCTAACAAACACATGAAATGCAGCAGCAACAATAACCATAGATTAATCCATAAAACATGTAATAAACTTAAATAAATCACTATGGCAGCCCTCCTCAAGCTAACGCTTGGTCGTAGGATGATTTAATGCTAGTTAGTACTAACTTTGGGCTCTAAAAATCCTCACTTTACTGCCATCATTGTGCACTTCACATTAGGACACAAATCCTTCAATAAGTGCACTTCCTTCACTAAGCTTGGTTCATCAAGCTCATAGCTCTATTCCTTAGCCCTAGCTCCATGGTTGTTTGAAAATTGTAGAAAATAGTCCATGAGAGCAAGAGAACCCTTACCTTGAGTGTATGCTGAAATTGGAGCTTGATCCTATGTGCACTCAAGTCTTAGCACCACATAGCTTCCAATTGCTTCCTTTTGCCTTCAATTTAAATCAATTGCAAGTTTGAAGGTGTGGTGGCTATGAAGGAAGTGTGGTTGTGTTCTTGAGCTAGAGAAGGATGAGAATGAGAGAGAGATAAGTGATTTGGCCACTTAAATGGTCTTAAATGAGGTTAAGGGCACAAAACACACTTAAATAAGCTTAACCTTGCTTTATGTAATTTTCATTCTCACTAATTATGGTTTCTTTTCCTTAAACTCATTAGTACACATGTGCCCAATGTTTTTAACCAATTTATCAAGTCTTGGCTACCTCCCCCATGGTGGGATAACCCCACAATTCCACCCTTTAACTTAAGCCAAAAGCTTAAACACCTTAAGGTTTACATTAAGACATTTAGTTCCTTAATGCCTTTATTGTTTCCTTTGTCCAAACTTGACTTCCATGAACAATTTGGCCCTCTAATAGCACTTTCATACCATTCATGTCCTTGCCATAACTCTCCAAGTCTTTTTCTTAGAGTTTTTTGCAATTGAGTACCCAAATTTCCAAAACCTTACAAAAAAGTTCATAGGTTGCTTGACAAACAAGCAATCTTTAAGGCTTTTCTTGGGGGCCAAGTTACTAACTTGGAACACTTTTAAGGAGGTGTTGATCATGCCTTTTACCCCCCACACTTCAATCACTATGGTGAGAATTACACAGTATAATGGTTTTTAGACATTATGACGCACTTGTAATTCTCCCATTTTTGTGAGGTGGAAATAATCCTCCCCCCCTTCAAAATTTTGGTCCTCCAAAATAGCCTCTAGCTTTGGGTATTCGTCAGGATACCTTCCCAAAAGGTCTTTTTCAGTTTCCCAGGTTACTTTTCTTTTAAAGTGGTGTGATCACTGAACTTTAACCATGGGAATAAGTTTGTTTCTTAACCTTTTAGTATCCTTGGCTAAGATAGCTATAGGTTTCTCTTCATATGTCAAGTTAGGTTCCAGCTATATGTCTTCCATTGCAATAGCATTGTTTGTGTCCAATAGACACTTCTTAAGAATACTGATGTGAAAAACATTATGAACACTTGACATGTTTGGCGGTAGAGCTAACCTATATACTACCTTGCCACGTCCTCCAAGATCTCATAAGGACCTATGTATCTTGGAGCTAACTTGGTTCTTTTACCAAATCTGACAGTGCCTTTGGTTGGTGCAACTTTCAGCCAAACATTGTCACCAACCTTAAATTCCAAGTCTCTCATTCTTTTGTGCACATAGGCTGTGGTCCTTTCATTGGTTGCCTTTAATCTCTCTTGAATTTTCTTGATTTTGGCAGCTGTTTCTTCAATAATTTTAGGACCCAACTCTAGCCTGTCTGAGGCTTCCACCCAATAGTGGGGTGTCATGCACCTTCTTCCATATAATGCTTCACAAAGTGTCATACCAACGGTACTTTGGTAACTATTGTTAGATGAGAATTCCACCAATGGAAAGTGTTGGTCCCATTCATCATTGAAATCCAACACACAGCTCCTGAGCATGTCTTTCAGTATCTGTATCAACCTTTCAATTTGCCAATTAGTCTAAAGGTGGTAAGCAATACTAAGGTGGATTTTTGTTCCTAGTGCTTTTTGAAAAGTACTCCAAAATTGTGCTGTAAATGTTGGATCTCTATAAGATACAATGGAGTCTGCCACTCCATGTAGTCTCACTATCTCATGACATACTTCTAAGCTAACTTCTCCAAGGAGTTTGTGAGTTTCATAGGTAAGAAATGGGCACACTCAGTCAGCCTATCCACAATGACCTAAATTGTATCATGCCTTAATCTGGTCATACGCAACCCAGTCAAAAAGTCTACGGTTATGTTGCCTCACTTCCTCACTAGTATAGGTATAGTCTGTAGGGTACCAACTAGCTTCTGGTGCTCTACCTTTACCCTCTGGCATGTAGCACATTTGGAGACATAAGTAACTATGTCTCTTCTCATGCTTGGCCACCAGAAGTGAGTCTTCAAGTCTTTATACATTTTCTCACTTCCTAGATGGTTGTTCAACTTGCTTGTGTGAGCTTCTTCAAGTAATTCATCCCTAAGCTTTGGTCCTTTAGGCACATAGATTTGGTCCTTGAAGTACAGTAATCCTTGCTTGTTGGCAAAGGATTGATACAAGGAACCTTTTTTCTTTCTTGAAATCTTTTATAGTTTTTGGTCTTTCCCATTCTTGCACTACCTTGACCTTTTCAGGGTCTGCCTTAAGTCCTTGTGCATCTATGATGTGTCCTAAGAAAGACACTTCCCTTATCTAGAATTCACACTTGGATAACTTGGCATAAAGCTAATGTTCCAATAGAGTCTTTAGGAAAATCTTCAAATGATGTTCATGTTCATTTTCATCCTTGGAATACACTAGGATGTCATCAATGAACACAACCACAAATTTGTCCAGATGTGGCCTGAACACCCTGTTCATCAGGTCCATAAAAGAAGCTGGGGCAATAGTCAAACAAAATGGCATAACTGTGTACTCATAATGCCCATATCCGGTTCTAAATGTAGTCTTAGGAATGTCCTCTCCCTTTATTCTCAACTGGAAGTATCCAGATCTCAAATCTATCTTGGAGAAGATCTTAGCTCCCTTGAGTTGATAAAAAAGATCCCCAACCTTGGGGATTAGATACTTTTTCTTGATAGTCACTGCATTTAGCTTCCTACAGTCAATGCATAGTCTCAAAGATCCATCCTTCTTTTTCACAAGGAGAGCAGGAGCTCCCCATGGTGAACCACTCGGCCTTATGAACCCTCTTTCAAGAAGTTCATCAAGTTTTTTCTTGAGCTCATTCATCTTTGTGATTGGCATTCTGTAAGGAGGTATGGATATTGGACTAGCTTCTGGTTGCAGCTTGATTTCAAACTCAGTTTCTCTTAGTGAAGGAATACCTGGTAGGTCTTTAGGAAAGACTTCTGGAAAATACCTCACTACAGGTATTTTATCCACTTCCTCATCACAATGCAATTCATTTAATGCATAACAGTAATCATGCTCAGAAATCATAGGTATCTCATCTAGTACCTCTATCTCCATGCCATGCATTTCATACAATAATTCCTTAGAATTCACTAACGCATGCACTTCACCATTAGGCAATGTGATTTCCTTCTTAGCACAATCAATTATTATGTTATGAATGGCAAGCCAATTCATACCCAACACTAAATCATACTTCGGAATGTCCAACACTAGCAGACAAGTCATGACCTTAGTCTCTCCTACTACTAGCTCACAATCATTAGCTAGGTCATTAGTGAAAATGTCACACCTCACACAGGCCCTGGCCTGTAAGTCCCCAACCTGACTCACAAGCCCAAACTAAAAACTGGGTAACTAGCTCTCAGCCTAACCCAAAGGAACTAACTTTAAGTCTTATTTTCTTAAGGTAATGGGCCTAGGAGGTGGCCTAGGTGGCTTTCAAACCAAACTAGTAATTACTTGCAGCGTAAGTAAGGCCCAAACCACTTTCTTGCATAACAAGCAAGGCAACGAATAATGCAACTTCCAGTGCATACTTGGTGTGCAATCAAGTGTGCTACCTACATGGCAACCAAGAAGCCCACAATGTTGGTTTAAGTTTGGAAAACCACAAGGAGTAATGCATGTAGCTCTCGGCCATCAAACATACATACAAAGGTGCACCATAAAACTTGCAAGGTCATGCCATTAACAACACTCAAAAGTGCCAAGCCTTGGCCCATAATGCTTATAACACATATCCATACATATAATCATCCATACTCCCATACATAACTTGGCATACAAGGTTCTCAAAATAACATCACCATCTAGGTATCCAAGACTACAAATATACACAACCAAAAGTGTAGTCTACCTAGCAAATAACATGGCTAATAATGCCAAGCACCCATAAGTTGTTCATGCCAAGTTATATACAGACCGAGACCAAACTCCTAGTGCTCAAACATCACCTTAAGGATCCCATACAAAAGCACACACTGCAACACCAAGCCCGTGGCCATGTTCATGGTCATAAAGGTGAAAAGCAAAACCAGAGCTAAAGTCCAGGTATCCATGCTCCCCTAGACAGTTCCCACTCTATAGCCTGCAAGCTTAAACCATAAGTCTCGGCCAACTCACAATAAGACTTGCAAATAATTCTAAAGTGTCAAGCCAAGCACACATTGGCACATACCTTAGCAACAAAGCAAATAAACACTAAGTGCACACACAAGGCAGCTTAGCACTACTCAGGCTGAATATCCTTGCCTGAAAAAAATGGAGAATGGGAAGTGAGTTTAACTCAGTAGGATTCACTTCATTATACCCAACTCTTAAAGAGTTTATTTAGTTAAGCCGAGTGAACACTCAAGGCTTAACCTCCAATTAGTTAGCTCAACCTGCAAAACAAACATAAAGACAAGAAAAGCAGGTGTATATATACAATAACAATAATGGGGGTTAGCATGCACAAGAAATCACCAAGGCACACAAGTACTCACACACACTTCACATTGTTGCTCTCGGCCATATAAGCCATACATGTACCCGTGTGCAATCCTTGCACTTAATCTTACCAATAACAGTCCATATGGAGCTCCCAAAATGCCAAGCAAATAGGCCACATTCACTTGCATTTTTAGTACATGTACCATAGTCAATTAGCTAATCAACATTCCAACCAAATATAACCAATAAGCCCATCAAGTAACTAAGATCACATGGCAAATTTTAACCATCACTTAGCCACCTTAACACTTGAACCATGGCATATATTACCAAGCGAACTCAAGTGTAGTGAACCCTACCTCAAGCTCTCGGTCTCCAATAAAACTTCAAGTGTCCAAGTGCCTTTCAACCTCAATGCCTACCATAATAAGGCATAATCATTAACAACATAACCCATGGATCAAATACCATGATTTCAATGAAAGACACTATCACCCAACACTTTGAAGCTCTCGGCCATATAAGCCAAAATACTTAAACATAAGCTGCCCATTAATCTCACATACCATGAGCCATTATAATCTCCAATAAACAACAACCATGGCATTAATGCCAAGTAACCAAGTGAAATATACCATTTCACTCCAATTCAAGCTTTCGGCCAAAGCACACATTTTTATCTCATGGTACTACTCAACATTCCATTACACCAAATGAGTAGTCAAACAACTAATAAGCTTACTCATGGCACAATTACCATGTAACTAAGCAAAATACATGTAAACACCATTTCCACCCTTTCGGCCATAGTGCCCATTTCACATATACATGTTCTTCATTCAATCCAATGCCACACACATCTACCAATGCATCATTAAGCATGGTTCATGGCGTTAATGCCATGTAAACAAAGGTTGAACATGGGTTACCTCAAAATATACTTTCGGCCAAAGCACTAACTTGCGCAATCTTGGTGTTCTTCACCCAAACAACCTATCACAAGGTTAAATGATCATCAACAAGCATCACACATGGATTAATTTCCATGAATTCCAAGAAGAACACCAAGAACACATGTTCATCATATTCGGCCATAACTAGGTTTTCCACCAAATAATTCAATTGCTTTAATCTCCAAGCTTAGCAACGTATGAGCATTCAAAATCCTTGTTCATGGAAAGAAATACCATGGATTCAAGGAAATACCAAGGTTACCTCAAGAACCCTAGCTCAAATGGTTCGGCCCTTCACCATTTCTTCATAAACAAAGCTTGATTCCAAGTGAGCTTATGCCGAGACAAGCCTTCCTAGCTTGAATTCTTCAAATGGCTTCAAGGTTCTTGAAATCAAGACAAGATTGTGAAGGAGCTCTCTCAAGAATGCTCTCGGTTTAGCAAAGGCAAGGAAGCCCGAAATGAAGCAAATGGACTTAGGCTAGTTTCGGCTGAAAGTCATTGGCTTTAGTTAGCCAAAATGCCAATTTCACTTCCATTTCTTTGCATGGCGCAATATAGCCCTTAAGTCCACTTATGCACAAGGCCGCCACTCAAACTTGTGTCTAAATGGGCACTTAAGTCCACACATGGCTCAAAGTGCCAAGCAAATAAACAACACAAGTACCAAGGCGTCATAAGCACCCATGCATGACCGGCCATGTAACTAACATAAAGACTAGTTAGTTTAACTAGTAACTAGTGAATAGTACACTAGTGGTAGACAAGATTTTGACTAGTAATCATTGTTGTCTCCCAAAAATGGTCTAGTCTTACACTAGTTATTATAGAAATTTGCATGGCCAACAATGCCATCTTTAAACTTGTGGTTTCACTTATACCACTTAACTTAGTGCACAGTTTGGTCCCCTTTCTCAGTTTTCTGTCAGCTTTCCCATAGTATGTTTTCCATGTGCAACTAAGTCCTGATAGTTTCCAGTTTTGCACATAAGTCATTGTGCCAGTCTCCATGGCTCTTCTTTCTTCCCTTTCTGTTTTCTCTCATTTTCCTTGGTTCTCCTTGGCCTAAGCCAAGCACATAGGAGGTGCCTCACAGAAAAGACATTGAATACCTACTGTTTTTACTAACGATATCCTAGGCATGATTGCAATAGGCAATTTCATGGAAACAACAAATTTTCTAGCCACTATAGACACAGATGCACCAGTATCAGACAGAGCACTAACAGGCATGCCATTAAGGTAAATGTTACCTCTTAGTGGTCCTCCCTGCTCTGATGTCTCTGGGCTCTCTACTTGGAAGACTCTGCCAGCTTTCTACACTAGAAGCCAAGGCACTCGAGAAACTAGCTTGTGCTGTCCCTCCCTAGGTGCTCTCTCTCTAGGTCCTGCCCCAATAGGCCTTACTAGACCTTATTCTTCTAACCTCCCTTGAGCCTGTGGGTAGTCTTTGATTCAATTATCCATGGATCCACATCTTAGATAGGCCTGGGTGTCAAAAGAGCAAGGTTTCTTTCCATGAAACTTCTTACATTTAGGGCACCTTAGGCTAGGGAATTTCCCCATAACCTTGCCCTCACCACCAAGATGAGAATTCTTAGCAATTCCTTTGCCACATAGTGGCTTTTTCTACTTGCCTCCTGCTTGACTACTTTCCCCTAGTCCACTATGAAAGTACTTAGTCTTATACTCCTCTTGCTCTACTGATAGAGCTTTCTGCACAACTTCATAGTATGTAACTGCTCCAAAAGGTCTAACAGCCTTTCTAATGTCCAACTTTAGGCCTTTGATAAATCTTTTGGCCTTCATGATATTAAGGAGCATACCTCACCAACTGATGGAATTTGTGCTCAAACTCTAAGACATTGAGGTTGTCTTGCCTTAGTGCATCAAATTCAGCTTGCTTCATATCCTTGATAGCATCACTGATGTACTATTCTTGGAACAACTGTGTGAACTCTGGCCAGCTCATCTCAATATCTCTTCCTGGCCTTCTGCCTTTCTAGAAAGCATACCTATCCCTGGTGCTTCTCCACCACATCTTTGTGCTGCCCACCAAGTTTTAAGTAGCCAGTGACACCTTCTTGGTGGAGTTAAGTATCATCCTCTTAAAAAACTTTTCTATAAAGATTAAGCACTCCTCAGCCCTCTCTATGTTAGGCACCTCCTAAGAGCTTGGCTTAGGCCAAGGAGAACAAAGGAAAACAAGGAAAAATAAAAAAAGGAAGAGTGAGGGGAACTATGGAAACTAGTACAGTGACCTATGTGCAAAACTGGAAACCTTTAGACTTAACTGCACATAAAAACTGGACTATGGGAAAGCTGACAGAAAACAGAGAAAGGGGATCAAATTGTACACTTAGATGAGTGGTACAATTAAAACTACAAACTAAAAGTTGGCATATTCGGCCATGCAAGTTTTTAAGGTGACTAGTGCCATACTAAGCCAAATTGTGGGAGACAACAATGATTACTAATCAAATCTTGTCTACCACTAAAGTACTATTCACTAGTTACTAGTTAAACTAACTAGTTGTTTGTCTAGTTATATGGCCGGTTATACAAGGGTGATTATAATGCCTTGGTACTTGTGTTGTCTTATGTTTGGCATTATGGGCCAAGGAGTGACTTGAATGACATACTAGACACATGTTTTAGTGGCGGCATTGTGGACATAAGGATTTGGGGGCTACATTGTCTCATGCAAATTAATGGAAGGCAAAAGTTAGCATTTTAGCTAACTAATATACTTGTATCACTCGGCCGAAAACAAGTCAAAGCCATTTGTTCTATTTTGGGCTTCCTTTGTTCTTGTCTTGGCCGAGTGTGTTCTGGAGAGTTCATCCACCATTTGGCCTTGAATCCAAGAAATCTTGAGAGCATTGAAGGATTCAAGCTTGGAGAAGTGTGTTTCGGCCTTTGCTTGCTTGGAATCAAGCTTGGTTCTTGGAGATTCAAGGAAGACCGAGCTTATTCAAGCTAGGGTTCCAAGGTATTTCGTGATTCCTCTTGAATACATGGTAATTGTTCCATGAATGAAGAGTTTAAGTGCTCAATTGATGATGAGTTAAGCTAATTGAGCAAGAAATGTTTCGGTTTGGAAGTGGAATGTTGGCCGAATGTGTTGGATGAATGAACTTGATGTTCTTCTTCATTTCCATGGAAATTAATCCATGACTAAGTGTTGTTGTTGCCTATTTGTTCTTGTGCTAGGCAAGTTTGAGTAAAGAACATCAAGTTGAGCAAGTTGGAGTTTGGCCGAAAGGTGCATTTTGAGGTAATTGTGTGTTCCTCATTTGATTACATGGTATTAGTGCCATGAACAATGGTTATTGGTGATTTGGTGATTATATGATGAACTAAATGGATGAAGAACATTGTTATGTGAAAAAGGGCATTATGGCCGAGGGCTTGAAGTAGAGTAAATTGGTGTTCATTACTTGATTATATGGTATTGGTGCCATAAACATTGATCATTGATGATTAGGTGTTTATGTAATGGGCTAGTTTGGTAAAGAACACTATTGTGTGAAATGGGCAGAGTTGGCCGAAAGCTTGGATTAGTGTATTCGAGTGTACTTCACTTGGTTACATGGTAATGATACCATGAGTGATGTTCATTGGTGATTAGATGAGCATGTAATGAGTTAGTGTGATGGATAACACAAATATGTGGAAATGGGCATTGTGACCGAGAGCTTAAGCTTGTGTATTGTAGTGTTCTTCATTGAAAAACATGGTAGTTAATCCATGAGTTTGTGTTGTTGATGCCTATTGTGTTGTTGTGGTAGGCATTGTGTGTGAAGAACACTTGGATATTGGAAGGTTGGCTTGAGACCGAAAGCTATTGAGGTAGGGTTCACTAACACTTGATGTTGCTTGGTAATGTACCATGGTTCAAGTGTTTAGAGTGGCTAAGTGATGGTTAAAATTTGCCAAATGACCTTAGTTGCTTGATGGGCTATTAAGAATACTTGGTTGACTTGTTGATTAGCTAATTAACTATTGTACATGTACTAGAAATGCAAGTAAATGTGGCCTATTTGCTTGGCATTTTGGAGCTCTAAGTGGAAGGGGATTGAAAGGTGGGTGTATGTGTGCATTGTGCACATGGGTACATGTATGGTTTATCTTGGCCGAGAGCAAAAGTGTGGAGTGTGTGTGTGTACTTGTGTGCTTTGATGTTTCCATGTGCTTGCTAACCCCACTTATGGATTATTTGCTATGGTTAATTATCTTGTATATGTATATGCTTGGTTTCTTTGTCTTTGTGTTTGTTTTGCAGGTAAAGCTAGCTAATGGGAGGTTAAGCTTTGAGTGATTACTCAGCTTAACTAAATAGACTCTTTTTAGAGTTGAATATATATAAGTGAATCCTACTGAGTTATACTCACTGCCCATCCTTTTATTTCAGGCAAGGATATTCGGCCTGAGTAGTGCTAGCTTGCTTGTTGCTTGTGTTTTGCACTAAATTGCTTAGTTTCCAAGGTATGTGCCAATGTGTGCTTGGCTTATCATTTTAGGTTCATTACAAGTCTTATATATATGGTTGGCCGAGACTTATGAGCTAAGTTTGCAGGCTGTAGTTGGAGACTTGTCTAGGAGGGCTATGGATACTTGGACTTTGGCTTTGATCATAGTATTTTCTTTCATGACAATGAATCAGGCTATTGGGTTGGTGTTGCAGTGTGTACTTTTGTATGGCATACTTAAGGTTATGTTTGACCACTAGTGGCCTTGGTATGTAATAACTTGGCATGTTTAGCTTTTGGGATTCATGGCATGTAGCCATGTTGGACACTAGGTAGACTACTCTTTTGTGTACATATATGTAGTCCTTGATGCCTAGACTTGTGTTGGTTTTGTTGGGTTTGTATGCCAAGTTATGCATGACTTATGGATGGCAATATGCCTGTACTTGGATGTTGAATGTTTTGGGCCAATGTTTGGCACTTTTATGTGAATAGTTATGAGCCTAAACTTATGGAAATGTGGTGCACTACTATATGCTTGTGAGTTGGCCGAGAGCATCATGTGCATAGTAACTTGTGGTTTTCAAAATCTAAACCAATAATGTGGCTTCTTGGTTGTCATATAAGTAGCACACATGATTGCACACCAATTATGCACTTAAAACTCCATTAAGTGTTGCCTTGCTTGAGATGCAAGTAATCAATTAAAGCCTTGCTTGTTGTGCAAAATAGTGGTATTGGGCCTTGCCTTTGCTGCAAGTAACTGTTGGGTTTGTTTAAAAGCCTCCTGGGCCACCTCCCAGGCTTCTCACCTTAAGAAAATAAGACTTAAGGTTTCCATTGCTTGTTTGGCCGAATTGTAGTCTTTAGTGTTAAAGTGGGTTTGGGAGTTAAACCTTGGAACTTATGGGCCAGGGCCTGAGTGAGGTGTGACACTCTACCCCAACTATTCCATCAAATTGTGGAGGTTTTAGGCCTTGGAACCTCTCCAACAATTTGACTTCATCTATGCCTTCCAGATCATCTGATTTATGTCTCTTGGTTCTGCGAGAGCCCTCTGTATAGTGATGTTCTCTATGTTCGCTCTGCCTTTTCCTGGATTTTCTTTCATTGCCTTCCTCAATTTTATTCCTAGTGGAGGAATGGTCATAGACTAAGGGATTGGTCTTGGACACCTGACCAATCTTAGTGCTTAGTCTTCTTCCTCTTGGACTTCTCCTATCCTTATCTTCCTCCCTAATGGTCTCATCATTTGTTTATTCTAAGCTTTTAGAAGGAACATATTCAGATGTGTTCCTAGTATCGTCTTCTGGTTGCTACTGTGCATCCTGAACTGGTTCTGCTGGAGCTACTTGGACTCCTTGCTGTTGTTTTTGATTCAGCCTCATTAAGTTTTTATTGATTAGAGCTAAGTTCCTCTGAAGCTTTATCCAAACCTAAGGCACTTCAGGGTTTGGTACCCCTTGTTGCCCCTGATTCCCTCTATTCTATCCATTTCTTTGTTGCCCTCTCCTTGTGGCAACCATGTTTACTTCCTGAGTTGATGATTCATCATAGAGCACATATAAAGATCACTGGTATTTCAATGGTACTTGACACTAGCAGCTAACCAAACTAAGTTCATGTATGTAGATGCATGCAATCCAACTATATGCTATGTACATGTACAAACCATGCTCTAACCATGCTTTGATACTAACTTTTGTTACCCACTATGGGGCAGTCCAATTATGGTACCAAAATTGTGCATTTAGGCTCCTAGGATTGGTAATTGATGGCGATGGGGGCCATCAGGATCTCCATTGTATACCATGGAGACTGCAGCAGGGACTTCCGGAAGTGCAGATAAACCCAGGGAGGGGGTGCTCTGTGTGGATCACCTGGGATGGCCGGCAGCGTCTTTGTCTCGTGCTAGGAGGGCCTGCCTGAAACACTCGGAAAACATGGGTTAGGAGGTCCCCAGAGTCTTTTTCTGGGGAGGAGACTCCAACGCCCAAGTCAGTGCTTAGTAGAGGTGGAGAAAGAGTAGTAAGCACAAGGGGTTCTTGCCTGTCGTGTTCTCTTTTGAGGGCTGAGAGGAGAGGAGAGGGAAGCCCCTTTGCCTCAAAGTATTTAGGCGGAGAGAGGAGAGAGATCCCCCCCTGTCTGAGACCATTCCCCCGGCATATATAGGAGGGGGTGAACCCTTCAGATCGTAACACGTGTATGGACGGATGGTATCCGTATTTCTGGGCGTGGGGTCCCCTAGCCGCCTGCAGGCTCCTCGGGCCACAAGCTGCATCAGGCGCAGCCCTACATGACAGGACGTAGGTAGGGGCGGCGCGCCAGAGTGCATATGAGGGCGGCGTGCAGGGTGTTCGGGCGGAAATGTCAGAGACTCCTTGATGGCTCCTGTCGTACCTCCAAGGTCCCCTTGGTTGATGTCTCCCTTCGGAGTGAGGGGCCTTCTCCCAGAGTCACACCGGTACTTCGGGGTATTTACGGGCGCCGAAGTTGGTCCCTTCAGGGGGCTTTCACCTGCAGAAGGTGGCTGGCACTTCTCCTCGAAGCTAGTTCGGTCGCCCTCCCGATGGAGGCGATACGGTAGTTTCCCGAGGTTGGTATTGGCGGGCTACCGAGGTCGCGTGCCTCAGGTGTTTGGCTCCCTTCTTCCCGGGGTCCTTAGGTGTTCGGGGCGATAGCACTTCGGCTATCACATGCCCCCCCTCGGAAAGCCGGAGTGGAGACTTCGGCTAGTGGTCCTTTCGGGAGCGCTTTTCGGGACTCGGAGTGCGACGTTCGCAGGGGAGGTGATTTACCACATAGGGGGTAAGCCTTGTTCGGGCAGGTGTTACCTGTTTTCCCTTTGGTGTTCTCGAGATACCCAACCTCTTTACTTTTTCTTCCATAGGCTAGTGGACCGTCACGTCTTGAAACTAGGCATGTCATTTTGGAGCAGCGTGCCCGGGTTTTCAGGATGTCAGAAAACGCGTCCTGATTTCTTGTGTCGATCGACACGTGGCAGGTGCTGGTTGGGATGGGCACGCCTTTTTGCGCGCGAGGGGCAATTATGGCGACGTTTCGCCTTCGCGCAGCAGTTATGACGTCCTTTTGGCTGCCCTTCCTCGATCTATATAAGTCTCCTCCTGTCATACTCTTCATTTGTTTTCCTTTGCGTCTCATTTTGCTCTCGTCTGCTTCCGTGCCTTTTTGTGGCGGTATTAACGGCGGAGCGATTTCCGGCATCTTGCACGACGGCGTTCAGGAATCCTGATTTCGGCAAGGCCTTTGGTGGGTTCTTCCTTCGGTTTCTGCTTTTCTTTTTGCTTCCCGAAGTCATTTTTCTTCTTTTTCCGAAGTCTCTTTTTTGGTCAACCATGTCTTCGGCTATTCCCGAGAGCTGGCAATCTCTTATGTCTCACCCTTGTTGCTCCACTTCTGAGAAATTAGAGAAGTGGACAGCCAAATTTTTTCTTCCCTCCTACGCCACCACGAGGTTACCCCACCTCGGTCACTTTAGCTTTATGAATCGGGACGACAAGGTTACCGTTTTCCGAGCCCAACTGAAGGCCGGACTTCGGTATCCTCCAGCGAAGATGATTTGCGACTTTTGCCAATTTCATGGCATAGCCGTGAATCAACTTCCTCCCAACTCGTACTGCTATTTCAATGCCTTTCTCTGCATGTGCAGGGTCTTCGGGGTAGAACCCCATTTTATCCTGTTCATGCAGTATTACAAGCTCTATCCGGTTCCGAAGGGTGGCTTTTATTTCATGCTACCTCGGGGATTTGGGAGCAAAAAATTCATGTTCACCTTCGCTACCAAGGATAGTTGGCGAGGGTGGCAAAGGAAGTTCTTCTTCCTAAAGGTGGCGGAGGCCTGGTCGCATGTTCCGACTAAGTGGGCTCGGGGAAAGCTGGAGACGGATGTCGTTGATCCCAAGAAGTTGCTAACTCCTAAGTTGGCGGTGAGGTTTGCGGACTTCGACAGACGTATCCGTGCTGTCGCCGATTGGGATGCCGAGGTCCCTCCACGTTCCCTCTACCCTTTCCCGATCATGTGGAAACTCATGACCGAGGAGGTTCTTCGGGAGTTGGGGGTGGTTACGGAGCACAAGACGGATCTTGGCATGCCAGCTCCTGCTACCGAGGGGAAGGACTCTTGGCTGGTGAAGCTCCTTCGGAGCGAGCTCACTTATGAGGCCTTTTTTGAAAGTAAGTTTTCTTTCAAAGTTTTCAGCATAAGTGCCTGTTTGGACTCACGCTGATGTTTTCCCTCTTTTTCAGAGATGGGCGACGAGTCTGCTGCCTACTATAAGTCTCTCTTCCTTGGTCAGGCCGAGAAGGGAGAACAAACGAAGAAAGGCGTCTCCAAGAGGCGCAAGACTGCTGGGAGCGGACCGTCTTCGGCCAAGAAGGTGAAGAAGGACACCCTTCTTCCACCCCCGGAGGATGCGGCGGGAGTTGGTGTCATTGCAACTTCCACCAAGGTTGGCGATGTCATTGCAACTTCCACCAAGGTTGCAACTCTCGCTGAGCCTGAAACTACGGCCAAGGTTCCTGCCGGGGTCATCGCCCTTCCTGCTTCTTTGAGTCCCACCACGTCGGCAGATCTTGTAGGCTTTTTGGCAGGGAGTCCCTCTGCCGAGGAGCTGGAAAAACGCCGAAGGGACAAAGGCAAACATGTTCCTACCGACATGGAGGAGGTCCGGGACTCCGACGACGACGTCGCTGAGGTTGCGCCAGGTTTGTTTCTTATCTCCTTTTCAGTATTCACAATCCCATAGCTTTCTCAATCAAGGAATTTTGATGGGGCTCATGCTTTTTTCTTTTTTGTAGAGGATCTGGAGCCCTCATTCCCACATCCCAAAGCTTGGATGGTCGAGCATGCCCGAAGATGGGCTCTTCGGGATTCCCACGTCCCAAAGGACAAGGTTCCAAGGGAGCCGTTCTGGTCTTTCACGGAGGACATGAACCTGTTCTCCGAGGATTGCCGGGAAATGGCTCCCCAGATGGCGAAGGGTGTGCTCACTCAGGCCTCCTTCAAGGCAGTTGCTGAGGAGTGCACTTCCGAGGACTCTCTTGCCGCCAAAGTTTCTGAGTATGCTACCCAGGTATTTCTTCAGGCCTCTTCATTTTTCCTCCCCATTTTTTGTCTAAGTGTTTTTGGCTTTCCTCGTGTAAATTTCACTAAGTACCTTCTGTTTTGCAGCTTCTGGGGTATAGTGGATACCTTCGAGCTTGGGCAGCAAAGCAGTCTTCGGTTAGAGGTTGGGCCGAAGATAAACTTGCGAAGGCCAAGGTTTTCTGCGCTAACTCGGTTGTGACAAACGCCGACTTGAGCCGCATAGCCAAGGAGAAGGTTGCCAATCTTAGGGAGGAGTTCTTGAAGGGCCAAGATGAGCTCTTGAAGGATATCTCCAAGAAGATGTCCGGCCTTGGTGACAAAGTAGTGAGCCTGACTTCGGCCAATGAGATCCTTCAAAAGGAAAAAGAAGGGGAATCTTCCCTTTTGGCGAAGGCGATGGCTGAGAATGCTGAACTCCAAGCCAAGGTCGACTCGCTGAAGAAGGATTCAAAGAAGAAGAAGAAGATAAAGGAGCTGGAGAAGGAGGTCGAAGTCCTTCGGAAGGAGGTTTCGGATCTTTAGAATGAGGCGGACGATCTGGACGTCGAGAAAGACAAGGCCGTTCAGGCGACTAAGGTTGCCTTTCAGGACAGCTTCTGCCTAGCTCGTCACCAATTTCTGAAGAGATATTCGGACCTCGACCTTTCCTTTTTGGCTGCCATGGATATTCCCGAGGGGCCTCGGTGGACTTGGTCTAAAGTCGAGTTCCTCAACCTGGCGTTTGCTCCTCCTTCTGCACCGAAGGCAACGGCCAAAGACAAAGGAGCCGAAGCTTCCCACGACGCCGGGGACCCTTAGATATTCTAGAGCCTTTGGCTTCTTCTTTTTCTTTGTATTTTTCTTCTTGTAACCTTCTTCTTGTACTAAGACCTTCTTCAATAAATTTTCCTTCATAATTTAGTTAAGTCTTTTAAGCAATTTTTGTTTCCTAATTGTCCCGACCACTTTCGGTCAAGGGACTTAGGAAAGGCATATTTCGCTCGTTTCCTCGGCCAACCTTTGGGTAAACGTTCGTTGTTGGCGAAGTTCCCTTAGGCAAATTTTAGCCTGTCGGCCATATTCGATAGACTTCACCTTTTTTGGGCATACAACCCAATGAACTTTAGAAGGAAAACGAGACTTTCGGGAGTGGATGGACTTCACCTTTTTTGGGCACATAACCCTATCAATTTCGGGAGGAAAACAAGATTTTCGGAAGTTGATGGACCTCACCTTTGTTCGGCGAGTATTTTCAGATAGGGGAGAACTTCTGTACTTAGAGAAAATTTCTCACTTGTACAATTTCTCATCTAAAATTCTAAGTATAGAATTTCTTTAAGGCCTCCGAGTGCCATGCATTTTTTAGTTTTCCTCCTTCGGTGCTAGCAAGCTTGTATACTCCCTTTCGGACCTCTTCTAGGACCAAATATAAGGCCCTTTCCCGTTTGGCCAAGGTACCCCATGGGTTGGTTTTCGGGGTTTAGACTCAGCCTTTCGGAGAACGAGGTCTCCTTTTCCTATTCCCTTTGGCCTGTCATGCAAGTTTGCGCTCCTAGCCACTTTTGCTAGAAGGCCTTTCTTCCGAGCTTGGCCATTTTTCTTTGTTCGTCAACTAGGTTGAGCTTAGTTCTCAACCTGAGGTCATTTCCTCTTTCGTCGAACACTTGTATTCTAGCTGATGGCCATACTACTTCGAATGGATAATGGCCTTTGTACTGGAGAGGTGTCTCCCTCGTGGCCCCTCGGGGAGTTGTCTAGTATCTCCTTAGTACATCCGGAAGTTCTCCTGGCCACTTTCCCTTTGCTTTTCCCAACCCTTTTTTATAGTCCCTCTTTATAGTTCTGTTGGCTACCTCAACTTTGTCTGTTGCTCTGGGGCTGAGCTAGTGGGGCAGAGTGCGTTTTTATTCCGACGTTGGTGATGAATTCTTGGAATCCCTTGTTCATAGACTAGGGACCATTATCGGCCGTTATCACCGTCGGTATGCCAAATCTGCATATCACGTTCTTCTAGATGAACTTTTGTATATCTTTTGCCGGAATGGTTGTTAGGGGTTCTGCCTCGTTCCACCTAGTGAAGTAGTCCACTGCTGCTACGCAGAACTTCACTCCTTCGGGTGCTGTCGGGATGGCCCGGTGAGGTCTATGCCCCATACTGCAAAGAGGCAAAAGGTAATCTTTCAGGGTTATCCACTCCGAAGGCAGTCTTTGGGTACGGACGTGTCTTTGGCAATTTTCACGCTTCCTAGATGAACTGTCTTACACCCGTTTTTGCCGATACCTTTCTGTAACGAACTTGCGTACCCTTGCCGGTATAATTTCTCGTTAATTAGGAGATGTCGTCCGGAACGTCTTTGCACTTTTTACCGCTTCATGAGGGTTTTTTTGGGGACTCTTCGGTTGCGAGATTCTTCTTCGGAGGATCTTTCCTCCCTTCGTCCGAAGTTACTACATTTAGCGCTGCCATGCTCGGATGGCTCACCATTTTGGTAACCCTTTTTTCTTCTTCTTCTCGATTTTTTTTTGTCAGGCTGTCTGCTTCTTCGGCA
>SMDT01001009.1:0-117891 GCA_005392925.1 Aquilaria sinensis | reverse complement strand
AGGGGAAAGCCGAGAGACAAAATGAGAGATCAAGTGAGATGAGTGACCATGAGGGGAAGAAGAGTGGAGAGTTCCCAACAGAAAAGAATGAAAGGAAGTTGAGTGGAAAAAATGAGTGCTATATTGCTAAAATGAGTGATGTGAGGAAAGCCATTCAAGCACAAAGACCAGTGCTTCTTTTAATTTACAAAGAATCTTTACTTGTTGTCAATGATCTAACACATCTTCCTAGTGTTGCTGTGTCTTTGTTGCAGGACTTTGAAGATGTTTTCCCTGAAGATCTGAGAGGTTTGCCTCCAATTAGAGGCATTGAGCATCAAATATACCTAGTCCCGGGAACACCAATTCCAAATCGGCCAGCTTATAGAACCAATCCCGAGGAGACTAAGGAGATTGAAAAGCAAGTAAAGGAGTTGTTGGACAAAGGCCTTGTGAGGGAAAGTTTGAGTCCTTGTGCCGTACCTGTACTTTTGGTGCCAAAGGAGGATGGTTCATGGCGCATGTGCATGGATTGTAGGCCTGTCAACAAGATCACTGTAAAGTATAGACATCCTATTCCTAGACTTGATGATATGCTTGATGAGTTGCATGGTTCTACTTTGTTTTCAAAAATTGATTTAAAAAGTGGGTACCATCAAATTCGAATGAGGGAAGGGGATGAATGGAAAACTGCTTTTAAAACAAAGTTTGGACTTTATGAATGGTTAGTTATGCCTTTTGGACTAACTAATGCTCCTAGTACTTTCATGAGACTTATGAATCATGTCTTGCGTGACTTCATTGGTAAGTTTGTTGTTGTGTACTTTGATGATATCTTAGTATATAGCAAGAACTTAGAAGAGCATGTTGGACACCTCACACAAGTACTAAGCACTTTAAGAGGACAAAAGTTGTATGCTAACTTGAAGAAGTGCTCTTTTTGTGTTGACAAAGTTGTTTTCCTTGGATTTGTTGTGAGTTCACATGGAATTGAGGTAGATCAAGAGAAGGTGAGAGCCATACAAGAATGGCCGACGCCAACATCCATTACTGAGGTGAGATCTTTCCATGGGTTAGCTAGCTTCTATAGGAGGTTTGTTAGAAATTTTTCTACCATTGCTGCACCTCTAACTGAAGTTATAAAGAAGAATGTGGGATTTAAGTGGGGAAAAGCTCAAGAAGATGCTTTCGGGTTGTTAAAAGAAAAGTTATGCCATGCACCACTTTTAGCTTTGCCTAACTTTGCTAATACTTTTGAAGTTGAGTGTGATGCTTCAGGTATAGGCATTGGAGCTGTATTGATGCAAGGAGGCCGCCCCATTGCATACTTTAGTGAGAAGTTGAATGGTGCTAGCTTGAACTATCCCACATATGACAAGGAGCTCTATGCTTTGGTAAGAGCTTTGGAGACTTGGCAACACTATTTGTGGCCAAGAGAGTTTGTGATTCACACTGATCACCAAGCCCTTAAGTTTCTTAGTGGGCAAGGTAAGTTGAATAGGAGGCATGCTAAATGGGTAGAGTTTATTGAGTCATTCCCATATGTTATCAAATACAAGCAAGGTAAGGATAATATAGTGGCGGATGCACTTTCAAGAAGGTATGCTTTACTTTCGGCTTTAGATGCAAAAGTTTTGGGTTTTGAACACTTGAAGGATTTATATGCTAGTGATGATGATTTCGGTGAGATTTATTCTAAGTGTTCTAAGTTTGCTTTTGAGAAGTTCTATCAAGTTAATGGGTTTCTTTTCAAAGAAAACAGGTTGTGCATTCCAAAGACATCTTTGAGGGAATTGCTCACAAAGGAAGCTCATTGTGGAGGACTTATGGGGCACTTTGGACAAGCCAAGACTTTGCATACTTTGAAGGAACATTACCATTGGCCGAATATGGTAAAGGATGTGAAGAAGGTATGTGAGCAATGCATTGCATGTAGGAAGGCAAAATCCACTCACACTTCACATGGATTATACACACCACTTCCTACACCTAGTCATCCATGGGTAGATATTTCTATGGACTTCATTGTTGGATTGCCTAGGACTAAGAGAAACCGTGACTCAATCTTTGTCATAGTTGATAGATTTTCTAAGATGGCTCATTTTATTCCATGCAATAAGACTGATGATGCTATTCATGTGGCTGAATTGTTTTTCAAGGAGATTGTTAGACTTCATGGTGTTCCTAGAACTATAGTTTCGGATAGAGATACTAAGTTTCTAAGCCACTTTTGGAGGACTTTGTGGGGTAAGCTAGGAACTAAGCTTTTGTTTTCTACATCTTGTCACCCACAAACTGATGGGCAAACTGAGGTAACCAATAGGACTTTAGGTTCCATGCTTAGAGCTATCATTGGTAAAAATTTGAAAGCTTGGGAAGATTGTTTGCCTCATGTAGAATTTGCTTATAATAGATCCATGCATTCTACTACTAGTTTGTCACCTTTTGAGATTGTTTATGGATTTAATCCTTTAACTCCATTGGATCTTTTACCATTACCTACTCATGAGGTATCTAGTTTGGATGGTAGTAGGAAGGCCGAGAGCATCAAGAGGTTGCATGAGAGGGTTAAGCAACAAATTGAACACAAAAATCAACAAGTTGCTAAGAAAGCCAATCAAGGCCGAAGGAGAGTTGTGTTTGAGCCTGGAGATTGGGTTTGGTTACACATGAGAAAAGAAAGATTTCTAGCTGCAAGAAGGACTAAGCTTCATCCAAGAGGAGATGGTCCATTCCAAGTCATTAAGAAGATCAATGACAATGCATACATGCTAGACTTGCCAGGTGAGTACAATGTGAGTGCTACTTTTAATGTTTCTGATTTATCTTTGTTTGAACATGCAGATTCGTGGACGAATCCTTCTAAGGAGGGGGGGAGTTGATATGATCAAGGAAGGCACACATGGAGAAGGCAAGGACCCATTGAAGGTTTCTAGTGGACCTATGACAAGGAAGAAAGCTAAGGAGCTCTCAAGTGCACTACAAGCCTTTGTTTCAAGTTTCTTCATGGAGAATGGACATGAAACTTCACAAGGAGCTGCTGGAACTTTCAAGAAACCATATGGAGAGGATGGATATGCTTGGTACTCAGTTCTGGAGTGCTTAGACAAGTCACAAAATAAGGACACCAAGGATACCACTCAAAGTGCACCATTTGAGCCACCTTAAGTGTTCTTGATGCATTTTGTGCCCATAAGCTGGATTTTTGAGCTCTAACTTTCCAGACTTCTTTTTACACATCTAAGAGGAAGATTCATGTCATTGGAACTCAAAGATTCAAGCTGTAAGCTAAAGATACAAGTGAAAGCCCTAAAGTGCCCAAAAATGCACCCGAAAAGGCTATTTGGGGGTTTTCGGGTTTAATCTTGCATTTGAATTTTATTTTCGTTCAATTAATGTTTAGATACATTATTTAGGATGTTATTTAGGCTATTAAATTAATTCAGGTCGCTTAGGAATGGTGGCATACGCTGCATACACAAAACAAGTTAGAAAAGGTTTAGGAATCCTAATTGGACTAGGTTTTCTTAAGTCCTTTGTAACTAGGTTTCCTAGGTGACTTGGGCTGCGAATTTTTCCCAAATTTTTACCCTATTTTAGGCCTATATAAAGGCACATATTCTGGATGTAAACACACAGATTAATGCCAAAATAATATTGCTTTTTGGAGAGGTTTTCTCTTTGGTTCTTTGTGGACTGCCTTGGTGCACAAGTGTGCTTGTGTTCTTGGAGTTCTATACTTCTCGTTTCTAATCACAGGTTGATTAGGGGTGGGGGTTTTAAACCCAGTCTTTTTGATGTCTTGTGGAGCTTGAATCTCATCTTGGGCGCGTTTCATGGTCATTATACCATAGGGGACTATCCTAGCAACATAATGGTCTACTCCTGAAGCCCTGTCAATGAAGAAGGACCATTTTTGTTCTTCTTTATTCGTGATAGAAACCTCATTTTCTACTTCCGGGAGTAACTTGACTATCAAGTCCGTTAGGGTTTGTGCCTTGATCACCTTTCTTGGTTCATAAGTTGTATCATATTCACCAATTTTGATACACCACTTTGACAATCATCCCAAGTGGTCAATCCACTTCATGATATCCCTCAATGGGAGTGTTATGCCCCTTAAAGACCAAAGTACATAGGCCATGGGTTAAATGGATTAAGGGCTTGAACAACACAAGAAACCTAGGAATGTGCTTTATAGAGTTTGAAAATGAAGTATTGAAGGAAGCATGAAGATGGCTTAAGTGTCAGAATGATTCGGTTTCAAACATTGCTTGGTTGGGAAGTAAAGATGCAAATCATGATTTAAAGGGTTGAAGGACTCAATTGAAAATGTATTCGAGTGGCCATTGTGAAGGAATCTTTTATATGGTAACTTAAGTGCTTCATGCAAAGTTGTAAGCTTACTTAAGCTAGCGTTAACCCCATTTTAATGCCACTTGTCCACATCCGGTCACACACATGCTTCCACTCACCATTGCCTCCTACATCTGATTTTAATGCCATTATTGAAGGCTTAAGGTTGATGTTCATGAGGTTCTTAAGTTGTTCTTGAGCCACTAGATATAATTCGAGGTAATTCAGAGAGGAAAGCTTATAGTGAAGGTGATTTCATCAGCAAAACAACTTGAGGAAGGCAATTCTACCTACAAAAAGCTAAGAAAGGGCATAGTTTGAGCTATTAAAGCTTTGAGTAACAAGATTGCCAAGGGAGGTAAAGGCATTATGAATTCACTAAGCATTCATAGTTGGACTATGTTGTTTTAGTGATTACTAGGCACTTGGGTGATGATGATTTTGCCAAGGGATTCTAAGAAGCTACGGCGCTAAGGTTGCTTCAGCAACTATGTGATTTTGCTAATCAGTTATGTTTATGGCAAGCATTACGGCTTAGGATTGAGTAGGCCAATTCAATTCTTAAGCTTGTGACCCCTTGGAAAGCATAGAAAACATTAAGAGGTTAACCAAATTGAACTTAAGATTAAAACCATGCTTGATAATTCTTGTAGGCTATAAATGAAAGCTGGGGTTTGTGGTGTGTGAGTTGTGTGTTTATATGCTTAGTTGTGCATGCTAACCCCCTTATATTACTTAAATTGTTATGTATATACTTGTGTTGTTTTGTGTCTTCATGTCTTTCTTGTAGGTACTTGGAATTTGGCTTCGGTTAAGTTTAGGACTTAACCTATGTGTAGGCCTTTGAGGCCACATAGAGTCATTACTAAGTTATATACTCATGCCTTGTCTCTTATTGTCACAGGAAAAAGGGTTGCTTGAGAAGTAAAGAGACTAAGTGTAATGCTTGAGCTCTTTTAGGTTGGGTAAGGTAATGTGGTATGTTGTGTTATTTGCTCAATGTTCTATACTTGTGTTGTGGGAACATGCCATAGGTTGGATGGAAGTGCTTAGGTTGTGTTATGTATGGGTGTTTGGGTATATGTATGTTTTCAGGTACTTTGGATATAAGGGTGGCCTTGTTAATATTATGCCTAAAAGCCAATCATGAGATGATTGTATTTTGCATATTGAGGCATGATATTTTATTGAGGCATTAATCCAGTAATTATATTTGTTGTTTTGTTTCTGCGTAATGTAATAAACATAATTATAACCCTAGAATGATGATATTCCTAAATGTCCATGGTCTAGTATTATCATGGAGCAGGTTGCAATAATACATAAAGACTAGCATATGTGGAGACTAATATAGGATATGTAGTCTACATATGGGTAGAAGTCGGAGAACATGTGTACTGAACCGAACCACCATGGGAATGCTACATGTATCGTTATATGAGTGTCATAAGTAGTACTTTTAGTGATCATATGTAGTCCTTTGACCTAAGGTTATCAAGGTTCCTTACATGTGAATCACATACTTTGATACTTCTTTTTTTGCTTATAAGTAAGTGAACTTGATGGAGGTCATTGGGTATGTCACATATCATGTGGTGGGTTTTGTATGATCAAGATGGGATTTGTCCTTCCTATATAACGGGAATGATATTTTCGTGCCCCTTGATAGAGTGAGACTAAGACAATGTATGGCCATGCTTGGATGAGTTGATATACGATATCAATGTCACCATTTTAAGTTAGTTTACTTGATAATCAAGAAGCCATATACGATAGTGACACATTCCATGTCTCGTGCTTGGTCTTGATAACTTGAACAAAGAGATAATGGCATATATAGGTTGATACCCAAATGCTATCGCCTCTATCTGGCCGAACTCCCTGCCACAAGAATGGCCAGAAGAAGCTGGTGCTACCCGAGAAAAGGTGTGATCATACACCTCGGGAGATAGCCGAAGAGCTCCGAGCCTGGCACGCCAGGAAAACCCGAGGACACTACTTGCCCCCCCAAGGTTGTGAACAGATCACCTTCGGAAAAGCGGCACCAGACATAGCGAGCCGAACATGATATCCCCGAAGGCGGAACTACCTGAAACTGGGAACCCCCGAACTGTGGGCTTGTTTCCCAAAGAGGCTCCGTCCGTACCAAAGGACGACCTCACCCAGGGACCTCGGGAGTACGGCAGGAGCATTTATGGAAGCATTTAAGGAAGCCTCTGACACATCCTTTCACAGACGTCACAAGCCGCCTCAAAAGGCGCTCTGACACACGGACGCCATCAGAATCACATCATGGCCCATCTCAGCACATGGCTCAAGGAAACCTGCTACCAGCTACCTGTCTCCTACGCCCAGAAATTCAGGAACATCTGACCGAACACGTGTCGCGATCTGAACGGGCTAGGCTCTCCTATAAATACCAGGAATTAATACTTGGCAGGAGGCTGGTTGGCAAAAATACAGCTCCTACACTCTGAGAAAATTACCAGGCGAGACTCCTCAGCCCTTTGTGCTATTTTCTCTGCCTTTCTCTCAGCCACCACTAACTTGGGCGTCGGAGGCTCCCCCCCGGAAAAACACTTCGGGGGCCTCCTAACCCTTTGTTTCTGAGCTTTCAGGCACTCTCCTTTGGGCGATCCAATCCACCAGGCGTTCTTCCTCCCAGAAGTCTCTCCTCCAGTCATCATGACTCTGAACGATGAGGCCCCTGGCCATCATTTGGCGCCGTCTGTGGGAACCCGCTCTGAGATCGCCGTCGTTGAAACTCGGCGTTCTAAGGACAAGGGGCTCCCAAAGTCCCCGTCCGCGCCTGAGACACAACCGGCTGCTGAGCAAACACTCCCAGAGACTTCTGTGCCCGAGGAAGACCGCCCTCTAGTAATCACTATGAGCTTCCTGAAAGACTTTCAGCGTTCGGTCGTGTCTGAAATGACACAGCAGATCGACCGAAGGTGGCCGCAGCAAGCACAGGCCCAGAGACCCCCCTCAGTGACACGCCCTCGGGAGAGGAGTCCCAAGTCTACACATCGCAGTTTGGGGAGTGGAGACCCTCGCGAAGAATCATCCACAGAAATTATAGCCCTCGGGAAACGGCCTGTGGGACAAACCGGGTCCAAGCGACTGAGAGTCTCACAGCGAAGCAGTTCGTCGCCTGAGGCGAGGTCCTTGTCCCCTCAGCGCCGAACTCGCCCCCCGAAGAGGCGCCGGTGATCTCCATTCCCTGAAGAAGGCCCTAGCGCCACAGTGCTTATGGAGAGGATACTAGCACGGCTGGACAGAGTGGAGAAACAAGTGGCCAGAAAACCTGTTTGGGCCAGACTCTCGGGGACCTTCTGCGAAGATGACTCCCCTTTCACTCGTGCCGTCGCTGAAGCAGCCATGCCAGGTGACTTCAGAGTGCCTCGGCTGGAGATTTATGATGGCCGTACTGATCCACAGGCCCATCTGACGAAGTACAGACGCAGCATGATAATGCACGGTGCTGATGACGCTACCATGTGCAAATGCTTTGAAGTCACCCTCACAGGGCCAGCAACTGCGTGGTACAATTCATTGCCTCCGGGGACCATCACTGAGTTCCAG
This sequence comes from Aquilaria sinensis, assembly GCA_005392925.1. Lineage (NCBI taxonomy): Eukaryota > Viridiplantae > Streptophyta > Magnoliopsida > Malvales > Thymelaeaceae > Aquilaria > Aquilaria sinensis. Next base: position 109,974 of record SMDT01001009.1, on the reverse strand, counting down.
GAGTTGTCCACAGCCTTCACCCAGCAGTTCATTGGGAGCAGACCTACTGCGAAGATGCCTGTACAGATGTTCGACATAGAGCAGAGGAAGGGAGAAACCATCCGAGACTATGTCGAAAGATTCAATAGGGAAGCTCTGAGCATCCCAGACTTCCGGCCCGAAATCCGCATTCTTGCCATGACACGGGGCCTTCGGCGGGACTCACAGCTGTTCTACGAGTTCTCAAAGGACCCCCCGGACACCCTCGGAGAATTTTACCGAAGGGCCGAACAGCACATGACAGCCGAGGAGCTGAGAATGGCTGGGCCAAAGTCAGACAACCACCGCGCCGAAGGGTCCAATCAGCAAGCCCGTAATCCTACCGAACAGGCAGGACGATTTCGGAGGATGCGGGGAAGGAAGCCTCAAAGTTTCACGCCCCTGAGCACCACACGGACCAACATCCTCATGGCGCTGGAAAGGCAAGGGACGCAGATTCGGCGGCCAAGGGCCATGACCGCCGATAATAAGAAGAATGCAAAGAAGTTCTGCCAGTTTCATCGCGACCACGGTCATGACACCGAAGATTGCTTCCAGCTGAAGAAGTACATAGAGTCGCTGATAAAACAGGGCCAACTTCGGAAATACCTGCGGATGCCATCCCCGAAAGGCAGAAAAGTGGAGGAAGAAAGGGCCGAAGATGAGGACTATGACTCCGACAGGCGGAGAAACCGAAGTCCAAAAAGGCGCCCTCCACCTCTAGCAGGGGTTATCCAAACCATCACCACGGGGCTACCATCCTCGGAAAGAAAGCGGAAAGCCAGAGAAATTGCAGTCATGGAGTATCAAAGTCCATCAAAGAAACTGGCTCGCAAAGATAGCTCCACCGTCGTCTTCCCCCACGACGATCCGCTGCTGATCATGGCGAGAATAGGGAACTGGGACGTCAAAAGAGTGTTGCTTGATGATGGCTCAAATGCTGACGTCCTATTCTCGCACCTTACTGCCGAGCTTGGGCATCTCCAGCAGCGAACTGAAGCCTGTCACCTCGCCCACCTTCGGGGTTGGACCATCCGAACTACCCGTCCTCGGATGGATCGACCTCCCACTGATGATGAAAGGGACTTCGGTAGACGGAGCAGCTGAGTTGTACGCCTCCACAATGGCGAGGTTCATCGTCATGGACGTCCCGTCCTCGTACAACGCCATCCTTGGAAGACAGACAATGGGGAACCTGCATATTCGCCCTGATGTGAAGTACTTGACTGTCACATTCGCGACCAAGGATGGAGATGCAGAGGTCTTCCTAGACCAAGCCGAGGTAAGAAAGGTGTTTGTAAAAAAACGAAAAGCTCCGGCGAGCAACCTCGCGCAAACGATGGAGGCAAAGGCGCTAGAAAAAGGCAAAGAAGAAGATCTCGCCAAAGCAGAAACGGAAGCAGTAGAGCTTGTCCCAGGTCAATCTACCCGAATAGGGAAGAGCTTGGCCGAAGGTGACAAGGAAAATCTTGTATCCTTTCTGCTGGAAAATAAAGATCTGTTTGCCTACTCGCCGAAAGATATGCCAGGAGTAAACCCTGGCATAATACAGCATAGCCTCAAAGTAAGCCCGGAAGCAAAACCTGTCCGGAAAAAGAAACGGAGCATCTCAGCCCACAAAAGCAACTTTGTCAAAACCGAAGTCCAGCGTCTCCTAGATGCTGAAGCTATCAAGGAAGTGAAGTACCCCGAATGGTTAAGCAACGTGGTCATTGCCACAAAAGAAGGTAGCAGCAAACTCCGGATGTGCATCGACTTCAGAAACTTGAACGATGCTTGCCCGAAAGACTCATACCCTCTGCCGCCAATAGATCAACTGGTAGATTCAACTGCTGAATATGGGCTCCTTAGTTTCCTAAACGCCTTCAGTGGCTACCATCAAATAAGGATGGACCCCGAAGATGAAGAGAAGACTGCCTTCATCACCGAGGGAGGAACATATTGCTATATCAGGATGCCCTTCGGGCTCAAAAATGCAGGAGCCACCTACCAGAGGCTGATGAACAAGGTCTTCAAAGACCAAATGGGGAGAAACATGGAGGTGTATGTTGATGATATGATAGTCAAGAGCAAGCTGCCTGGCTACCACGTTGCAGATTTAGAGGAAACCTTCCAAAAGCTTAGAGCCTTCGGGATCCGCCTTAATCCTGACAAGTGCATCTTCGGGGTGACCTCGGGAAAATTCCTTGGGTACATGGTATCCGAAAGAGGCATCGATGCTAACCCCGAGAAGATTAAGGCTCTGCTTGAATTCCGAACTCCTGTCACGGTCAAAGACGTGCAAAGGCTTACCGGAAGAATAACCTCCCTAAGCAGGTTTATTTCCAGGTACGGAGATAGGTGTCGACCTTTCTTCAAAGTCCTCACAAAGGCAGCAAAAATGGAAGGCAACCTCGGAAGAAATGATCATCCTTGGGATGAAGATTGCCAAAAAGCCTGGGAAGAACTCAAAGTCTACTTGGCCAGCCTGCCGACTCTGCGACAACCTCGGGAGGGAGAGCCCCTCGTACTGTACCTCGCCGTCACAGAAAAAGCTGTGAGCTCGGTCCTCGTGAAAGAAGAAGGGCCAAAGCAATGGCCGGTCTACTATGTCAGCAAGTCCCTGCATGGCGCCGAAGTCAGGTACCCTTTGCTTCAAAAAGCTATATACGCCTTGGTGCTTGCAGGGAGAAGGCTGCGACCATACTTTCAGGCTCACCCCATCATCGTCCGAAGTAGTCTGCCGCTACGGGATGTCATGAAGAGAGTTGATCATTCGGGAAGGCTCTCCAAGTGGTGCATAGAGCTGGGCGAACACGAAATCACGTATGAGCCTCGGAAGGCCATAAAAGCTCAAGCACTGGCAGATTTTATCGCCGAAATACCCACCACTGAGGAGAGCCATTCAGATCCAAAAGAGGGTGAGCCAGAATGGACCTTGCACGTAGACGGAGCCTCGGGGTCCGAACACCAGGGAGCTGGAGTAATTATCAGGGGCCCCGAAGGCCTGGAGGTAATGAAGGCTATCAAGTTCAGCTTCAACGTCACCAACAATGTAGCTGAGTATGAAGCCCTCATAGCGGGATTACGCTTGGCCAGAAAGATTGGCGTGAGAAACTTAAAGGCTCACAGCGATTCCCAGCTGGTAGTTCGGCAGACGGCAGGAGATTATGGGGCGAAGGACCCAATCTTGGCAAAATACCACGAGCTGGTAGCAAAGCTCATCCAAGAGTTTGACGCCGTACGGATCGAAAATGTACCTCGGCGGAATAACACTGAGGCGGATTGCTTGGCGAAGTCGAAAACATACACCGAGGTGCTAGACCATCCGAGCATCTCAGTGCTGAGCATAGCGACCTCGGGAAAAGGATGGAAAGATCCCATAAAGAGATACCTCACAGAAAATATGCTCCCCGAAGACCCCGGCGACGCTGCGAGACTGCGAAGACGCTCCGGCCGATTCTTCCTGATTGGTGAAGAGTTATACCGGCAGGGATATGCAAACCCGCTGCAGAGATGCGTGGCTGAAGAGGATACTGAAATGATCCTTGAAGAGGTCCACGAAGGCATGTGTGGCTCACATATCGGAACTGATGCCCTTGCAGCGGTGATACTTCACCAAGGATACTTCTGGCCTACCCTGAGAAAGGACGCAAGACAGTTCGTCCGAAAATGTGGTAGCTGCCAGAGACACGCGAACATCCAGAGGGCACCCTCGGAGACGGTAAGTTCGACTGACTATCCTTGGCCGTTCGCAGTCTGGGGTATAGACCTTATTGGGCCACTCCCCACAGTCCAGAGGGCACCCTCGCACCCGGAGGCGTGAAATTCTGCGTTGTAGCAGTGGACTATTTCTCTAAATGGGTCGAGGCAGAACCGCTGGCAACTATCTCGGCAAAAGAAGTGCAGAAGTTCGTATGGAAGAACATTGTATGCAGACTTGGCATACCGAGGGTACTAGTAGCTGATAATGGATCCCAATTCATAGACAAAGGATTCCAAGAATTTATCAGCGACCTCGGAATAAAGATGCACTTCGCCCCAGTAGCTCACCCCCAAAGTAACGAGCAGGTGGAAGTATCGAACAGGACCATAAAAGATGGCCTGAAAAAGAGACTGGGAGAAGCAAAAGGGAAATGGCCAGGAGAACTCCAAAGCGTATTGTGGAGCTACCGAACGACGCCCCGAAGGGCCACAGGGGAAACTCCCTTTTCACTAGTCTTCGGGACAGAGGCCATTATCCCAGTCGAGATAGTCAGACCATCAGTACGGGTGCAAATATTTGATGAAGGTGGAAACGACCTCGGCCTCAGAACCAAGCTCGACCTCGTCGGCGAACACAGAGAAATAGCCGAGCTGAGAAGAAAAGCTTTTCAGCAAAGAGTGGCCGCGGCTGTAAACTTACGGGCCAGGCCAAAAGAAATCAAGAAGGGAGACCTCGTTCTCCGAAAGGCTGACTTTGCACCCCGAAGGCCGTCCCACGGAGTACTTCGCGCAAACTGGGAAGGACCTTATCTGGTTCTCGCCGAAGTACGAAAAGGCGTGTACAAACTTGGCGACGCCGAAGGCGTAGAATTGAAAAATACTTGGCACTCAGACGCCTTGAAAAAATTCTACGCCTAAGATGAAGCGGAGGAATTGTAAGTACAGAATGCTCTTAAGGAAAGTTCTTAAGTATCCAAAATTGTGCAAAGTAGAATTCCGCGAAGATGCTCGCCGTAATAAAGCGCAGATTGACCTCCCAGAGTCCCTTGAGCCATCACGCTCGGGAAAAGATGGAGAAATCTCACAGAGGCGGTTTTCCGAAGTCCCTTGAGCCATCATGCTCGGGAAAGATGGGAAATAAGAACGTCACAGAAGTACTCGCCGAAATAAGCGTAGAGACAGTTTTCCGAAGCCCCTTGAGCCATCACGCTCGGGAAAAATGGAAAACAACTCTCGAAAGATTTCCTAAGTCTCTTGAGCAAACATGCTCGGGACAAAAGGAAAAGAAGGAAAATTTTTTGACTAAGGAATTTCCGAAGTCCCTCGAGCGAACGTGTTTGGGACAAAATGGAAATGCAAAAACCTGCAAAAAGACTTAGTCAAATTTTTCAGACTTTCCAGAAAGTCTCTCGAGCAAACGCACTCGGGACAAAGGAAGGTAAAAAAGTTTCTTTGATCGCAGGTTTTCCGAAGTCTCTTGAGCGAACGTGTTCGGGACAATGGAAATGAAGAAACTTGCAAGAAAAGACTTAGCCAAAAAAATCATCATTAAGAGCAAAGCTGCTTTACCGTAAAGAAGTGCCCGAAGAAGGAATGCAAAATAGAAGGGAAGGAAAAGGGGCCCTAAAAAATAGCCTAAGGGTTCGCGGCGTCCCAAGAGCCACTCGCTGGCCCGCCCTTTTCCACCACCTTTGGCACTGGAATTGAAGGAGGAAGGTTCAAATGTTCGACCTTGGACCATTCCCACCGAGGTCCCCCAGGAATGTTTAGAGCCTCCTGAAAAGAGAGGTCCAGATCTGGGAACCTCTGGAGGACCTGGTGACGAGCAAGGCAGAAGTCGTCCTGAAAGGCAACCTTGGCCATTTGATCAGACTCGTTCTTATCAAGCTCGAGGTCGTCAAGGTCGTCCTTCAGTTCAGCAATCTCCTCCTTCAGCGCCTTTATCTCCAACGCCCCTTGGACCCCTTCTTCAAAGACTCGACCTCAGCCCGAAGAGTGTTATTCTCACTCGTCAACGACACTATAAGGCTGTCAGAAGCAGCCTTGTGCTTGAGAAGATCTTCGTTGGCGGTGAGCATCCCCTTTATTTGATCACCGAGGTCAGCAATCTTCTGGGAGGAATCCTTTTGAAGTTCTTCTTTTTCCTTCCGGAACTCCTCCCGAAGGGCAGTCACTTCTTTCTCAGCAGCCTCTTTCAGCTGCTGGTTTTTGGCGGCCGACTCCGCGAGTGCGATCCTCGCCTCATTCATGGTCTAAGTGGCCGAAGTTCGGAAGGCAACCTCCCTGGCCACCCGAACTCGGAGAAAGCCGGCGTACCCCAGCAGCTGCAAAAAGATAAAACGCAAGGTCAGTAAGAGCCAAAAACTTAGGAAAAAATTGAAGGGAAAGAGCTGTGAAGGATATACCTGAGCAGCATGCTCGGTGATCTTTGCGGCGAGAGTGTTATCCCCCGGATGGGCCGCCGCTATAGCCTTGAAGGAGGCCTCAATAAGCACCCCCTTCGAAATTTCCTTCGCCATTTGAGGACAGTCCTCGGCGTACAAATTCATGTCCTCCGTGAACGTCCAGAAAGGCTCCTTTGGTATCTTCCCTTGCGGGATTTTGGCGTCCCGAAGAGCTCGCTTCCGAGCATGTTCGGCCGCCCAGTCAGGGGTAGTCAACTCCCCTGCGTGGCAAGAATGAGAAGGAGATTAAAGACAAAGAAGGCAATCCAGAAAAAACAAAGGAAGTACACTTTGTCTGGAAACAAACCTGGTGGAACCTCGACAACGACGTCCTCGGAGTCCTCGGCCTCCTCGGTTGAAATGCCCTTGCCCTTCCGCCTGCGCCGCTCCTCGGCAGAAGGTACTTCTACCACTACATCAAGGAGGGCCTGCGACGCAGTAGGACCTTGAGGAGGGACGTCGGTTGAAGGGACCTCGGAAACAGCAGTCTCAGGCGCCGGAATCTCGGCTGTCCCAGGCTCCTCAGCAGTCTCCTCGGGAATTTCTTCTAGAGGAACCTGAGCAGGGGACCTCGGCCGAATCATCAGGCGGCGAAGTGACAGCAACCTCGGCGTCCTCGTTTCCCTCCCTAATACTTTCCAAATGGGAAGAAATAACAGTCTTCTTCGCCCGTTTAGACGAGGGACCAGCACCAACGGACTTTCGCCTTCGGGAAGCCACCTTCTTTGTCTACTCCCCCTTCTCCACTTGGCCGGAGAAAAGGGACTTGTAATAGGCGGCAGTCCCGTCGCCCATCTCTGAAAAAGGAGAGAAACATCAGCGTAAGTCCAAGGAAAAAAACAGCAAAGGAGTAGAAGATGACTCACTTTCGACAAGCGTTTCGAAAGAAATTTCCTCCTTAAGAAGCTTGACCAACCAGGAATCCTTCCCGGCGATGGCAGGAGCTGGCATCTTGAGGTCAGTCTTGTGCTCCTTTACCACCTTTAATTCCCGAAGGACCTCTTCGGTCATCAACTTCCAGTTGATTGGAAAAGGGTAAAGGGCGCGCGGAGCGACCTCGGGATCCCAGTCAGAGACAGCCCGAATGCGGGCGTCGAAATCCGCGAACACGGGAGCCAACTCTGGGGTCAGCAGCATCCTCGGGTCAACAACGTCCACATCCAGTGTTCCCTGAGCCCATTTGGTCGGAACGTACGACCAGGCCTCGTCCATCTTCAGGAAGAAGAACTTCTGTTGCCACCCCCGCCAGCTATCCTTAGTGGCGAAGGTGAACATGAATTTCTTGCTCCCGGATCCCCGAGGTAGCATGAAATAGAAGCCACCCTTCGGGACCACAGAGAGCTTGTAGTACTGCATAAAGATTATGAAATGGGGTTCTATCCCGAAGACGCCACACATGCAGAGGTAGGCGTTAAAATAGCAGAACGAGTTCGGGGGAAGCTGGTTCACAGCAATGCCATGAAATTTGCAGAACTCGCACACCATCTTCGGGGGAGGATACCGAAGACCGGCCTTCAGCTGGGCTCGGAAAACGGTAACCTCCTTACTATGGTTTGAAAAAGCATAATGGCTAGAACGAGGCAGCCTAGTAATGGCGTAAGAGGGAAGAAAGAATTTTTTCTTCCACCTCTCTAACTTTGCAGGGGTGGTGCAACAAGGATGGGCTAAAAGAGGCTGCCAGCTCTCAGGAATGGGCATTTTCGACATGAAAACGAGTTTGAAAACGGAAGAAAACAGTTTCCAGAGAAAAACTCAAAAGAACAGAGGGATCAAAACGCTCTGGAAAACAAAAACCCACCGAAAGATTTGCCAAAATCTGAGGACGCCGTCGTGAAAGTTGGCTGGAAAAAAGCTCTGATTAAGGTAGCTCCGCCACAGAAAGCAAGAAAGTGCAAGAACAGGGGCAAAGCAGAGAAAAGAGCAGAAGAAAAAGCAAAAGGAACTTATGATGGAATGGGCTATTTATAAGCCAGAGGTGGGTAACCGAAACATCGTCATAAGTACCCTTTGGAGGCGAACCGTCGCCGTAACTGCTCTCTGCACCTGAAAAGGCGCGCCCTCTGTAACCGACGCGACTCTCCTCCAATGGCAAAGCGCCACGTGTCAACCGCTGCGCAAAAATGGGGGACACGTCCTCCAAACGTCCCTTGAAAAATGGGACACGTCCTCTGACATCCCTGGAAAATTGGGACGCGCCGCTCAGACTGACACGCTTGGCCAAACAGACCTGCAGAAACAAAGAGCAGGCCAACTCGAGGACGCCAAGAGACAGGCTATGGCCGAACAGCCCATGACCTTCGGGCAAGAGGTGTATCTTCGGCACAGGCTCCGCCTCGAAGACACCAAAGAACAGGCCAAGGCCGAAGAGCCCATGATCTTCGGGCAAAAGGCGCAACCTCGGAACAGGTTGAGCTTCCAAAGAGACTCCCATAAACAACCTCGGAAAGAGATGCAAAACTGAAGTCTTCACTTCGGCTTTCCAAAGGGGGGCATGTGATAGCCAAACGCTATCGCCTCTATCTGGCCGAACTCCCTGCCACAAGAATGGCCAGAAGAAGCTGGCGCTACCCGAGAAAAGGTGTGATCATGCACCTCGGGAGATAGCCGAAGAGCTCCGAGCCCGGCACGCCAGGAAAACCTGAGGACACTACTTGCCCCCCCAAGGTTGTGAACAGATCGCCTTCGGAAAAGCGGCACCTGACATAGCGAGCCGAACATGATATCCCCGAAGGCGGAACTCCCTGAAACTGGGAACCCCCGAACTGAGGGCTTGTTTCCCGAAGAGGCTCTGTCCGTACTGAAGGACGACCTCACCCAGGGACCTCGGGAGTACGGCAGGAGCATTTATGGAAGCATTTAAGGAAGCCTCTGACACGTCCTTTCACAGACGTCACAAGCCGCCTCAAAAGGCGCTCTGACACACGGACGCCATCAGAATCACATCATGGCCCATCTCAGCACATGGCTCAAGGCAACCTGCTACCAGCTATCTGTCCCCTACGCCCAGAAATTCAGGAAACATCCGACCGAACACGTGTCGCGATCTGAACGGGCTAGGCACTCCTATAAATACCAGGAAATAAATACTTGGCAGGAGGTTGGTTGGCAGAGATCTCACTCCCAGACTCTGAGAAAATCACCAGGCGAGACTCTTCAGCTCTTGTGTGCTATTTCCTCTGCCTTTTCTTGGCCAACCACTGACTTGGGCGTCGGAGGCTCCCCCCCCCCCCCCCCCCCCCATAAAAACCCCCCCCCCCCCCCCGGAAAAACACTCCGGGGGCCTCCTAACCCTTTGTTTCTGAGCTTTCAGGCACTCTCCTTTGGGCGATCCAATCCACCAGGTGTTCTTCCTCCCAGAAGTCTCTCCTCCAGTCATCATGACTCTGAACGATGAGGCCCCTGGCCATCACAGGTAATGATCATAAATGTTTCATCAAATCATTGAAAATCTTGTCACTTGGGTAGCAATGATGTGTTGCTAGACATTGCTCATTATTTCTGATCATAAATGTGATTTAAGATCATTGCCAATGTGATAGGAGCCTATTGGGCCACACACATAGAGCCAATTGGATTATTTGAGTGCATAGGTTAAATTGTTTGGTCTTGGTTTCATGATAATTTCATATTAATGATTGTCCCAAAGGTTGAGCTATTATTAGGCTAGAAATCAAAACCTAATTAGATTAGGGCTTTGAAACCCATTAGGCTTGGGAGTTTAGTCTCATTATAAATACATCATATAGTGAGAAATTTGCAGCTCTTGCCCTAGCCTCCTTAAGGACGAAATCAAAAGAGTTATGAGAATTCCAGCCAAACTCTTCTCTTGCCATTCCTTGGAGGACACAAGCTAGCACTATGAGTGCAAGAGGAACACATATACTCGGATGTCATGGAGGCGTGATGATCTTGAGTGGCTTGTGTGGATACCATAGACAGCTTGAACATGTCAACTGTTCAAGTTTTATGATTTGACTCAATAGTTGGGCGAAAGATCTCAACCGAACTAGGTATAAAATCTTGAGCGCCAGATTACACCATCTCACTTAGATCTTAGAAGATTTCAATTATATTCCGCTGCACTTGCTTGGCTCCCAAAACCCTACAGACCTGTAGTAGGCTTACCAAGACATATATGAACCTCCATGTTCATTTAACTTAATGTTTTGAAAATGAAGTTCCTGGTTATTTTGGTTGTCATGCATAGTATGGGTACTTAAATGATTACTATCTTGCATCTAGCATGAATCCATCTTAGGTACATAGGTTATTTCGAGTGAGTGTGAATTTTTGTTTGTATAACAAGCTTGGTATTAGTAAGTGCCCTGGGGTGTGTCCATGTGTCCTGGCAATGTCCAGGCACACCCTGGCGCCCCTACCTTGTGCCCAAGTGCACTAGTGCTAAACATCCATGCACTTAGGAGGTGTCAATGGTGCAAGGCCCATGTGTCTAGCCCATGTTCGACAGTTAGAAAGTGTTGTGAAGTATCAAACCCGATGGAGATATTTGAGTACCTTGGCCACTCAACTTGGGTATCAAGGCCTACAAATGGGCAAGGGGCAATGTTGGGCATGATAGGGAGGCTACTTTGGACAATAATAGAGTGCCTCTGAAAATAAGGCCAAGGTCACTGTCTTTTGAGTACTATTGCGTAGATCACCTTCCACAATATCAAGTAGTTCACCTTAGCACCATGTAATGACTTACTCATGTAGTATACTTACCATTACTATCCATTTTCCTCTTCATGGACTAATACTAAACTTTTAGCTTTTTTGCTCACTGCTAAGTACAGTATTAGGGGCTCTCCTTCCTTTTGGCTACCAAAGTATGGACTGTTTGGCCAAATAGGCGTTCAATTTTTCTGATCCTTATTGGCATTGCCCATTCCAGCAGGACTTATCCTTTTTTCCCTCGATGTGCCCCTTCGCCTCCTTCATTAGGATTTTTAAGAAGGGCCAACATCGGTCACCAAAGTAGGAGATGAAGTAGCTAAGCTCTGTAATCTTACAAATGAGCCTTTGCACGTCTTTGTTTGTGAGTTGCGTAGGGTCTTGATTTTCTCTAGATTTGATTCAATTCCAACTTTGATTGTGAACATGCATCTCTCCGGATTTAGGCATATCTTGAACTTTCTTAGCTATTGGAAAGTTTCTTGGAGATCTTTGATGTGAGCGAAGGTGTACTGACTTTTGATGATCATGTTGTCAACTTACACCTCAAAGTTCCTTCCTATCTGTTTGGCATAACACCTTATCCACCAATCATTGATATATTCCTCCAACATTTTTTAGATTGAAGGCCATTCTAACATAGCAGAAAGTCCCCCTATCTGTTATAATTGAGATTTTTCTTTCAATGGCTGGGTTCATCCAAATTTGATGGACCTCACTAAATGTGTCTAAAAAACTTAGAACCTTGTACTTACTAATCGAGTCCACTAGTTGGTCAATTAACAATAGGGGGCATGAGTCCTTCACGAGCCAGCATCCATTACCCAACCCAGGTACTATGGACATGGCTGCCCTCAGCTTGCCCAGAAAGCCTATGAGAATAGATCTCATGGTGCTTGCAATTGGCTGGTTATATATGTACATAAATTAAAACTTCATGAAACTAGTCGATTAACCTAGAAAATGTAAGATGCATTCTCTTTAAACTTTGACTTAAGTACATGGAAATCATATAACATTCGGTTGGCCAAGGCACTTTTCATAAAAATCAAGTTCAAATAGTCAAAGCATACAAAAACATCTGTGTGAGGGCATTCAACAAAAAGTAGGCTAATGCACCCAAGAGCAACCCTAGGGCCTAATACTCTGAACATAGACATAGAAGATGACTAGGCACACAATACACACACAAGCCTCTTTCAGAGACACTTCCAACTAACTCCCACCCTGGAGAAATGTCCCAGTGGGAAGTCACAAAAGCTGTCCATGTGCTACTAGCCTCTGTGGCCAAGAAAATACTATAGTTAACACTGTTGCCTAACCAACAAGTAATCATGAAGGCTAGAATCACAAGGATCCTCAAGGAAAAATACTTGCAACAACAGACTACCGTGACAACCCTCATGGTTATCGGGCCCAACAACATCAAAATTTGCAAAAACATAAACTAGGGAGTAAGAATTCCAGTATTGTCAATAAGAGGTCTTTAGCTACAAGAAAGATACTAAGGACAACACATATATGAACATATGTAATCTACAGTGAGCTCTTACTGCTTGAGGCTAAACTTATGTGCATAAGCTTCAGTCCCTTGGGACTTGTCCTCACCTAGTCCTTGAACTACAAGGCAAAGCCTTGTCCACTAGCAAGCATATCTTACTAGCCTAACCATAGAAAATTCACTAGTAGAAACTCCCTTATGTTGTACAGGGGCACTATGGTAGGACTAATACTGACTACGCCTTAAAGACCCACTAGGTGCACTAAGGTTCCATATCGAAACCTTATGCCTGATGGCACGGCTAGGTCACCGATGGTACTAAACCTTTCACCCAACTAGTGACTTCGTTGTGGCCCTTTATTAACTAGTTTTTTGGCTTACGGTAAAAGTAACCATTAAAGCACAAGAAAACTCCCAGGTCTTGGAGGAGTTTTTGAAGTCTTAGAGTACCCCCCGAAATATTTAACCCCTAGGTACCCTAAGCACCCCCTTAGAACTCCCCCTCAAACCATTGAGCAAAATTGGAAATCTTTTGCCAACATAACTATGGTGATGCATCACCACAGTTATCAACTTCCTGGATGTTTTATATCACACTGGTGACACATCACCGATATTGGCAATGTGTCACCAACACCTGTGAACCTAGAAAATTTCAAGTTTTGTTGCACATACCTTAGAAGACTTACCAAACAAATCAAACATACTTGGATGGCCTTCCAACTTCACATAACTAAAAAACATGTTGCAAAGGCCATAACCAGCCATCACAAGTATAACTATGATGCATTAAAACATCATTTTAAGCTCTATCAAATAGATAGTCCACCATGATCCAACTTGCCCACTAACTAATGCTATTGCAAAAACTACTCGAATTCATCAAGCAACAACACTCCAAAAGCATTAATCAAGCATGAAACCATAACTCCCTTACCTTGATTTCTAGTCACAGGCAAGAACCAAACAACTCTTCGATAAAATAAAAGTTCTACAAAGTTCTACCTAAGTTCTAAGCAAACAAAGACACAAGACACCAAATTACTTACTTCTAACCAAAACCCAAGCTTCCAAGCATCAAATAAACAAGAAATCACCATAAACACACTTGTTACCTTGCATCAAAAGAAGGGGGTAGGTGAAAACATGATTCCAACTCCAAACACATGAAAATCCACTTGAATCAAGCTTCCCAAATCATATATATCCTTACTGGCTTAAATTTTCACCAAAATATCTTGGTTTTAAGCTTGAATTCTTGAAGAAATCAAGGGGTGAAGGATGAACTCGGGTTTGGAGAAAAAATGGCAGCCATCCTTACTTTGTGAAGTTTTTATACCTTTTAAACACCATGCCATTAAAGTTTATAAAAAGTTACAAAAGCCCACCTTCCTTACATAGTAATTATAGTTAAACCTTGGTCAAAACTTCTTTATTTGAGCTAGGTTTTGGTTTACAGCTAAAGTTAGGTTTCCAAAACTCATTTTTAACTCTTTGGACTTAGCCCGAGACTTTAGAATGAAAAACTACCATTTTACCCCTAAACTCTGTTTCGTGCCTTAAACTCCTCAAAGGTTAGTGAACTTTGTCCAACATACTAGTTCTTGCAATGTAAACTTGAAATAAGGTTCCAAACTAGGTTTTAATTACTTTGCCTTCCTCAAACAAGCTTTCTACTATGAGAGTCATAACAACTATAGGACCTACCTCATTAAGATTTGGAATGAGACCTCCTAGGATCTAATGGCTCCCCATTAATTCTTTATAGTGCAGAAGCTCATTTTATTACTTGCATTGCCATTTTTTTTCTTACTGGTGCAATAAAACATGCACATGCTCTTAAGCTTTCTAGCTCAATTCTAACAATAATCATGCATGAGTAGCTTTGGTATTCATTTTAAACACAAAATATACAATAGCAAAGCTGGCTTGCCAGCACTTAAAAATAATATTAAAATAGTACCAAAACATAAAACATATATTTCTTTTAACCACATTTAAGCAATTGTCTGTCCTACATGTCCTATACGATGTGCACTAGTACATCTAAGTTCTTCATTCAGCTAGATACAATGTTACTAGAGGCATCCACTTCCTAAGGCATACAAGACCTTATATGACATATGAATCCTAGTACAAGATCCATTGTATCAATTTATAACATGTACCTTTCAGTACCACAGTTGACACGGCCCCTCACAGGCCTACCTAGGAAGCCTATGGGAACTTGTCCCATACTAGTCATAATTGGCTAATTGACTATGTGTGCACTAGTTAAAACCTTTGTGTTTCTAGTTGTTTAATCCTACTATGCAAATATCTATGAGTAATGCTTTGACTTAAACAAGAGTCATAAAATATAAACATAAATTATAAAACATTGCCTAGGCCTTTCACTAAGATCCAAGTTCAAAGTAGTCAAAGCATACAAAATACTTGTGGAATTAACTACACATAATCAATTGCGTGCAAGCATCCAAACAAGAGTAGACTATGCTTACACTCAAGAGCGACTCTAGAGTAGACTACTCAAACATGAACATTGAAGGCAAACTAGTGTATGAAAACTATACACTAAATCAAACTACTGAGATCCATAACTAAGCTTCCACCTTAGAGAAAACTCCAAGTGGCAAGCTTTAAAGCCCTCCGTTATGCTTTACTAGCCTCTATAGGCCAAAAGGATGACTGTAGTTAGTACCATAACTTAACCAATAAATAACCCATATACTAAAATCACAAAGATTTGAGTAAGTTAAATGCCTTTCTAAAGACTAGCTCAACAACCCTCAATGGTTACTGGCTCAATGACGCCCAAAACTACACAACAAAAGTTAAGGGAGTAAGAATCAAATATTCTTAGTAAGGGGTCTTCAACTTGCAAGAAAAATCCTGAAGACTCTACATATACAAGGATATGAAACCTGCTATGCGCGCTTGCAGCCTGAAGGTCTAATATATACATATATCTAGGTCCCTTAGTACTCCTCCTCATCCTAGTCCTCCCACGGGCATCACTCTGTGCCTAGCAAGTTCTGGCCACTAGCTCACTCCTAGTAAGCCTTAGCTTACTATGCAGTCATGTTGCCTTCCCTTGGTTATTATGCAGGTAAACATGCTGGATGCTCCTTGCTTGCATTATAAGAAATCCACTAGGTGTACTAAGCCTCCACAAAGTGCCTCAAGTCCTTGGACCATCCTAGGTCACTTGTGTACTAAGCTTATACCTATTAAACATACCAAGGATGAACTAGGCTTTCACTTATGCCTCAAGGCACAGCTTGGCTAGACCATAAGGGTACTAGACCTGCATCCATGGTGCTCCCCTATCCACCATTACTTGGTTCACACTAATGGAGTGGTAACGATCATGGTTAGACTGATTTACTAAGTTCCTTAAAACCTTTCTAGGGGCACTAAGGCTCACCTTGCAACTTCGTGGCTAACAGCATGGCTAGGTTGCCAAGGGTACTAAACCTCTCTTCTAAGCTAATGATACTTAATTGTGTCCTTTGTAAACTAGTTTTCTTTCTTTTGGTGGAAGTAACCAAAAAACTCCATAAAACTCAAGAAAACTCATAGGTCTCAGAGGAGTTTAGGAAGACTCGGAGTACCCCCACAATGCTTACACCACAAGCTACCTTAGGAACCCTTTTAGGCCTTCCTTAAACGTCCTAGAAAAATTTAAAATTTTTAGCCACCATGCCTGTGGTGATGCATCACCACAGATGCCAATGTGCTACCAACTTTTAGTTGTCAATGTGCTGCCAATTTTCATGGTAGCAGTTCTTAGTGTTGTGCGCAAAAGGCAATGATGAGATGATTGTATTTTGAACATTGAGGCATGATATTTTATTAAGTTATTAATCCAGTAATTATGTTTGTTGTTCTATTTCTGTGTAACGTAATAAACATAATTATGACCCTAAAATAATGATATTCTAGTCTAGTTTTATTGTGGAGCCTAATTGGATTAGGGCTTTAAAACCCATCAGGCTTTGGAGTTGAGTCTCATGGTAAATACATCAGATAGTGAAAATTCACAGCTATTGCCTTAGCCTCCTTAAGGATGAAATCAGAAGAGTTTTCAAAGTTCCAGCCACACTCTTCTTTTGCCATTCCTTGGAAGATGCAAGGTAGCACTGCGAGCGCAAGAGAAATGCATCTATCGGGACATGGTGGAGGCGTGGTGATCCTGAAAGGCGCGTTTGGATACCATAAAGAGATTGGACACATCAACTGTTCAAGTTTTTTCATTTGACTCAACAGTTAGGTAAAAGATCTCAACCGAGCTAGGTATGAAATTTTGAGCACCCAATTTACCCAGTTCACTTGGATCCTAGAGGGTTTCGGTTACATTCCGCTATGCTTGCTTTGTTCCCAAAACCCTACAGTGGTATCAGAACTACTTGTGAAACCTTAAATCAGGATTGAGTGTCAAATCGCATGACATGTTGTGTGTTCTACTGTTTTGATCATGATTAATTAGATTGATTCATGATGCATGAAACCGGAACTTGTAATGTATATATGAGATAAATGAAGAAATGACACAAATTGGTTAATAAGATTAACCCTAGATTGATTGGTATGAGATACCTATACGGATTAGGATTCTTGCAAAAGTTGCAAACCTTAGCATGGATAGGATTAGGGTAATTCGAGCACCGAGAGTAGAGTACTTTTGGTGGCTCGAATGGAGGTGCTCTCAGGTGCTGACTGGCCAGTGGGACCGTCGTACATGAAATGCCACATTAATAAAAATTGGTTAATCAATGCGCATTAATTGGCTTGCTATTTTATTAAATGAGATTTTACATGATATGTTGATTCGTGTTTGAAGCATGGTGTGTGGTTATAGCCCTTGTTTGTTGTACTTGTAAATACAGCCTATGAGTCATGCCTTATTCTTGTTATTCTCATTGTACATTCTCTTCTCACCTTACTTCCCTTGAATGTAACTCGAGGTTTTGATAATTGATGTAATTGTACATTATGGGATCATCCAAGGCGGTATGTCCAAGGTAGTGAAAACAAAAGGGCAACCAAGTAAGGAGGAGAAGGAGCTTATGAAGGCCTTTTTCTTTTCTTAGGCTTTTATGATATTCTCATTGGCTTGAGAATATCGCATAGTTTAGGCAATAACCATATCACGTTTACTTTGTTCTTAGCATCAAATGCATGTTTTATATTTGTATGTGATGCATGTAAAAGACAACCAAAGATAATAATTGGTGAGATCAAAAGGAAAAAATCCTCCAACAAAATATTAAGTCATTAAAGGTGATGCCTTCCAAATGTTGGCACTTGTCAAGACTTTGATCAACATTCGGTGGGTTTGCTAAAGCAAAGCACCTATATTCATCTTGGTAAAGTACGATGGGATAATAATGATATCTAAAATGCTAACTTTGGGTCTGACTTAACTAAGTCATCCTAATAGGATTGGCGACTCAGAGGCATAGGGTTGGGCTTAAGTTCATGAGATGAGCTTGGACAGGTATTGTTCCCCCAACTACCTAAGAGTTGCATAAGATGCAATTGGCAAAGAGTTGCCTACCTAAATTACTATAACTTGAGAGAAAAGCCAAAGCTGACTCAGGTTGTGCTGAAATATGGATCTTGGCCACTAGAATACCTTAGCACCAAGGTGTCCTAAAATAATATTGAGGGTTATTATTTTGAGTAAAATAGTGGGAGTATCGTTTAATAAAATTCCTTATTAAATGAATTAAAATGCATGATTCTTATACTGCATATTTATTGTTTTAGATTACCATGGCACCAAATACATCGGCACTTTCATTGTGATCGATCCTTGAGAAGCAAAAACTGAATGGGACCAACTTTCTCAAATGGTATCAAAATTTGAGGATAGTCCTCAAGCAAGAGTGGAAGGCTTATGTCCTAGAGCAGCCTATTCTGAATGAGCCTGCTCCCAATGCTCCAAAAGCTAAAAGGGATGTTGACAAAAGGCATTTAATGATGCTTTGGATGTTACTTGCCTTATGCTGATAACCACAGAATCTAAGCTTCAGAAGTAACATGAGAAATTGGGGCATTTGATATGATCAAACATCTCAAAATGCTTTTCTAAGAGCAAGCTAGGCATGAGATATTTGAGACCTCTAAGGCATTGTTTGAGTGTAAAAATGTCTGAAAGAAGTTCCATGGGTCCTCATGTGCTCAAGATGATTGGGTACATTGAGAATCTTGAGAGTTTAAGATTTGCTCTTCAGAAAGAATTGGCTGTTGATGTAGTCCTGTAATCATTGTCAAAAAACTATAGTTAGTTCATCATGAACTATAACATGAACAACCTTGACAAGCCCCTCCCTGAATTGCTCAACATGTTGAGAACTGCTACGCAAAACCTTAAGAAGGCTAAGCCCATTATGATGCTACAAAAAGGCAAAGGAAAGGAAAAAGCCAATAAGAAGAAGGATAAAGCTAAAGGAAAGTTCAATGCTAATTCTTCTTCAGCTACACTGAAACCATCAGTTGGTGTGGCTAAGGAAAGGGAGTGCTTCCATTGCAGAAAACCTAGACACTGGAAACACAATTGCAAGCTCTATCTTGAGGAACTTGCTAAGGAAAAGCGAAGTAAGACTTCTACTTTGAGTATTTTTATTATAGAGGCTAACTTTTCTCTTCCTCATCTTGGGTATTAGATACTAGCTGTGGATCTCACATTTGTGCAAATGTTCAAGATCTAAATAAGAGTAGAAGATTGGCCTGAGGTGGAGTGGACCTATGTGTTGAAAATGGAGCAAGGGTTCCTACCTTAGCCATAGGGACTTATGTTCTCACTTTGCCTAGTGGATTAGTTTTAGAATTAGACAACTACTACTTTGTGCCTACTATTAGTAGAAATTTGATTTCTATTTCTTGTTTGGACAAGAAAGGTTTTTCATTTATAATAAAGGACAAATTTTGTTCTATTTATTTGAATGAAATCTTTTATGGTAGTGCTCAACTTAGCAATGGTTTGTATGTTCTAGAACTCAAAAATCCAATCTATAATGTGAATGCCTAGAAGGTCAAATTGAAGGATTCAAACCCGACCTATCTCTGGCACTGTCATTTGCAGCCACCAAGGGTATATTTGCCAATGGAAGCTTGATTCAAGTGGAATTTCATGTTTTTGAAGCTTGGAATCATGTTTCCAGCCATCCGTTATTTTTTATGCAAGGTAACATGTGTTTCCATGGTAATTTCTTGTTTATTTGATGACTTAAAGGTTGGGTTTTGGTTTGGAGTTAGTAATTTGGTGCCATTTAAATTGGTTTTGCTTAGAACTAGGTAGACTTTATGGAACTTTGTTCTTGGTGAAGTGTTGCATGATTCTTTCTTTGGACTTGAAATCAAGGTAAAGGATTTATGATTCAAGCATATTTAATGCCATTCATAGCTTGTTTACTTGTTAAATTCAAGTAGTTTGATGAATGGCATTTCTTGGTGAATGGTGATGAACATGTTGAACTAGTGAGCTTTTGATGGTTCATGTGGGTTTTATGGACACCACAGGATTGGTTTAAATGGTACATTGTGGTCTAGCATATGTGTACTTGAAGGTTTGAGGCATTTCAAGTTGTCCTTAGGCCCATTGGAAGGCCTTGGAAGGCCCCAAATTAGCTATGGCTCATGGACTCATGAACTCATTTGATTTTAAATTAATGAGACATGTGAGTCATTTTTAATAGGTAAGATGATGAAAACCCCTTTCACTGGGCAAAGTGAATGGGTTAATGACTTATTAGGACTCATACATAGCGATGTATGTGGCCCTATGTCCTCACATGCTAGAGGAGGTTTCCAATACTTCACTGCCTTTACTGATGACGTCAATAGAGATGGCTATGTGTATATCATGAGACACAAGTTAGAGTCCTTTAAAAAGTTCAAAGAATTCAAGAATGAAGTAAAGAATCAACTCGGGAAGAGTATCAAAGTATTTTGATCAGATCGAGGTAGAGAATACTTGAATTGAGAATTCCAAGACTATCTGAAAGAGTGTGGTATAGTATCATAACTCACTCCACCTGGTACACTTCAATGGAATGGTGTATTTGAAATGAGACATCAAACTCTGTTAGACATTGTTCGATCTATGATGAGTCAAGCTAACCTTCCAAACTGCTTTTGGGGACATGCTCTAGAGACAACCATTTTTACACTAAACCAAGTTCCATCTAAAGTTCAAAAGACACCATATGAGATATGGAGTAGGAGGCATCCCAGTCTATCTTTTATGAATATTTGGGGCTGTGATGCTTATGTGAAACGTCAATCCTCTAACAAGCTAGGGCCGAAATCTCATAAATGCCTCTTTATTGGGTATCCCAAAGAAACAAACGGTTACTATTTCTACAATCCTTCTGAGCAAAAAGTGTTTGCTGCTCAAACTGGTATATTTCTAGAGAAATAGTATATCTCTAAAGGAACCAGTGCGAGGAAAGTAGAACTTGAAGAAATTCAAGAACAATAAAGGGACATAGAACTTGAAATAGAACCTGAATAGACACCACAGATGTTGTGATTTAGGAATCTGTTCCTGTAGCATAGAGCCCACGTAGGTCTGGTAGGATTCCGCGTTAGCTCAAGAGATATGGATTTTTTGTGACACACACTGGCAATGTGATGTTCATGGATCAGAATGAGCCCACAACCTACCAACAAGCTATGTTAGGGCCTAACTCTAAGAAGTGGCTAGAGTCCATGAAGTCCGAGATGGAATCCATGTATGAAAACAAAGTATGGACTTTGGTTGATCCACCTGAAGGGGTAAAACCTATAGGGTGCAAATGGGTTTTCAAGAAGAAAACTGACATAGATGGTAATATGATTGTCTTTAAGGGATGAGTGGTTGCAAAAGGTTTCAAGCAAATTCATGGTATTGACTATGATGAAACTTTTTCACCAGTTGCCATGCTTAAATCTATCCAAATTTTATTGGCTATTACTACACACTATGATTACGAGATATGGAAAATGGATATCAAAACTACTTTCCTTAATGGAAAGTTACTTGTGGATGTGTACATGACATAGCTTGAGGGTTTTTCCACTCCTGAGAATACCAATAAAGTGTGCAAGTTGCAAAGGTCCATTTATGGACTGAAGCAAACTTTTGGAAGCTGGAATCTTCATTTTGATGAAGCAATCAAAGAGTTTGGTTTTATCAAAAATGAAGATGAACCTCGTGTCTACAAGAAGGTTAGTGGGAGCGCTACACTTACTACTCACTGGGAATGACATTCTTGAGTCACAATTTATAAAGACTTGGCTAAAGAAATGTTTTTCTATGAAGGACTTAGGTGAAGCAGCCTATGTGTTAGGCATCAGGATCTATAGAGATACATTTAGAAAATTGCTCAGCCTAAGTCAAAGTACATACATTGACAAAGTGCTCAAGAGGTTTAGCATGTAAGACTCCAAGAAAGGATTCTTCCCTATGTCACATGGTATAAGTCTTTCTAAATCTCAGTGTCCGAGTACACCTCAGGAGAGAGAGCGTGTGAGTAAGATTCCATATGCCTAAGCAATTGGATCTGTCATGTATTCCATGATATGTAGTAATCCCAATGTCTTATTTTCCTTGAGCATGACGAGCAGGTACCAATCAAACCCTAGTGAGAGTCATTGGACAACTATTAAGAACATTCTTAAGTAATTACGAAGGACTAAAGATGCATTCTTGGCCTTGGGAGGCAAATATGTGCTTGTTGTAAGGGGCTACACCGATGCTAGTTGCCAATCCAATAAGGATGATTTCAAATCGTAATCTAGTTATGTGTTTTGCATTGGTGGTGGTGCTGTGAGCTGGAAGAGTTCAAAGCAAGAAACAGTAGCTGACTCTACAACAGAATCTGAGTAGATTGCCACCTCTAATGCTGCAAATGAAGCAGTTTCGATCAAGAAGTTCAGCATAGAACTTGGAGTGGTTCCAAGCATTGCCAACCTAATAGAGCTTTATTGTGACAACAATGAAGCAATCACACAGGCTAAGGAAACTCGATCTCACCAGCGATCCAAACACATACTCTTGTTGGGTTTCGGGAGCCAAACAGCGCAGTGAAATTTAACCAAAACCCTCCAGGATCCAAGTGAATCGAGGTAAACCGGGTGTTTGAAAGTTTTCATACCTAATTTTCGGTTGAGATCTCTCACTCAACTATAGAGTCAAATCACAAAACCTGAACAGTTGACGTGTTCAAGCTCTCTATGGTATCCACATGAGCGTCTCGGGATCACCACGCTTTGACCACGTCCCGGCAGATGCATTTCTCTTGTGCTCGCAGTGCTAGCTTACATCCTCCAAGGAATTGCAAGAGAAGAGTGTGGCTGTCCTTTTGGGAGGCTAGGGCAAGAAGCTCGAATTTCTCACTAAAAGTTGTATTTATAGTGAGACTCAACTTCTAGGGCTAATGGGTTTCAAAGCCCTAATCCAATTAGGCTTTAATTTTGGGCTTAATAATGGCTAAACGGTTAGGCCCATTATTAATACGAAATTAAAGTGAAACTATAACCCAAATAATTAGCCCATGCACTCGAATGATCCAAATAGCTCTATGTGTGCGACCCAATAGGCTCCTACCATGTTGGCAATGATCATAAATCACATTTATGATCATAAACAATGAGCGGTGTCTAGCAACACATCATTGCTACCCAAGTGACAAGATTGTCGGTGATTCGACTAAACCTTTATGATCATTACTGATATATGCCATTGTCCCTTTATCCAAGATATCAAGACTAAGCACAAGACATGGAATATGTCACTCTCGTATAGGCCAATCTTTGGTTTCTTGATTACCGAGTAGACCAACTTAAACTGATGACATTGATATCGTATATCAACTCATCCGAGCACGACCATGCATTTTTCTAAGTCTTACTCTATCAAGGGGCCCAAAGATATCACTCCCGTTACATAAGAGGGACAAATCCCATCTTGATCATACAAATCCCTCCGCATGATATGTGGCATACCCAATGACCTCCTTCAAGTTCACTCAGTTACGAGCAAGAAAGGAAAGCATCAAAGTATGTGACTCACATGTAGGGAACCTTGATGATCTTAGGTCGAAGGACTGCATATACCATGATCACTATGAGAATCACTTATGACACTCATATAACAATCCATGTAGTGTTCTCATGGTGGATCAATCCAGTACACAAGTTCTTCAACTTGTACCCATATGTAGACTACACATCTCATATTAGTCTCCACAATGCTAGTCATTATGTATTATTGCAACCCACTCCACAATAATACTAGACTAGGGACATTTGAGAATATCATTATTCTAGGCTCACAATTATGTTTATTATGTTATGCAGAAACAAAACAACAAACATAATTGCTGGATTAATGCCTTAATAAAATATCATGACTCAATGTACAAAAATACAATCATCTCATGATTGGCTTTTTTGGGCACAACACTAACAACTCCAACACTGTCATCTTATTAAGGAGATCATCGAGATGGGTGATGTGAGGATATGCAAGACTTCAATGGACAACAACATTGCTGATCTGTTGACAAAACCCCTTACGCAGCAGAAGCATGATAGCCATTCTAGGTCTATCGGTATTCAATACATGGAAGATTGGCTTTAATGCAAGTAGGAGATTGTTAGTGTTGTAGACAAAAGCCAATAATGAGATGATTGTATTTTTGACATTGAGGCATGATATTTTATTGAGGCATTAATCCTGTAATTATGTTTGTTGTTCTATTTCTACATAATGTAATAAACATAATTATAACCCTAGAATAATGATATTTTTAAATATCCTTTGTCTAGTATTATTGTGGAGCAGGTTACAATAATAAATAAAGACTAGCATATGTGGAGACTAATATAAGATATGTAGTCTACATATGGGTACAAGTTGGAGAACTTGTGTACTAGACTGACCCACAATGAGAATGCTACACAGATCATTATAAGAATGTCATAAGTGATTCTCAAAGTTATCATGCATATGCAGTCCTTTGACCTAAGGTTATCAAGGTTCCCTACATGTGAGTCATATAGTTTGATACTTCCCTTTGTTGCTCGTAACTGAGTGAAGTTGAAGGAGGTTATTGTGTATGTCACATATCATGTCGAGGGTTTTGTATGATCAAGATGGGATTTATCCCTCTTATGTAACAGGAGTGATATCTTCAAGCCCCTTGATAGAGTGAGACTAAGAAAATGCATGGCCATGCTTGGATGAGTTGATGTACAATATCAACGTCATTAGTTTAAGTTAGTCTACTCGGTAATCAAGAAACCATAGATTGGGCTATACAAGAGTGACACATTACATGTCTCATGCTTGGTCTTGACATCTTGGACAAAGGGACAATGTAATATATGGATAATGATCATAAAGGTTTAGTCGAATCACCAAAAATCTTGTCATTTAGGTAGCAATGATGTGTTGCTTGACACCACTCATTGTTATGATCATAAATGTTATTTATGATCATTGCCAATCTGATAGGAGCCTATTAGGTCACACACATAGAGCCAAATGGATTATTTGAGTGCATGGGCCGAATTATTTGGTCTTGGTTTCATGATAATTTCATATTAATGATTGGCCCAAAGGTTGAGCCATTATTAGGCTAGAAATTAAAGCCTAATTGGATTAGGGCTTTGAAACCCATTAGGCTTGAGAGTTGAGTCTCACTATAACTACATCATATAGTGAAAAACTCATAGCTTTTTCCTTAGCCTTATTAAGGAGGTAATCAGAAGGCTTTTAAAAGTTCCAGCCGCACTCTTCCCTTGCCGTTCATTGGGGGATGCAAGCTAGCACTGCGAGCGCAAGAGGAATGCATCTACCAGCACATAATGGAGGCATGGTGATCCTGAAAGGCTCTAGTGGATACCTTGGAGAGCTTGAACATGTCAACTATTCAAGTTTTGTGAATCGACTCAACAGTCCGGTGAAAAGATCTCAATCAAGGAAGGTATAAAATTTTGAGCACCTGATTTACCCCGTTTCACTTGGATCCTAGAGGGTTTCGGTTACATTCGATTGCACTTGCTTGGCTCCCAAAACCCTACAGTGGTGATAGATCGTTGGTACGAGCAACGATTGGCAATGTGTCACCAATACTTGTGATAGCCCAGAAAATTCTAGTTTTATTACTATGAACTTTAGAGGCTTACCGAGCATATCAAATGTGCTTGAATGGTCTTCAAACTTCACACACATGTAGTACATGTTGTATAGATCACAACCAACTATCACAAGCCAATCTATGATGCATTTAAACATCATTCCATACCTCACAAACCTCATAGTCCACCATGATCAAACTAATCCACTACCTAATGCTATTGCCAAAACAACTTGAAATCATTAAGCAAACTCAAACCAATAGCACCAATAAAGCCTGAAAACAATGCTCCCTTACCTCATCCTCAATCCAAAAGCATGAATTAACCAACTCATCTAGAAAAAGCCAAGTTCTTGAAAGTCTACCTAAGTTCTAAGCAAACAAAGGCACAAAACACCAAATTACTAACTTCTAAACAAAACCCAAGCATCTAATCACTTCCTAAACAAGAAACAACCAAGAAATCTCAAGTTGCCTCACATCAAAATAGGGGAAGGCTGCAAACAAGGTTCTAAGCTTCAAAAACTTGAAATTCTACTTGGAACAAGCTCTCTTTGCCATAAACACCCTTGGTGGCTTCCATTTTCACCAAAATCTCTTGGTTTTGAGCTTGGATTCAAGAAGAAATCAAAGGATGGAGGGTGTACTCGGCTTTGTAATGGAAATATAATCCAAATTCAACTTTATCAAGCTTTTATATCCATTTTAAATCCAAGCCACCAAAGTATTTAAAAAGTTACAAAATGCCCCATTCTTTAGGTAACCATAGTCAACTTTGGTCAAATCTTGTTTAGTTGAGGCTAAACTTGGGTTAATAGAAAAAGTTAGGTTTTCAAAACTCATTTTTAACTATCAGGACCCAGCCTGACACTTTGGGTTGCAAAACTAACATTTTGCCCTCCAGCCCTATTTGGTCCCATAAAGTTCTCGAAACTTACTAAACTCTGCTAAACTTACCTATCCTTGCTATGTGAGCTTGAATTAAGGTTCCAAATTTGGTTTCCATGAGGAGAGCCATAACAACAGTGCCCATGGTGTCTTACTCATTTTAGTGCCTTTGTGTCCAATGCCTACTGCTTTGGTCCCTCTAGGCAAACAACTCTAGAGTTGTTAGGCACCATATCCACATTACCTACACGTAATTGTAAAGGGTGTGTATTCGATGAATACTCAACCATGTCTTACATACCTGCAACAATCACATAGGACTATATGTATAAAATGTAAACATAGTTGTGACACTAGATCTATTCACTTTTTAGATCACGCTAGCTGTGATCATCTCATGTTAGAGGTCCCTGTTGGCTACCCCCTCCTATACAGTGAGCTCCTAACTACTAGCCCTCAAATGTATGATCACCACGTTCAAGGGTCCCATTGGAAGACCTTGCCTATAATTTCCTCCTTAGTCCTATTTATAAAAGAATCGTAGCTCTTTATCCTCATCAACAAGACCTACCAAGTTCCATTCTTTATAATTACATGCTCATAGCCAGTATACTATCAAACTTGCTAGTATTCACTAGCATCCAATTTACTTGTTCCTTTTATGTGCAGGAGTAAGCATATTAACAAGCCAATTTGTGCTAGATATGATGTAGTTCCCCCATAGGACTCCATGACCCACTTAGGGCACCCTCAGCTTCATGAGCTTTCCTAAGGATCCCTTAGGTCTCCCAAGGTCTTTAGGCCATTTAACACCCTTTATGTACACAATTGCTCCAATCAAGTGTATTCTACACCAATTCCAACTATAAGCTACCTTACCCTTACTTACTCTTCTCATGCTTATTTTTTAAACAATGTAGCCATTTACACCCATATACAAATTTCCTACCTAACATTAACATAAATAAGGAAGAGATAACTAAATTTAATCCTTACCTTAGTAATTCCGTGTTCTGGCCAATGTCCTGGCTGTCTCGATTTGAGTCTTTCCAAGTGTTTTTCTATAGTTGCTTGAATAATATCCTATAATTGATCATTAAGAATATAACAAATCATTCTTAAGCCAAGATTAACCAATTTCGCAAATGGTTTGAGAGACCAAAACCCAACCCTTATCTTGGACTCTACATATCTGGCCTTTACGTTACTTATAACCCAAGTTTTTTCCAATTTTTGAAACATTGTTTCTTTTATTTTTTTCACTTACAAATAATTGAAAACAATTTATTCTAGCCTCAATAAAACTAGGAATTAATTAGGAAATAGTTTGGAAAATTAGAAAAGAACCTAAACCTAAATCCATCTGGTCTTAATTCATTTATTCCCACACTCACTTTTCTCTTATTGCTTGTTCCTCTGATATATTCCAAAAATAATAATTAAATATATTTATCCTCTATTTATCCCTAACCCATCCTAACCTAACAAACTAGTAAATAAAATGAAATAAAATAAAATCAATCTTTACCTCCCAACCTCCCAATCAGCCACCTTATTTTTTAGAACTTAAGCTTATTTCCCAAGCTTTCAAATATTTGTTTCCCTTAATAAGGAAGAATGGAACAATAGTACATCACTAATTCCAACTACTGCTCATTGATTGAACCTGTAAATTATGGAATAGTGTAATTAAAACATTTACCAAGCTAACTAATTCATACCTAGCTTCCTTATGCATCATGCTATGTCCTCTTCCATTTTCCCCTTGATTTTGTGGTTAAATTTCATAGAATAAGCTAGGTTTTAGCTTCTCTAAAGCTTCAAGGGGTTCAGCCATGGAGTTTTTACAGAGATGAGGCAGGTTTTAGGTTGCAAAATGATGGAAAAGGTGACCAGGTGAATTAGTCAACCCACCAATGCCACACCCAAGTTTGCCACACAGTTGGTGACATAATTGTACTCTCTAGTACCTTTAGGACTTATTTATAACATAATTGAAAAGCTAAGACCACGTACAGCATTAAGTTGCTGGCCTTTTCTTCACATATTTAATTACATATTCAACCCTAACTTTCAGGAGCATGCAATTTAGTCCAAAGGTTTCTACGAATCACACTTCCAGAGTTCTGTTTCTTTTCTTACCAAGGTCCTTCCTAAGTATTTATAGGAGGGTGGAAGGAGGAGGCCATTTGACACAGCCTGTTCAGATCGTGACACGTGTTCGGTCAAATTTGATCCGCACCCTCGGAGATAGGTATCTCCAGCTAGCCATAAGCCATTCCGGCTAGAGGGTAGGGGTGTGTGTGAGGTCTCTTTGTCAGAGGCTCCTTAACCATTTTTGTTGTATCTCTACCATACCCTTTTGGAGAATGAGGCCCCTTGGGGTATAAGGCTCCTTTGGAATAGGAGGCCCCCTTTGGCTCAATATAGCCACTGAGGGCTGTTAGGATAGGCCCTTCGGTAGAGTGGGGCACCTTTGGAAGATGCTCTTCCTTGTTGAGGATGGGGATACACTTTCCCGAACTTTGTGAGTTCGCTATTTCGAAGGTGGTAGTATATAGATTTTTTTAGGTCGGTTTTGTTACCTACCGAGGGTGGTTGTCATTCACCGAGGTTGGTGCTAGGTCTTCCCCGAGGGTGGTTTTTGGCTAGGTGATCTGGAGATCTTGGGGATCATGGCCCCTCGATTATAAGGTGGTGTTCTTCCCAAGAATGGTAAGGCCCCCTCTTTCCCGAGGGTGGTGCTTCTCAGGTCACTTTGGGAATTCTAGAAGGGTTAATAGCCCTTTGGCTATCACATGCCCCCCTAGGAAAGCCAAAGTTGTATCTTTGGTACTTGAGCTTTTGCAAGCATTTCATGGAACTCTTTGTGGTAGGAGACAATCGTCTCAGCAAGTATTAACTAAATTTTTGACCGAGGTTGCCTTATTCGGATGACGGCCTTCGGCATTAGGTGGTACTCATTCTTTGCCCAAGCTTTTGGTGTTCCCGAAGGTGTTCCTTCGGACCGAAGTGTAGATTCCCCTTCTGGGTTTTTTGTTGCCTGTCAGCGAATCGTCACGTCTCCCAATCAGATAGACACATCACTTCAGGCTAGCTTGCATAGATCTGCTAGCTGTCAGAAGGCATGCCCTTGTTTCTCGTGTCAGGTGACAAGTGTCACCTAGTGATCGGCAAACAGTTACGTCCATTACATCAGTTACATCTCTTCATCTACGAGAGGTCATTATGACAATGCGTTGCTTGCCTCCTTCGGTCTATATAAACCCTTCCTCCTCTAGAGTTCTCCACACTTCTCATTTTTTATTGCCTTTGCTCTATACTTTTCTCTCCTTTTTCACCTTATCTTTGGTGGTGTTGCTAGTGGCAGAGTGATTTCCACAACACTTTCGGCGGTCTTCCAAAGTTCCTACCTCGGTCTGAAATAGGTGGGTTTATTTCTGAAATTTTCATTTTTTCTCAAAATTTTCTGCTTCATCTCCGCAAGGTTAGTTTTCCCTTCTGAAAATGTCTTCTTCTCAAGCTAAGACCTACCCCGTTCTTGAGAGTTGGCTTCCCCTCAACTCTCATCCGAGCTATGCTACTTCGCAGAAAGTCAAGAAGCGGTCGGCCAAATTCTTTCTTCCTTCTTATGCTGTCACTAGGCTTCCTAGCCCTGGTTTGCCCAGCTATGCCCTTTATTCAGATGAGGTTACCGTCTTTTGAGCTCAACTGAAGGCTAGACTTCGGTATCCCCCTCCGAAGATGGTTTGCGACTTTTGCTAGTTCCATGGCGTAGCCGTGAACCAACTTCCCCTGAACTCCTATTCTTATTTCAACACATTCCTTTGCATATATGGGGTTTTCAAAATAAATCCCCACTTCATCTTCTTCATGCAGTGCTACAAACTCCACCCAGTTTCGAAGCACGGCTTCTACTTCTTGCTTCCTCCGGGATCTGGGAGCAAGAAATATATGTTCACCTTCGGAACAAAGGACAATTGGCGAGGGTGGCAAAAGAAGTTCTTCTTTCTGAAGGTGGATGAGCAGTGGAAGCATCTGCCAACCAAATCAGCCTTAGGGACTCTTGATATTGATGTAGTAGACCCCCGAAAGCTACTAACTCTAGAGTTAGAAGCCCAATTTGAAGAATTTGACAGCCATATTTAGGCTGTCGCTGATTGGGATCCCGAGGTTCCTCCGCGTTCCTTATACGCCTTCCCCATTAGCTGGAACTTTATGACCGAAGAGGTCCTTTGGGAGCTGGGGGCAGTCAAGGAACGTATTACTGACAAGGATATGCCGAAGCCCCTTTTTGATGACAAGAAGGCGTGGTTGGTAAAGCTCATTCGGGGTGAACTCACTTATCCGGCTCTTGAAGAGAGTAAGTCCCTTTTTCAGATTTTTGTCATATATATCCTCTATACTTACACTGATGTTCTTCTTTTCATAGAAATGGGTGACAAGTTTGCTCCTTCTACAAGAGTCTCTTCTTCGGCCAAGCCGAGAAGGGGAGCAGCAATGGAAGAAGGCGGTGCCGAAGAAGAAAAAGGCACTGGAGGGACCATCTTCGGCGTCGAAGTTGAAGAAGGCCAAGGAGGACTCCCTTCCGCCTCCACCCGAAGACTCCATGGAGGTGCAGAACCAAACTCCTTTTCGTGCCGATACACCTTCAGAGCTGGCTATTTGTTCAACTCCCCTTAGTCCCAGTACTACTGTAGATATTTTGGGGACTTCGGTCAGTGGTCTTTTGGCCAAAGAACTTGAGGAACCCCAAAAAAGAAAAGGAAAAGGTATTCCCATTGAGGTCCTCGAAGTTAGTGACTCCGAGGAAGAAGATGATGAACTTCCTCTAGGGTTGTTCCTTAGCCATTCTTCGATGAGTTTAGGAATTTTTCTCATTTTAAACCTTATAGATGAATGGTTAAGGGATAATGTTCTGATGGAACTTCGGTGTGACTTTGCAGGCGAAGAAGTACAGGCACCCTGGGCGAAGGACTGCACCTGAAGGAGGGCTATTCGAGATTCCAAAATCCTGCGAGACAAGGTCTTGAGGGAGCCCTTCTAGACTTTCACAAAGGACATGAACTTGTTCTCTGAGGATAGCCAGAAGATGGCTCTATAGATGGCGAATGGCATTATGACAGATGCCACTTTCCAGTCCCTGACCGAGGAATGCCTCAACGAAGAAGTCCTCACTGCGGGGATGAACGACCAGGCTGCCCAGGTAAACTTCCATCCTTTAGGACTTAGAAAATTTATGAGTTCCCTTTTCTAAGTTCCTTTTTTACCCTTATTCAGAATTTTCCCTTTTTATAGCTCTTGGCATATA
This sequence comes from Aquilaria sinensis, assembly GCA_005392925.1. Lineage (NCBI taxonomy): Eukaryota > Viridiplantae > Streptophyta > Magnoliopsida > Malvales > Thymelaeaceae > Aquilaria > Aquilaria sinensis. Next base: position 78,321 of record SMDT01001009.1, on the reverse strand, counting down.
GTGGATATTTCTAAGCTTGGGCAGCCAAACAGTCTTCGGTCCAAACCCGGTCTGAGGAGACCTTGGGAAAGGACAAGGAACTCTTTGCTAGCTCAGTCATCAAGTACAACGAGCTTAATATGATAGCCAAGGAGGATCTAGCCAATCTCCAAGAGGAGGTGCTGAAGAACCAGGGGGAGCTGATTCAAGACTTCTCTTCGAAGATGTCTGACCTCAACGTGAAGGTGATATCTCTAACCTCGGCAAATGAGGGTTTTCAAAAGGAGAAGGGAGGTGCCATTGCCGATCTTACAAAAGCATTTGCTCTTAACTCCGAACTCCAAGCTGAGGTCGATCGGTTGAGGAAGGAGAAGAAGAAGAAGAAGAAGAAGAAATTAGAAAAGGAGGTCGAGGTCCTCAGGAAGGAGCTGGAGGACTTGAAGGTAGAGAAGGCTAAGTCTGATGAGGCGACTAAGTCCTCTTATCAGAATGGTTTTTGCCTTGCTTGCCACCAAGTCCTGTCCAAGTTTCCTAACCTCGACTTTTCCCTTTTGGTGGCTCTAGACATTCCTGAAGGACCATCTTCGGAATGGTCGAGGGTGGAGTTTCTCAATCTCCCCTTTCCTCCAGCTTCGGGAACCAAAGTTCGTGCTGATGAAGACGACACCGAAAGTGACAAAGCCAAAGATGTCAGGGAGCCAGAAGGTAGCCAGGACCCCGAATAGGCCTCCTTTTTCTTCTTTTCCCTTGTAATCTACCCCTTGTATTTTGTGATGAAGTATTAATGAAATTTCTTCCTTCACAAAATTTGGCTAAGTCCTTGATTGTTCCTCAGATATTGTCTTCATTCTTTGGCACCGAACTACCTTTGGCACTGAGGGATTTTGCGACCATCTTCGGTCAAGCTGAATTAGCACAAAAAATGGTTAAGTACCTTTGGCATCGACCGCTTTCGGTCGACTACCTTCGGTGAACTTGTACTTTTGGTTTCCCTTTATCGGCTCGAATCGCGTTCGGCTAATGTACCTTAGGCAAACTTGTACAAGTTACTCATGGTCCTTCGAAAGTGACAACATTTGGTTTGCCATCTTCAGTATTTTGCATAGTTTTTCCATTGAAATTTTTTCTAAGTATACATGCTTATGTACTTTAGGAAACAACCCTCATCGTCGTTAACCATGTTTGGGGGTATGGTATCATCTTCGGCAAGGATAGCCTATTTTCACAAATGCACCTTCAAAAATAACCATGTTTGGTTTTCTCCCTCGAAAGTGACCATGTTCGGTCGGTATCCTTTAGAAAAGATGTATAATTTTATACTTGCACCTTTGAAAATAAGAATTTTCGGTTTTCTCCTTAGGAACCAACCATGTTCGGTCAGTCTCCTTCGGTAAGGATTTGTACAATTTTCCTCTTGAAAATTTTTCTAAGTGTAGAATTTTTCCAAAGAGTCTGAATGCTAGGTGTTTTTTAATTCTCCACCTTCGGCATCACCGAGCTTGTAGACTCCTGACCGAACTTCTTCGAGGACCAAATAAGGTCCATCCCAATTGGCCCAAAGTACTCTATGGGATGGTCTTTGGGCTTCAAATCTAGCTTTTTAGAGGATAAGGTCCCCTTTCTTGATTCGTTTACACTTGACATGCAAGTTTGTAGCAACGGCTACTCTCTGCTGAACAACTTTTCTTTTGAGCTCGGCCATCTCTTTGTGCTCGTCAATGAGATCCAACTTGGTTCTTAGACCAAGGTTGTTCCCTTGTTCATCGAATACCTATATCCTTGCAAATGGTTGTACAATAATGGCCTCCGTGCCAAAGATGAATGAGAAGGGTGTCTCATTGGTGGCCCTTCGGGGAGTTGTTCGGTAGCTCCATAGCACACTCGGGAGCTCTCCTAGCCATTTCCCGTTTGCTTCCTTCAACCTTTTTTTCAAGCCATCTTTTATCGTTCTATTAGATACTTCAACTTGTCCATTGCTCTGAGGATGGCCCACTGAGGCAAAGTGTAATTTTATCCTGAGGTCAGTTGTGAATTCCTGGAACCCCTTATCAGTAAAATGGGAACCATTATCAGCTATTATCACCCTCGGCATGCCGAATTTGAATATTATGTTCTTCCAGACAAATCTTTGTATGTCCTTCACTGATATCGCAGCTAAAGGCTCTGCCTTCCATTTGGTGAAATAGTCCACTATTACTACATAGAACTTGACTCCTCCTGGAGCTATTGGAAGAGGTTCGATGAGGTCAATACCCTAAACAACGAAGGGGCAAGGGTAGTTTACGGAAGTTATGACTTCCAAGGGTAGTCTCTAGATAGCAACTATTGCATTTCTGGACGAACTACCTCACATCCTTCCTCAAGGTACGCCCGAAGTATCCTTGGTGAAGTAGTCCCTTGGCAAGGGCATCAATTCCTATGTGAAAACCACAAGCCCCCTCTTGGACTTCTTTGAGGACCATCTCAACATCTTCTACGTTGACACACCTCTGTAACGGACTTGTGTACCCTTGTTAGTATGACTCTTCCCCAATCAAGAAGTATCTTTCTGAGTGCTTCTGCACTTTCATGGCTTCAAGAGGATCTATAGGAAGTTATAAGGTTGTGAGGTATTTCTTGATAGGGTCTTTCCATCCTCTGCCCAAGGTTGTCATGCACATTATTGCTATACTTGGCTGATACAGTACTTCAATGGACTCTTTTGATTTGGCCAAAGTATTGGCTTCCATATTATCTCGCCGAGCTATATTTTCTATATGTACCGTGTCGAACTCTTGGATGAGCTTCTCCGCAAAGTCATGGTATTTTGCCAAGTTTAGGTCCCTTGGGCCATAGTCCCCCACCATCTGTTGTACCACTAATTGAGAATCGCTGTGGGCCTTCAGATTCCTTACACCAACTCTTTTTGCCAGCCGCAAGCCTGCTATACGGGCTTCATATTCTGCGACATTGTTGGTGACATTGAATCCGAATTTGATGGCCTTCCTAGCTTCCATACCTTTGGGTCCGCGGAGGATTACTCTAGCTCCTTGGTGTTTGGAACCAGAGGCTCCATCAACAAAGACGTGTCCACTTGGGTTCATCTCTTTTGAGGTTTTCTAGGGTATCTTCAGTTTTTGGGACTTCAGCAATGAAGTCTGCGAATGCTTAGGCCTTTATTGCCCTTCTAGGCTCATATGTGATGTCGTATTCACCGAGCTTAATGCACCATTTTAACATATGAGCCTAGAGCTCAATCCCAAGTGGTCTACCTTTCTCATGACATCTCAAAGAGGTAGGTTACTTCAGACCATGATAGGGTGCCCTTGGAAGTAAGGTCGCAACCTTCTACTTGCTTGTACTAGGGCATAGATGGCCTTCTACAGAAAAGGGTGCCTAATTTCGGCACCATGCAGGGACTTACTCATGTAATACACTGGCCATTGCTTTCCTCCCTCTTCCTTTACTAGCACCGAGCTTACTGCCTTTTCAGTGACGGTGAGGTAAAGGATGAGGGGTTCTCCCTCCCGCGGCTACCGAAGTGTCAACAGATGGGTTAGGTAGCTTTTGAGCTCATCCCAAGCTTTTTGGCAGTCTTCATTCCAAGCGTGTTCCTTGGGACTGAAGTCATCTTCATTTTTTGCTGCTTTGGTAAGCACTTTGAAGAATGGTTGGCACCTATCCTCATATTTGTGGATGAATCTGCTAAGAGCCGTGATTCTACGTGTGAGTCTTTGCACGTCCTTGGTCATAGTGGGAGTTTGGAACCCTAGTAGGGCCTTGACCTTTTCTGGGTTGGCATCAATACCTCTTTTTGATACCATGAATCTAAGGAACTTGCCCGCATTCACTCCGAATACACACTCCTCAGGGTTGACACGTATTTTGAATTCCCAAAGTTGGTGGAATGTTTCCTTTAAGTCTAGGATATGACTACTAGGCAATTTACTCTTAACTATCATATTGTCGACGTATACTTCCATATTTCTCCCAATTTCGGAGTTGAACACTCTATTCATCAGCCTTTAGTATGTGGCCCCTGCATTCCTATGGCCGAAGGGCATTCTGATGTAGTAATAGGTCCCGACTTTGGTGATGAAGGCAGTTTTCTCGTCATCTTTGAGATCCATCTGAATTTAGTGATATCCACTGAAGGCATCGAGGAAGCTAAGCAAACCATATTCGGCAGTTGAGTCCACCAATTGATCTATCGGTAGGAGAGGATATGAATCCTTGGGACAGGCATCGCTTATGTTTCAGAGCTTGATGCACATTCAGAGTTTATCACTCCTTTCCTTCATGGTAATGACAACATTGGTAAGCCATTCGGGGTACCTGACCTCTCTTATTACGCCCGCCTCCGTTAACCATTAGACTTCGGCTTAGATGAAGTTGTTCTTATGCGCTGATAGGCTACGCTTTTTTATCGAGCAAGCTTCACCTCTGGGCGCACATTAAGGCTATATTGAATTCTACCAAGGTCTACCCCATGCATGTCCTTCGAGCAGTAGGCAAATAGATCTTTGTTCATTAACAGAAAAAATACAAGCTTTTGCTTGTCGCCTTCGGCCAATTGTTTCCCCACTCGGGTACTTCAGCATGGGACAAGTTCTACATCTTTTTTTTTTATTTTTTTGAACTCACCTACTCCTTCTCCTAGTGCCTCTTCAGAGAGTATGCTCTTTTCTTCCGAAGTCTGTACATGAACTTTTGTTGGACTTTGTCTTGCCTTCACTAAGACTTTCCTCACCTCAGCTTGATCAATAAATATCTCTACGTCCCTTTCCTTCACACCGAAGGTGACCATTAGGTACTTCACATATGGACGAATGTGGAGATTTCCTTGTGTTTGCCTTCCTAGGATGGCATTGTGTGAAGAAGGGACATCTCTGACAATGAACCTTGTCATTGTGGAACCGAAGAGGTCTTCCTTGTTTTGAACTGATGTTCCCCTTAGCATCAAGGGCAGGTCAATCCACTTGAGCATAGAGAATTTGGAGGGACCTACACCAAATGTAGGGGATGTAACAGGTTTGAGATCACCCTTGGATATGCCCAAGTTTGGCAACAGGTGGGAGAATAGAATGCCGACATTGGAACCATCATCAATGAGCACTCTTTCGATGTCCCAACTCCCTATCCTTGCCATGATTAGGAGGGGATCATCATGATGGAACTTCATGGTAGACCCATCTTTCTGAACAAGTTTGTTTACTGGGTTTCCGAACTCCATCATCAAGATTTCCCGAACTTTCCTTTTTCTCTCGGCTAAGGGTATCCCAGTGGTGACTGTCTGGATTACTCCTGCCGAATCCTCATCTTCCTCTTTCCTTTCTTCTTCCCTTTTTTCCTTTGGGGGACAGCATTCGCAGGTATCACATAGTTGGCCTTGTTTGATCAGAAATTTGATGTACTTTTTTAGCTGGAAGCAATCCTTGGTTTCGTGACCCTGCTCTCGGTGAAACTGGCAAAACTTCTTCATGTTCTTCTTATTCTCCGAGGTCATGGCCTTCGGACATTGGATAGTAGTCCCTTGCCTTTCCATGGCCATCAGTATGTTTGTCCTTGTGGTGTTTAGGGGAGTGAACGACATCTGCCTCTTCCCTCTTTGTTTCTGAGGTCTACCTCCACCCTCGGTAGGATACCGAGAGTGGTGACTCTGACCCTTAACGTGATGGTGATAGGACTTCAAGCCCCCCATCCTCAATTCCTCAGCTGTCATGTGTTGTTCAGTCCTTCGGTAAAATTCTCTAAGGGTGTCCGGGGGATCTTTGGAGAACTCGTATAAGAGTTGTGAATCTCTCCGAAGTCCTCTGATCATGGCGAGGATACAAATTTTGAGGCAGAAGTCGGGCACGTTTAGGGCTTCCCGATTGAACCTCTCAACATAGTCTTGAATGGTTTCCCCATTCTTTTGGGCTATGTCAAAGATTTGGACCAACATCTTCACCGTCGGCCTACTTCCAATGAACTGCTTGGGGGTCACTACGTCCATCATATGTTTCCAAGCGAGGTACTTGGAAGTCACTCAGTATAGGTGCCTCTACCACTGCACGGATAAAGGGTGACTCTTCTCCGGTGAACGTCTTTGACAGCCTCAACCAAACAGGCTTCCGGGGGATTTGCCTTTCTACATTTTCCAACCTCTCTAGGATCTTCTCCATGAGGGTGGTAGCACTATCTTCCACTCGCTGTCTAGTGGCTGCCGCCGACGGAGAGCAACGTCTCCTCTTCGAAGAGTAACTTCATCGCCGGGGGGACTGAGACCACCAGTACGGGGACAAACTTCATTGACAGGAAGTCTTGGGTTCTTTTGACACCATTTCTCACGTGCGACATCCTCTGGAGGGTACGTACTCCGTTGAAGACTCATCGTGAGAGCCCCACTTTCGGACCTCCAGCGGGGTAACTTTGGGCTCCTCTCTTGCCAGGTGCTAGGAGAATGAGCCCTTCCCCCCAAGAGGTGGTTATGACCACCTTTGGTTGAGCTGTTGGGTCATTTTAGCCACAACAGAGCAGCAGAAAGTCCAGCAGAAAGCTCATCATGACCATTAGAGGATGTTCATCCTCACGCCAAGAAGTCTATACTGCAGGTTGTTCAGTCGTTGTTGGAGCTTTCGGTGTCGACTGGGGCTTTGGGAGTCCCTTCTCCTTAGAACATCGGGTCTCAACAATGGCGACCTGAGAGGGAGTTCCCACAGATGGTGCCAAATGATGCCCGGCGGCATCCTCGTTGTATGACATGCTGGCTTTAGGGAGAGACATTCGATGTGAAGGTGCCTGAATAAGAGACTTTCGGTAGGATGGTGTCTGCAAGACTTTGAAGAATAGGGGTTAGAAACTCCCCGAAATGTGTTTCCGGGGAAAGAGCCTCCGACACCCAAGTTAGTATTTGAGAGTAAGAGTTGTAAGGAGCAAAGAATGGGGAATATCCAGAGTTCTGTCTTTTTCCTTACCAAGGTCCTTCCTAAGTATTTATAAGAGGGTGGAAGGAGGAGGCTGTTTGATACAGCCTGTTCAGATCATGACATGTGTTCCGTCAGATTTGATCCATACCCTCGGAGATAGGTATCTCCAGCTGGCCATAGGCCATTCCGGCCAAAGGGCAAAGGTGTGTGCGAGGTCTCTCTGTCAGAGGCTCCTAAATCATTTTTATCATATCGCTGCCAGACCCCTTCGGAGAATGAGACCCCTTTGGCTTATAAGGATCCTTCGGTAGAGAAAAGCCCCTTCGGCTCAGTATAGCCACCGCGGGCTATTAGGAGAGGCCCTTTGGCAGAGTGAGGCACCTTCGGAAGACACTCTTCCTTGCCAGGGATGGGGATATGCTTTCCTAAACTTGGTGAGTTCATTATTCCAAAGGTGGTAGTATATAGATTTTCTAAGGTCAGTTCTGTTACCTACCGATGGTCATTGTCGTTCACTGAGGTTGGTGCTAGGACTTCCCGGAGGGTGGTTTTTGGCTTGGTGATCTAGAGATCTCGGGGATCATGGCCCCTCGGTTATAAGGTTGTGTTCTTCCCAAGGATGGTGAGGGCCCCTTCTTTCCCGAGGTTTGTCACTCATGTTTCCCGAGGGTGGTGCTTCTTAGGTCACTTTGGGACTTCTAGAAGGGTTAATAGCCTTTTGGCTATCATTACTAATTAAGGAAAGGAGTTTTTTGCAACCATAATGGAAGTTTCAGGGCTTAAGGGTGGAAGTTTTTAAACTTGGTAATGTTGTTTGTCACTGCCATTTTGGATCATTTCTACTTCAAACACGAGCTTCCTCTTCTCCCTTTGATTTCTCCTTCAATTCTTGGCCAAAATCAAGTGTTATTGGTGTATTTTGAAGACCTAAGGGGTATACAAGCCTTGGGTAGCTTATTTGAAGCTTAGTTTGTAGTCTTGGCATTATTTTTCATGTTTTCTAGTGGGTGCCCTATTTTGTTGTGAGGTAAAAAGATTTCATGGAGTTTTCTTGTTTGTTTGGTGTTTTGATGCTTGGGTTTTGCTTAGTTAGTGTTAATTTACTATCATTTGCTTTGGTTTGCTTGGAACTTAGGTAGAACCTTGTGAAACTTTGTTCTTGGTGAAGAGTTGCTTAATTCTTCCTTGTGAGTTGAAATCAAGATAAGGAATTTAGAGTTTCAACCTTAACTAATGCTATTGGAATGTTGCTACTTAATGAAATCAAGTAGTTTTGGCAATATCATTAGTTAGTGGGCAAGTTTGCTGATGGTGGACTAGGTGATTGATTGACCTTGGCATGATGTTCTAATGCATCATAGTTATGTTTGTGGTAATTTATTGTGGACTTTGTAACATTTTTTATAGGTATGAGGAGTTAGAAGGCCATCCAAGCATGTTTAGCATGCTTGGGAAGCCTCCCAAGGTGCATATGGCAAAAGTTAGGACTTTCAAGGCATGAAGGGGTTGGCAACATGTCGCCACAGTTATGTTGGCCAAAAAAATCAACTTTTGTTAAGGTATTCGAGGGGAGGCCTGAGAGGGTGCTTAGGGTACCTAAGGGTTGAGGTGTCATGGTGGTGCGCTTAAACTTCCAAAACTCCTCTAAGTCCTTGGAGTTTTCTCTAGTTTTTTTATTACTTTACCATAAGCAAGAGAACTAGGTTAAAGAGAGCCACAATGAAGTATCACTAGCTTGGGTGTGATGTATAGTATGATCGAGGGCCTAGTCGCACCTTCGAGCACGAGGTTTCAATGTGGGAATCTTAGTACACCTAGCCAGTCTTCGAGATCTAGTTAACATCAGTCCAACCATAGTGCCCTTGTACAACATAAGGGAGTTTCAACTAGTAAAAACTTCACGTTAGGCTAGAAAGCTATGCTTGCTAGTAAACAAGGGAGTTTCAACATCTTCGTTGTATGACATGCTAGGCCTGAAAGAGAGACTTCCAGTAAGATATCTGCAAGACCCCAAAGAATGTGGGTTAGGAGCTCCCTAGAATGTGTTTTTGGGGGAGGAGCCTTCAACGCCTAAGTCAGTATACGGGAGAGAAGTTGCTAAGAGCAAAGAATAGGAAAGAGAGAGTCGCGCATGCTATTACCTGGAAGCCTCCCTAGTATTTATAGGAGGATGGGGCAAGAAGGCCGTTGTGCCTAGCCTGAGCACATCAGGACACATTTTCAGCTGGATCTAGTTCCCACCTTCAGAGAGAGGAATCTCCAACTAGCCGTAGGTAGTTCCGGCCAGAGGGTAAGGGCATGTGCGAGGCTTATTGTTAGGGATCCCTCAACTGTATTTTTCATTTTTCCATAAGACCCCTTAGGGGATCTGAGACCCCATCAGACAGGAATCTCAACCGAGGGTGACTAGAGAAGGCCCTTCGGATGGGGGGACCTATCTTCTGGAAACATTTCCTCTATTAAGGATGATGGACCTATGTTCCCAAGGTTGGTAATGTATACTCCCGAGGAAGGTAAGTAACCATTTTCCAGAGTTGGTCGTATATGCTTCTGAGGGTGGTGTGGAGAATTCTCCCAAGGTTGGTTGTATGAATTCCTTAGGGTGGTGTTAAGTCTATCAATAAGAAGGTTTTGTGGTCGATAGTCTTTCGGCTATCAGATAGGCTTTTGTGACTCACCATGTGGATTCATCTTTTAGGTTGGAGTCAGTTGGGAGAATCTCAGTAAGAAAGCTTGTATATATTATATGCCTAGTTACCTCTAGTGTTTATGGATAGAGCATAGGACTCTAAAGTTGCTCTTGGGTGAGGAGCATTGGTCTTCTTTTGTTGAATGCCCTCACACGGTTATTATGTGTAGCTATGATGATACAAATCTTGATTTTATATGCTTTAACTATTTGAACCTTGGTTTCCATAGAATATGCCTCAGCAAATGTAAATGTTTTATAGATTTTCGTTCATTCAAGTCAAAGCAAAATTGCATGCATGCTTGCATTTCTACGTTAATTAACTAGTGACATGAAGTTTTGACGAGAGCACATAAATAACTAGCCAATTGTAACCATTGTGAGATCTGTTCTCACAAGTTTCCTGGGTAAAGCCAGGAGGGGCTGTGCCACCAGGAGTTCCATAATTTCCCTAATTTTCTTGGATGGTTGGATGCCCAAGTTGGTACAACCTAAGGGATAGAAATTGAAGGGCAAGGCAAGGAGGGTACGAGATCACGAAGGAAAAGGGCTTGTAGCAAAAAAATGTGATCATGTCAAGCATAGATGTGATAAAGTAGCTTAAAGCACAACTGTGGTGGCATCATCTACTAGATATGAAAGCATTGCATCTTATGTAGTCACATCAAGAGAATTGTGCAAAGCCATCAAGACATGAGGCACCATTCATCCATCCTCAGTGTTCCTAGAGGCCTCTAAGGCCTTTCTAAGGCTAAAGGATGGCTCTAAGCCTAACAGAAACCTGCCAACATTGCATGCACACCCTAAAGATCCTCTTTGGATAAAAAATGGTCCTGTGAAAAAAAGAGAGATAAGGAGCTTGCCAAGGCACTACAAGGCTTCATTAAACCATAATTTGAGGAGTACAATGCTGCGGGTAGTGAAGAAGAGCTTAAAAAAACAACTAAAGCATTCTAAGTGGTTGTTCCACCATGCCCGTGAAAGGACAGTGATGTTGAGGAGGATGCCCGTGTTGAAAACACTGCTGATCTTGCTGTTGCCTAAAGTTGTTACTTTCATCATGACGTTATATGTTCCCTTTGCTATTTTGTTTGACTTTGCTATTGGAGTATCTGTTGCTCATTTATTTTTTTTGCATACTATTTTCTATTCATTCCTATATTTGTTTATGTTTCTTTCCCTATATTTTGTGATTGATCATCTTTTTTGTTCTCCTTGAAAGCTTTCAAATTTTTTATTGGAAGCCTAAATTTACCTTCTTTTTTTAACCTTTTTGAACGCAGATTTACAAGAGAAACAACTAAATTTTTCTTTCCAATGCCAGCATTAGTATTTATCAGTCATTATTTTTCACTTTTTTTTGTATGCTAGTATATTGAGGGCAATGTATAATTTAAGTGTGGGGGAATGGGTTTTATCTTTAACCCTTATTTATTTTATTTTTTTCCTATTTATATCTTTTTAGTAATATTTCTAAGAATTTTGAAAATTTTTAAATTTTTGGAGCTTATTTTATTTTGAAGTATTTTATTAATCATGTGCTTATTAGAGAGTGGTTGTTAATTTAATGTCTTGAGTTCTTGACTTAAATACCAAGTAAGTGATTCTTAATCTATCACTTTTGGTGCTTAATTTGTTTTTGAAATGTTTTTGTGATTCTAGTGAAGATGGCCTTGAGATACTATTTTTGCATCAAGTTTTTGTGTTTAGTACACTATTCAAAGTATGCTAATTTTTTACTTTCCATGTTGGTTTGATGGAAAGTTTGGTTGATAGATTTGTGGTTGATTGTTGATAGAATAAAGTAAAGTAAGGAATGAATGTATGCTACTTTGCTATTTTTAGTGTTGAAGTAGGTTGGGGTCTTCTCCTAAAGTAAAAGTCAATCACAACTTGAAAAAGATGCTAAGAGCAGGTGTATGATCCAATATCATCTTTGATTGGATGAGAATTAGCTTAGGTATAGACAGAGCTCTTGTAGTGTACACTTGTTACAAAAAATTTTTATGCATGAAAAGAATTAGTTGAAAAAAAAAAGAAATTGAAAAAATTCAATTAATCACTCAATCCATGGTTTGTGGTTTGAAAGGTTGACCATAGTGAGCTGTGGCTTAGTATGGTTCCTACTTTTTATTTTTGCATGAAAATTTGATGGTATCTTTTCAATTTTTAAAGATATGGGTTGGTAGCTTGATAATGAATTGTTCCCTTTAAATTAATTTTTATTTTGAAAAATGTTAGAAAGAAGGGATTCCATGCTCGGTAGTCTTGTTAATTTCTTAAGATAATTAGAGTTTCAATCCTCTCTGTGTTTCTTTGGTTAATGAAATGATTCTACATTCTAATTGTTTCCAAGGTTTTTGAAAATTTTTCTACTTTTTCTTCTTGACTTTTGCCTGAGGGCAAGCAAAAGTTCAAGTGTGGGGGAAAAATATGATATGCCCATATTTAGTTATGTTTTCTATATATTTTCCCTTGTATTTGCTTATTTTTTTCTACATTTAAACTAGGATATGGTGCTTAATTGATTCCTAATTTATTTTTAGGCCATATTTCAGCTTCATTTGAGTTAGGAAATTTTGCAAAGTTTTAGATCTCAATTGCAAGTTTTATCAATGTTTTGGAGTAGACACACCTTGCTGCACACCCATGTAGTGTCTTACACACCCTATTACATGCCCGTATTTGAGTTATATGCCCATGTTCCAAATTGTGCTTAATTTGGTGAGATTTTAAGTTTTAGAATAGTAATACGGCAGTGTACCAGACTGTGTTTACCTTAATTTTAGGGTTTCTTGGGTTATTTCAGGAAGAAAATAGAAGAAAGGTGAAAAGGTGAAAATAAACAGAAAAAAAATAAAGAGTTTTCTAGGAATGCTGTTGCAAACAGTTTTGATGATTGACACCGTTTTATGAGCGCTGGATTGAGGATTTTTAGAGAAGAAGAATTTTAGCCATGGATAATTCTTTTCTTATTTTTCTTTTGATTCTGTTGTGTTTATTTTATGGCACCATGAGCCAAACTTTTCCTACTGATGCTTAGAATAGATGAACCCTAGGATGATTTTATTATTACGATTGCTTTTTGGCTTAACATGATTATGTGTTTTTCTTGAGATTTATCCAACGTTATTTAAATCATTGATTAAAAGTAGCTAGCTTATTAATTCAATGTGGGATGATGAACATGCATTAGGTAGTATCTAGTATGTTTGTTGTGGATCACCATTCGATAAAAAGGACATTATCATAACCGAGAGAAATAGGTGCAATATAATACCTCCAAACTAAGGTTGTCATTACCCCCAGTTTTGCATAGGCCACTAGTTGGGAGTAATAAGGAGAATAATGGCTTGGGGGAGTAAGGCAAATGGAGTGTTAAAATAATTAGCATGGAGTTTGGAGATTATTAGAAATGAATATGAAGTTTTTCCTCAATCGGGTTTGAGAAATGTATGGGCAAAAAGGTTAATTACTATGCTTGACGCACTATTGAGACTTGAAGGATTCAATTAACCAAAATAAAAAGATTATCAAGTAAGGAAATTGAACAAATTTGGTCAACTAGGGACATTATGCGCCATGTAAGAAGGTAGGCTCACTATGGCTAGCATTTTAGCCAAATTAGTGACACATGGCTTAATCCAGATTTGTGTATGTCTCTACTTATAATTATGTTTGGATCGGGTGCTATAAGCCTCATTTTCAATCAGAGATATTCTTTCTATGTTCTTTACAGGTTCTAACCAAATTGGGTGAGGAAAAAAGGAAGTAAGGGGATTCTATGCATGTTAAGCTTGCTAGAGGGTTGCTTTGACCTCAAGGAACTTTAAGCTAGGAGTTGGAAGGCTTTAGAAGCTACTTCCAAGGAGTTTGTGTTGGGCAAGGATCATTGTGTACTGTTTCACTTAGAATCTATGGCTAAATATGTAATTCAAGTCAAATGGTAGGCATTAAGTGATGACTTAGAGTCAAATGAGCCAAAGACCTATTAAGGGCTAGGTTTGCCTTCGAGTAAGAGTTTTGCAATCAAGTTATGGCAAGGGCAAGCATTTGGACTCAAATTTGGGTTAGGCCAACTCAATTCCAAAGTCTAGAGCTCTATGATGTAGTATAATATCGCTGACTGGCTTAATGAAAATGAAATTAGACTAACAAATGCTTGCTAGGCCCTGGAGGCTGCCTAGGGTAGCTAGTGTTGTGGTGTTTGTGTTTTGTGTGCATTGTTGCCTTTGTTTGTGATTCCTAACCCCATTTTTATTTGTCTACATTTTTATATATCTTGTCTTTTTTTTGTCTTAGTGTTTTCAATGCAAGGGCTTTGAAAGGCTAAGTATTTCTAATGCATGAATACTTATGTGTGTGCGTGTTATAGCCCTCCTAGTGGGAAACTCGATTACGGAGTATAAATTGATAAATCCCTAGTTTAATATCTCATTTTGACTTCATTTAGCAAGGTTTACCAGGATCTGAGGAGATTAAGGCATCAAAAGTTGATCAGGGTCAAAATCATAATTTTGCATCCTGAGGTCTTGGACCAAGTCTGGGGAGTCAAAAATGTGTTTTAAAACCTAACACTTGTTTAGCACCCAAAATTTCACTAAGTGTTCAATAACTTGACCAAGTTTTGACCAAGAGTTACCATTCAGGGAAGAGGTTCTTTTGACAACTTAATAAAAGTTTAAGGGGCTAATGGGTTGAACGCTTTATAAACTTGGTAAACATGATTTTGGCTGCCACTGTTCACTTCCTTCCTCTTCAAACCCGACCTCCCTCCTTCTTTCTTGATTTCTCTTTCAATTCTACCTCAAAACCTTGATATCTTGTGTTACCACCTCACAAAATGGGAGAACTACAAGTGTGTCATAATGGCTAAAAACCATTATATTGTGTAATTCTCAACATAGTGATTAAAGTCTGGGGGGTTAAAGGCATGATCAACACCTCCTTAAAAGTGTTCCGAGTTGGTAACTTGGCCCCCAAGAAAAGCGTAAAGGATTGCTTGTTTGTCAAGCAACCTATGGACCTTTTTGTAAGGTTTTGGAAATTCGGGTACTCAATTGCAAAACTCTTAATAAAACGACTTGAAGAGTTTATGGTGGTGCCCTACAGCATCTTCGTTGTGTGACATGGTGAGAACGAGGGGTACTTGCGGTGAGGAGGAGCGCCTGAAGTGGAGATTTCCCAGGAGGAGTCAACTGAAGAGCTCAGAAGATAGAGGTTAGGAGGTCCCTAGAGTCTTTTTTTCGGGGAGGAGCCTGCGACGCCCAAGTCAGTGTTTAGTAGATATAGCCATAGTAAAGAGTGGAGAAGTCTAATCTCTGACGTCCCCTTTACCTAGGGTGCTTACCGAGTATTTATAGAGGGACGAACAGTAGTGGTTCGCTTATTGTGGCCGGCCCAGATTGTGACACGTGTTCGGTGGGATGAGATCCACGTCTTTGGGGAGAAGGAGCCTGGCCAGGAGCCTAGTCCACCCGAGAGTGGCGTACTAAGGTGTTTCTGCAGGCGGCGTGTTTGGGGCCGGCATGTCGGGTAAGTGTCAGAGGCTCCTTAATTGCTTCTGTCGTACTCCCAAGGTGCCCTTGGTAGGGAAGACCTCTTCGAAGAAGAACTTGTCTCCCGAAGTTACTTTATTATCATAGTGAGTATATTCCCGAGGGTGGTCCTTCTCGGGAATATTCTCTATTGCCGAGGATGGTTTGATCGTCTTCCTGAGATTGGCACTATCATCTCTTGGGATGGAGAATTACCGAGGTCGGATGTGGGGGTCGGGCATCCTTCTTTCCGAAGTAGGTGCTTTCTCTTCCGAGGGTGGTGCCTTGTTCGAGCCTGTGGGTTTGGAAGGTGATGAGCATTTTGGCTATCATATGCCCCCTCCCGGAAAGTCGAAGTGGAGACTTCGGCTTTATGCTTCCGGGAAGGTTTTTTTTTTGTCGAACTCGGGGTCGGAGCTCCACTCAAGAAGTTGCCTTTACCTCCAGAAGGCATCCCTTCATAGCCGAGGTATCTTTCACTAGTTCTTCAGTGATCTCGGGGCACGTGTTACTTTTGTTTTTACTTTTTCTGCTGCAGGTTAGTAAACCGTCGTATCTTTTGGCCAAGCATGTTAGTTACGGATAGGCGTGCCTGGGTTTTCGCGATGTCAGAGGGGCATGCCCAAGTTCTTCGCGTTGGATGGAACATGGCCACTGATGGATGGCGAATAGTTACGTCGTGTTGGGTTTCGGGAGCCAAACAGCGCAGTGGAATTTAACCGAAACCCTCCAGGATCCAAGTGAAACGGAGTAAACCGGGTGTTCAAAAATTTCATACCTAATTTTCTGTTGAGATCTCTCACTCAACTGTAGAGTCGAATCACAAAACCTGAACAGTTGACGTGTTCAGGCTCTCTATGGTATCCACACGAGCCTCTCGGGATCACCGTGCTTCCACCACGTCCGGTTAGATGCGTTTCTCTTGCGCTTACAGTGCTAGCTTGCGTCCTCCAAGGAATTGCAAGAGAAGAGTGCGGCTGTCCTTTTGGGAGGCTAGGGCAAGGAGACCTGCGAATTTCTCACTTAAAAGTTGTATTTATTGTGAGACTCAACTTCTAGGCCTAATGGGTTTCAAATCCCTAATCCAATTAGGATTTAATTTCGGGCTTAATAATGGCTCAACTCCTTGGCCCATTATTAATACGAAATTAAAGTGAAACCATAACCCAAATAATTAGCCCACGCACTCTAATGATCCAAATAGCTCTATGTGTGCGACCCAATAGGCTCTTGTCATGTTGGCAATGATCATAAATCACATTTATGATCATAAGCAATGAGCGGTGTCTAGCAGCACATCATTGCTACCCAAGTGACAAGATTGTCGGTGAATCGACTAAACCTTTATGATCATCTTTGATATATGCCATTGTCCCTTTGTCTAAGATATCAAGACTAAGCACGAGACATGGAATGTGTCACTCTCGTATAGCCCAATCTTTGGTTTCTTGATTACTGAGTAGACGAACTTAAACTGATGACTTTGATATCGTATATCAACTTATCGGAGCATGGCCATACATTTTCTAAGTCTCACTCTATCAAGGGGCCCGAAGATATCACTCCCGTTACATAAGAAGGACAAATCCCATCTTGATCATACAAATCCCATCTTGATCATACAAATCCCTCCGCATGATATGTGACATACCCAATGACCTCCTTCAAGTTCACTTAGTTACGAGCAACAAAGGAAAGTATCAAAGTATGTGACTCACATGTAGGGAACCTTGATGATCTTAGGTCGAAGGACTACATATACCATGATCACTATGAGAATCAGTTATGAAACTCATATAACGATCCATGAAGTGTTCTAATGCTGGGTCGGTCTAGTACACAAGTTCTCCAACTTGTACCCATATGTAGACTACATATATCATATTAGTCTCCACATATGCTAGTCATTATGTATTATTGCAACCCGCTCCACAATAATACTAGACTAGGGATGTTTAAGAATATCATTATTCTAGGGTTACAATTATGTTTATTACGTTGCGCAGAAACAAAACAACAAACAAAATTGCTAGATTAATGCCTAAATAAAATATCATGACTCAATGTGCAATAATACAATCATCTCATGATTGGCTTTTTGGGCACAACACTAACACGTCGGTCACGCTAACTTTGTCTCTTTGCCTTTGAGAAGTAATAATGAGGCCGTTACGTCTTCAAGGGGTAATAATGGTAACGTTTCGCTTACCCTCTTCGGTCTATATAAGCGCCTCTTGCCTCATTTCTTCCCACTCTTTTCTTTTGCCTTCATCTGTTCTAGAGCTCTTTCTTGTCTTTTTCCCTCTTCCGGTGACGTTTTTAGCGGTGGAGCCATTTCCGGCAACCACTCACGACGGCGTCCAGGAATCCTGATTTTGGCAAAACCTTCGGTGGGTCTTTCCTTCTTTGGTTCTTCCTTCTCCCCGAGGTTGTTTTAGGTTTTCTTTTTCCGAAGTCCATCGACATTCTTCTTTCCTTTTCCCGAGGTCATTCTTCTTTTGCTTCTGAAAGTTGTCGAGTCTAACTCCTTTAATGTCCGTTCGTCCTCTTCCTGAAAGTTTTCTCCTTCTCGAGTCTCACCCGTGCTGCACCACTTCGGAGAAGATGACGAAATGGATAGCGAAATTCTACCTTCCCTCCTATCTTGTCCCGAGGTTGCCCTTCCCGAGCTCGTATGGATTCATGGCCCATTCAGGTGAAATCACCGTTTACCGAGCTCAGTTGAAAGCTGGTCTTCGGCATCCTCCTCACCGGATGATATGCGAGTTCTGCAAGTTTCACGGAATTGCCGTGAATCAGCTTCCTCTTAATTCCTATTCTTACTTTAATTCTTTTCTCTGTATGTGCGGTGTTTTTAAAATTCAGCCCCACTTCCTTTTCTTTCTCCAATACTATAAACTCCACCCGGTTCCGAAGGGAGGTTTTTACTTCTTGCTTCCCCGAGGGTCTGGGAGAAAAAAATTCACTTTCACCTTCGACAATAGGGATAGTTGGCGGGGGTGGCAGAAGAAATTCTTTTTTGTGTCGATTCTCGAGTCTTGGAGCCACGTGCCGATCAGATGGGCTTCTGGGATGCTTAAGATCGACGTTGTCGATCCTAAGAAGCTTCTAACCTCGGGACTATTTGCCGAGTTTGACAAGTTCAACCGGTTCATTCAGGTGGTGGCGGACTGGGATCCCGAGGCCCCTCCGTGTTCTCTGTACCCTTTTCCCATTAAGTGGGACCTTATGACCGAGGAGGTCCTTCGGGAGGTTGGGGTAGTGAATGCGCATAAGTTCGATCCGAACATGCCTGTGCCTGTTCTTCCCGGAAAGAAGGTATGGATAGAGATGCTCCTTCGGGGCGAGATCTCATATGAGGCTTTTGCCGAGAGTAAGTCATCTTCCAGGATTTGCTGTCTGTTCCTTCTTCGTACTTACACTGATTGTTTTTTCCTTATGCAGAAATGGGCAATCAATCCGTTGATTTCTACAAGTCCCTCTTTCTCGGCCAAGCCGAGAAGGGGGAACAGACGCGCAAGAAAAAGGACGCTAAGAGGAAGAAGATGACTGGCGGCCCATCTAAGGCAAAAAAGGCCAAGGCAGATATCCTCCCTCCCCACGAGGTCATTGTGGAGGTGGAGGATAGGTCTCCTGCCCAATCTCCTGCCCTCACCGACCCTCCCTTGGAATCTACCACTCTCGGGGCAGCTCTGAGCCCCATCCCTTCTGCCGAGGCTCTTGTAAAGCATACGTCAGCTCACGAGCTCGGGGAGAGCAGAAGGAGGAAGGGCAAGAATATCCCTGATGAAGTCCGAGCAGAGGACCAGTCTGAGGACGACGTGGCTGAGATTCCACTAGGTTGGTTCCTTAGCCGTTCTTCTACAAATCTTAGTATTTTTCGTATCTATGATTTTTTAGATGAATGGCTAAGGGATGATGTAATGATGGAACTTCGGCGCAATTTTGCAGAGGATGTAGCCCAAGCTCCCTAGTTGGAGGCCTATGCCTGCAGAAGGGCTTTTCAGGATAGGCGTATCCCGCAGGATAAGGTGCCAAAGGAGCCGTTCTGGACTTTCGCGGAGGACATGAATTTGTTCTCCGAGGATAGCCAGTTATTGACTCCTCAGCTGGCAACGGGTGTGCTGATGAATGCCACCTTTCAATCGCTAGCTGAGGAATGTCCCAACGAGGAGATCCTCGCAGCGCCTCATGACGAGGATGACCGAGCACCCCGCTCAAGTAGGTTTTTTCTCCCTTTCCTTAGAAAAATTTCTATCTTTGTCTATTCTTGTCCCTTACTCAGGGTTTCTTCTTCGCATGTAGCTCTTGGCGTACAGCGGGTACTTCCACTCTTGGGCGGCGAAACAGGCCGAGGTCCGTTCTCGGTCCGAAGATTCTCTTACTAAGGCGCGAGACTTCTGCGCTAGATACATCCTCAAGTTCGGCGAGCTAAACAAGATTGTTCGGGAGGACGTAGTGAATCTTCGGGCTGTGCTTAAAGAGAGTAAGAAGGGGCTCCTTCTTGACTTTTCAGCTAAGGTCGAGGATCTTGGCTCAAAATGTGCAGTTCTCTCTTCGGAGAATGAGGCCCTTCGGAAGCAAAAAGCAAAAGAAGCAGAGAATCTTACAAAGGCGCTTGCATTAAACGCCGAGTTCCAGGCCAAAGTTGATTCGTTGAAGAAGGGGGCCAAGAGCAAGAAGAAGAATAGGTTGGAGAAGGAGGTTGCTGATCTCACGGCGGACTTGGCAGCGCTGAGTGCCGAGAAAGATAAGTCAGACCAGATGACGAAGGTATCCTACCAGGACGACTTTTGCCTGGTGCGCCACCAGATCCTCTCTCGGTTCCCCGGGCTCGACCTCTCCTTCCTGTCTGCACTGGACTTCCCCAAGGTGCCCAGGTGGACATGGTCAAAGCTAGAGTTCCTCAAACTCCCTTCTGCGCCTGTGCCTTCGGGCGAACATGCCCAAAAAGCTACCGAGACTGAGGAGGCACAGAATGCTTCTGTCCAGCCTTAGATTTTTTCTTCTTCTTTTCACTCTTGTAGCCTTGTAATCATGCTTTTTAATAATGATATTTTTCCTTTCAAATTTTGGCTAAGTCTTTGAGCAATGCTTTTCATTTCCCAATTATCTTGACCACTTTCGGTCAAGAAATTTCAAAAAATCCTCTTTACTCTACTACCCAAGTCTTCAACGAATTCACCCTCTTTTTTTTTTTTGGCCTACTTGTACATTTTACCAAGATTCTAAGTAGAAAATTTCTTCAAGGCGTCTGAATGCCATGTATTTTTCAGTTCTCCACCTTCGGGGTTACCCAGCTTGAAAACTCCTTTCCGAACCTCATCCAGGACCAAATAAGGTCCTTCCCAGTTGGCGTGAAGTACTCCGTGCGACGGGTTTTGAGGTTTGAGTTCAGCCTTTCGGAGAATGAGGTCCCCTTTCCTTATCCCTTTTGGTCTAACGTGCAGGTTCGCGGCTGCAGCTACTCTCTACTGGAAGGCTTTCCGTCTGAGTTCAGCCATCTCTCTGTGTTCGTCAATTAGGTCAAGCTTAGTTCTCAAACCGAGGTCGTTTCCTCCCTTGTCAAACACTTGTACCCTGAGTGATGCCTTAACTACTTCGACAGGGATGATGGCCTCTATGCCGAAGACGAGCGAAAAAGGTGTCTCCCCCGTGGCCCTTCGGGGTGTCGTCCGATAACTCCATAGCACACTAGGGAGCTCTCCTGGCCACTTCTTTTTTGCTTCCCCTAACCTTTTTTTTAGACCCTTTTTTATGGTTCTGTTGGATACCTCTGCTTGTCCGTTGCTCTGGGGGTGAGCTACAAGGGCAAAGTGCATTTTTATTCCGAGATTTGTGACGAATTCCTGGAATCCCTTGTCTGTAAACTGGGAACCATTATCGGCTACTATTACCCTCAATATGCCAAATCTGCATATAATGTTCTTCCAAACGAACTTTTGTATATCTTTAGTTGCAATAGTTGCCAGGGGTTCTACCTCGACCCATTTAATGAAATAATCCACTTCTACTATGCAGAACTTCACTCCTCCGAGTGCTGTCGGGAGTGGCCCGATGAGATCTATGCCCCATATTGCAAAGGGACAAGGGTAATCCACCGAGGTCATTAACTCCGAAGGCAGTCTTTTGATGCTGGCGTACCTTTGGCAATTGTTAGCGTCCTTTCTCAAGGTGGGCCAGAAGTACCCTTGGCGGAGTATTACTCCCGCCAAGGCGTCAGATCCGATATGGGAACCACAAGCCCCTTCGTGGACTTCCTCGAGAACCACTTTAGTGTCCTCTTCGTTGACACACCTTTGCAATGGATTCGCGTACCCTTGTCCGTATAATTCTTCCCCAATTAGGAAATATCGTCTGGATCATCTTCGCACTTTCGCCGCTTCACGAGGATCTTCGGGAAGCTCTTCGGTTGTAAGCTACCTCTTTATAGGATCTTTCCACCCTTTGTCTGAAGCTGCTATACTCAGTGTTGCTATGCTTGGGTGGCTCAATACTTCGGTGAACCTTTCGGATTTGGCCAGGCTATCTGCTTCGGCATTGTCTCGGCGAGGCACATTTTCAATATGTACTGCGTCGAACTCTTGGATGAGCTTTGATACGTATTCATGATATTTTGCCAAAGTTGGGTCCTTTGCACTATAGTCCCCTGCCATCTGCCGTACCACTAGCTGGGAGTCACTGTGGGCTATTAGATTTCTCACACCAATCTTTCTAGCCAGGTGTAACCCTGCTATGAGAGCTTCGAACTCTACCATATTATTGGTGACGTTAAACCCAAATTTGATGGATTTCATGACTTCTAGGCCTTCGGGGCCGCGAATGATTACCCAAGCCCCCCGGTGTTCGGAGCCGGAGGCCCCTTCTACAAACAAAGTCCACTCTGGTTCACTTTTGACAAGGTCCGATTGTTCTTCTTCGGCCATAGGTACTTCAGCAATGAAGTCTGCAAGGGCTTGGGCTTTTATTGCTTTCCTTGGCTCATAAGTAATATCATACTCGCCGAGCTCTATGCACCATTTGGAAAGTCTTCCCAAATGGTCTACTCTTTTCATGACGTCCTGAAAAGGCAAGTTACTTCGGATAATAATAGGGTGAGCCTGAAAGTATGGCCGTAGTCTCCTGCTTGCTAACACCAGGGCATAAATAGCCTTTTGTAGCAGGGGATACCTGACCTCGATGCCATGCAAGGACTTGCTCACATAGTATACTTGCCACTGCTCCACCCATTCTTCCTTCATGAGAACCGAACTTAGTGCTTTTTCGGTAACGGCAAGGTATAATACAATGGGTTCTCCTTCTCGTGGTTGCCGAAGAGTGGGTAGGTGAGCTAGATAGACTTTAAGTTCTTCCCAAGCCCTTTGGCAGTCCTCGTTCCAAGGATGATCGTTGCCTCTAAGGTCGCCACCGTTCTTTGTTGCCTTGGTGAGGACTTTAAAGAATGCTCGGCAGTGATCACCATACTTGGAAATGAATCTGCTAAGGGACGTTATTCTCCCCGTGAGCCTTTGCACATCTTTTGTTGTAACAGGAGTTTGGAATTCTAGTAACGCCTTGACTTTTTCTAGGTTGGCATCGATACCTCTTTTTGATACCATGAATCCGAGGAAGTTGCCCGAGCTCACGCCGAAGACGCAGTTTTTCCGAATTAAGGCGAATTCCGAATGCTCTAATCTAGTGGAAAGTTTCTTCCAAATCTGTAATATGGTTGCCAGGCAACTTGCTCTTGACAATCATGTCGTCCACATAGACTTCCATGTTTCTCCCTACTTGGTCTTTGAAGACCTTGCTCATCAGCCTTTGGTAGGTAGCTCCTGCATTCTTGAGCCCGAAAGGCATTCTGACATAGCAATATGTACCAACTTTAGTGATGAAGGCACTTTTTTCCTCATCTTCGGGGTTCATTTTGATTTGATGATACCCACTGAAGGCATTGAGGAAGCTCAAGAGTCCGTACTCAGCAGTTGAGTCCACCAACTGGTCTATTTGCGGGAGAGGATAAGAATCTTTAGGGCAAGCATCATTTAAATTTCGAAAGTCGATGCACATTCGGAGCTTGTTGTTTCCTTCTTTTGTGGTGATGACCACATTACTTCGGCCATTCGGGGTATTTGACTTCCCTTATTACGCCCGCTTCTATCAAGTGTTGGACTTCGGTTTTGATGAAGTTGTTTTTATGTATCGAGAGGCTTCGCTTTTTTTGGCGAACAGGCTTTGCCTCTGGGCTCACTTTAAGGTTGTGCTGTATTATGCGGGGGTTTACCCTAGACATATCCTTTGGTGAGTAGGCAAACAGATCTTTATTCATCAGTAGAAAAGATACAAGTTTTTGTTTGTCACCTTCGGCCAATTTTTTCCCTATTCGGGTATTTTGGCTTGGGACAAGCTCTATTTCTTCCGTTTCTACTTTTCCAGGATCTTCTGTTTTTGCCTCTTCTACGGGTACGTCCTTTGTTACCATAGTCTGTGTGCAGTTTGTCACTGGAGCTTTTCTCGCCTTAACGAATACCTTTCTCACCTCCACCTGGTTGATGAAAATCTCAGCATCTCCATCTTTGGTGGCGAAGGTGACAGTCAGGTACTTCACATCCGGGCGGATGTGAAGGTTCCCTTGTGTTTGCCGTCCAAGGATAGCGTTATATGATGAAGGGACATCTATGACAATGAACCTTGTCATTACGGAGGCAAACAACTTATCTTGGTTGTCCACCGAAGTTCCCCTCAGCATTAAGGGGAGGTCAATTCAGCCGAGGACGGGGAGCTCGGAGGGTCCTACTCCAAAGGTAGGAGAAGTGACGGACTTGAGGTCGCTCTTCGATATGCCCAGGCTTGGTAACAGATGTGTGAATAGGACATCTACATTTGAACCATCATCAAGCAATACTCTCTTAACGTCCCAGCTTCCTATTCTAGCCATGACCAGTAGCAGATCATCATGGGGAAATATGACGGTGGACCCATCTTTCCAAGGAAGCTTTTTTTATGGGTTTCCATACTCCATCACCGAAATTTCCCTGGCCTTTCTTTTCCTTTCTACCGATGGCAGCCCTGTTATGATCATTTGTATCACCCTAGCCGAGGGTGGCGGACGCCTCCTTGGACTTCGGTTCCGGCGACTGTCGGAGTCATACTTCTCCTCATCTCCTTTCCCCTCTTCCTCTCTTTTTCCCTTTAGGGAGGGCATGTGCAAGTAACATCGGAGTTGACCTTGCTTTATCAGGGATTCTATGTACTTCTTCAGCTGGTAGCAGTCCTAAGTATCATGCCCATGGTCTGGATGGAATTGGCAGAACTTTTCATGTTCCTTTTGTTGTCTGAGGTCATGGCCTTCAGTCGTTGGATTTGGGTTCCCTGCATTTCCATTGCCATAAGGATGTTTGTCCTTGTGGTGTTCAGAGGAGTGAAAGCCAGTGGCTTCCTTCCCTTAGGCTTCCGAGGTCGTCCCCACGATTCGATTGGGTAGCGAGTTTGCTGGCTCATCCCTTCGATGCGAACGTGGTCCGTCTTTGGGCCTCCCATCCTCAACTCTTCGGCAGTCATATGTTGTTCAGCCCTTTGGTAAAATACGCCCAGCGTGTCGGGGGGATCCTTGGAAAACTTGTAGAACAACTGATAGTCTCTCCGAAGTCCTTGTGTCATGGCCAGGATACGTATCTCTGGCCTGAAGTTTGGAACACTTAAGGCTTCCCTGTTGAACCTTTCGACATAGTCGCGGATAGTTTCTCCATTTATCTGTGCTATGTTGAACATCTGGACCGGCATCTTCACCGTGGGCCGGCATCTTCGCCGTGGGCCGGCTTCCGATAAACTGCTGTGTGAAGGCAGTAGATAACTCTTGGAACTCCATAATGGTTCCCGGAGCCAATGAGTTATACCATGCCGTTGCTGGTCCGGCGAGGGTGACCTCAAAACATGTGCACAAGGTGGCGTCGTCAGCACTGTGCAACACCATACTACGCTTGTATTTGGTCAGATGAGCCTGAGGGTCGGTCCGACCATCGTAGGTCTCCAGCCGAGGTGCATGGAAGTCACTAGGCATAGGTGCTTCAACCGCTGCTCAGGTAAATGGTGACTCATCTCCATTGAAGGTTTCGGATAGCCTAGCCCAGACAGGCTTCCGAGCCTCCTACTTCTCCACCCTTTCTAGGCTTTTTAAGATTTTCTCGACAAGGAGTGTGGCACTAGGTTCTTCTTTCTGCTGCCTGTAGGCCTCCGGAAACGGAGATCGACGCCCCCTTTTTGGGAACTGACCTCCGTGTCGAGGGGATGGCGACTTTTCCTCAAGTGAAGAGCTCCTTCAACGGGGAGTTCTGGGTTGTTTTGACCCCGTTTCTTCCGTGGGTCATGTCCCGAGGGGTACGTTTTTCGTCGAGGACTCATCATGTTGATTCCCGCTTCCCGAGCTCCTATGTGTTGATCTAGGACTCTTCTCCTGGCGAGGGTGGCCTTCGACCTGGGGGTGGGTGTGGCCACCTTCGGTCTACCTGCTATGTCATTTCAGCCACAACGGAGCATTGGAATTCATGCAGGAAGCCCATGGTGATTGTCAGGGGACGCTCATCCTCCGACAAGGAAGTCCCTGCTGTAATTTGCTCGGTTGCTGGCTGAACTTCTGGCGCAGACGGGTGCTTCGGAAGTCCCTTGTCTTTGAAACGCCAAGTTTCAACGATGGTAACTTGAGGGTGAGTTCCCACAGACGGCGCCAAATGATGCCCTACAGCATCTTCGTAGTGTGACATGGTGAGAACGAGGGG
The DNA here is from genome assembly GCA_005392925.1 of Aquilaria sinensis. NCBI lineage: Eukaryota > Viridiplantae > Streptophyta > Magnoliopsida > Malvales > Thymelaeaceae > Aquilaria > Aquilaria sinensis. The sequence continues at coordinate 52,475 of SMDT01001009.1, read as the reverse complement.
GACTTGTGGTGAGGAGGAGTGCCTGAAGTGGAGATTTCCCAGGAGGAGTCACCTGAAAAGCTCAGAAGACAGAAGTTAGGAGGTCCCCGGAGTCTTTTTCTGGGGAGGAGCCTCCGACGCCCAAGTCAGTGTTTAGTAGATATGGAGGTAGTAAAGAGTGGATAAGTCTGATCTCTATTGTCCCCTTTACCTGGGGTGCTTACCGAGTATTTATAGAGGGATGAACAGTAGTGGTTCACTTCTTGTGGCCAGCTCAGATTGTGACACATGTTCGGTGGGATGAGATCCACGTCTTTGGGGAGAAGGAAAGCGTCCTGGCCGACCGTAGGCCACCTGGCTAGGAGCCTAAGCCACCCGAGAGTGGCGTAGTAGGGTGTTTCTGCAGGTGGCGTGTTTGGGAGCGGCATGTCGGGTCTGTGTCAGAGGCTCCTTAATTGCTTCTTTCATACTCCCGAGGTCCCCTTGGTAGTGAAGACCTCTTCGGAGAAGAACTTGTCTCCCGAAGTTACTTTATTATCATAGTGAGTATATTCCCGAGAGTGGTCCTTCTCGGGAATATTCTCTATTGCCGAGGATGGTTTAATCGTCTTCCCAAGATTGACACTGTCATCTCTTGGGATGTAGAATTACCGAGATCGGATGTGGGGGTCGGGCATCCTTCTTTCCGAAGTAGGTGCTTTCTCTTCCGAGGGTGGTGCCTTGTCCGAGCTTGTGGGTTCGGAAGGTGATGGGAATTTCGGCTATCATATGGGGAGGATGTAAATGGTATGAAAGTGCTATTGGAGGACCAAATTACTCATGGAAGACAAGTTTGGACAAAGGAAACACTAAAGGCAATAAGGACCTAAATGTCCTAGTGTAAACCTTAAGGTGTTCAAGCTTTTGACTTAAGTCTAAGGGTGGAATTGTGGGGTCATCCCACCATGGGGGAGGCAGCCAAGACTTGATAATTACTAAAAAATGTTGGGCACATGTGTACCAATGATTTTAAGACAAAGAAACCATAATTAGTGAGAAGGAGAATGACATAAAGTAAGGTTAAGCTTGTTAAGTGTGTTTTGGTGCCCTTAAGCTCATTTAAGGCCATTTAAGTGGCCAAATCACTTATCCCTCTCTCATTTTCATCCTCCTCCTACCCAGGAACACAGCCACACGTCCTCCATAGCCACCATACCTCCAAGATTGAAATTGAAGGCAAAAGAAAGCAAGAAAGGGCAATTGGAAGCTATGTGGTGCTAAGACTTGAGTGCACCTAGGATCAAGCTCCAATTTCAGCATACCCATCAAGGTAAGGGTTCTCTTGCTCTCATGGAATGTTTTCTACAATTTTCAAACATCCATGGAGCTAGGGGCTAAGCTTGGAAGAGAGTCATGAGCTTGATGAACCAAGCTTAGTGAGGGGAGTGCACTTACTGAAGGTTTTGTGACCTAGTATGAAGTGCACAATGATGGCAGTAATGTGAGGGTTTCTAGGGCCCACAGTTAGTACTAAATACTGCTAAAATCCTCCTAAGACCAAGCATTAGCTTGATGAAGGCTGCCATAGTGATTTATTTAAGTTTATCATATGTTTTACGGACTAACCTATGGTTATTGTTGCTGCTGCATTTCATGTGTTTGTTTGTTGTGAATGGCTGCTGCATTTGGTTGCTATATCTTGTATATATGCATTGTGGTTTTTTTGTTTGTGTCTTTGGATGCAGGTTTTATTGAGGATCACATTACCTTAAGAAAGCATGTGTTACCCTTACTAAGTTTCTCAATGAAACTTACTATCTTTGGATGCAGGTTTTATTGAGGATCACATTACCTTAAGAAACCAAGTGTTACCCTTACTAAGTTTCTCAATGAAACTTACTCCCCTCAATTCTGTCACTTCAGGTCCAGCAGAATGATCACATTCAAACTGACATTTGAGGTTTGAGTTTTGATCTGAAATTTCAAGTACATGAACTTCCATGTGTATAGTTATGATCTGGAAAGTTTGGTGATTTTAGGAGCACATTTGGTATTTTTAATGGTCGTACCTATTGTGTTATGCAGCAGCAGTCCAGCATCCTATTTTTGGAGTCCATTGTGTCTCAGGACCTCCTGTAACCTAGGGTGAATATTTAGCTGATTTAAGACCATATTGTAGTGCATGTATGCATTTACATGTAGTGTATGTAAAATGAGAAAAGTATGTGAACATTTGAGTAATGTTTTGGCTATGTAAGTGATGTGGTGCAAAGCTGCCTAAGTGTGAATGATGGGCTGTTTACTTGTAAATTCTGTTTTTGCCACATAAAGTTGCTAAAAGAAATGGAATGTAATTCCTATGTGTAATGGTCATATATGGGATAGCCTTGGAGGGCTTTCCCCTTGTGAATGAAGTGTTTGCATTGTTTGGAAAAATTGTATGGGCAAAATGGTCCAAAAGTTGCTAGAATTTTGACTCTGGACCTAAAGTTTAATATCTCCCTGTTTAGAATGAATCTTGGTATAAAATTTTGACCACAGATACAGAACGTCTATAGGGTTAACTGGGCTTTGGAATTTCTGGATTTAGAGCCCTGTAGCCAAAGATATGATGTTGCAAATTTGGCTGAGTTACTGTTTATTTGATCAGAATTTTGTGACCAACTTCAAAAGTCCATAACTTGGTCCATAGGTGGGCTATTGATGTAAAATAAAATTCCTTGGTTTGCTCTAAGTCTCTACTTGGTAATGGAGCAAATAAAATAGGGGGTTATGAGGCTAGAATGATACAGTTTATTAGTGGAAGTTACAGGTTCAGTAGCTGGTCACTAGAACTTAACAAGATTGCATATTGTGTGGTAGCCAATATTAGGACTTGTGCTAGTGTTTTCCTTCTTTGCTGCCATGGTGTGCATGAAATGTGAATATTTTTGTGATGGTTGGACCAATATGCATGTATTTACATAGTGCCCCAAAGGGCCACTTTGGTATGCACACTAAGGGTAGTGTTCTGATGGCCTACAGAACATTACCAATCATGGGAGTCTAAATGCACAATTTTGGCACCATAATTGGACTACCCCGGAGTGGGTAACAGATGTTGGTATCAGAGCATGGTTTGTACATGTACATAGCATATAGTTGCATTGCATGCATCTATATATATGAACTCAGTTTGGTCAGCTGCTAGTGTCAAGTACCATTGAAATACCTATGATCTTTTTATGTGCTCTATGACGGATCATCAATGCAAGAAGTAAACATGGTTGCCACAAGGAGAGGGGAACCACCCCAAATGCCTTCTACTGACACTAGGCAACAAAGAAATGAATAGAATAGAGGGAATCAGGGGCAACAGGGGGTACCAAACCCTGAAGTGCCTCAGCTTTGGTTAGAGCTTGAGAGGAACTTAGCTCTAATCAATGAGAACTTAGTAAGGCTTATTCAAGCAGAACAGCAGGGAGTCCAAGTAGCTCCAACAAAACCAGTTTAGGATGCACAGCAGCAACCAGAAGAGGATACTAGGAACACATCTGAATATGTTCCTTCTGGAAGCTTAGAAGACACAAATTATGAAACTATTGAGGAGGAAGATGAAGATAGGAGAAATCCAAGAAGAAGAAGACTGTGGTCTAAGATTGGTCAAGTATCTAGGACCAATCCCTCAGTCTATGAGCATTCCTCCACTAGGAATAAGATTGAGGATGGCCATGAGAGAAGATCCAGGAGAAGGCAGAGAGATCATAGAGATCATAAAGAGCATCACCATACAGAGGACTCTCACAGATCCAGGAGACACAAATCAGAAGATCTTGAAGGCGTTGATGAAGTCAGACTGTTGGAGAGGTTCCAAGGCCTAAGACCTCCACAGTTTGATGGAAGAGCTGGGCCAGAGAGAGCTGAGGAGTGGTTAATCTTCATTAAAAAATGTTTGAGAGGATGCCACTCAGCTCCACCAAGAGAGTGTCACTGGCTACCTACAATCTGGTAGGCAGTGCAGAGATGTGGTGGAGAAACACCAGAGATAGGTATGCTGTCCAGAGGGGCAGAAGGTTAGGAGAAGACATGGAAATGACTTGGCCAAAGTTCACACAGCTATTCCAGGAGCAATACATCAGTGATGCTATCAAGGATATGAAGCAAGCTGAATTTGATGCTCTAAGGCAGGACAACCTTAGTGTCCTAGAGTATGAGCACAAATTCAATCAGTTGGTGAGGTATGCTCCTCAGTATCATGGACTAGAGGAGTTGAGGGCCAAAAGATTTTTCAAAGGCCTAAGGTCAGACATTAGGAAGGCTGTTAGACCTTTTGGAGTAGTTACATACTATGAAGTAGTGCAGAAAGCTCTATTAGTAGAGTAAGAGGAGTAGGAGACTAAGTACTTTCCCAGTGGACCAGGGGAAAGTAGTCAGGAGGCAAGCAGAAGAAGCCACCACATGGCAAAAGAATTGCCAAGAATTCTCATCTTGGTGGTGAGGGCAAGGTTAAGTGGAAGTTCCCTGGCCTAAGGTGCCCTAAATGCAAAAAGTTTCATGGGAAGAAACCTTGCTATTTTGACACCCAAGCATGTCTAAAATGTGGATCCATGGATCATTGGATCAAAGACTGCCCATAGGCTCAAAGGAGGCTAGAAGACCAAGGTCTAGTAAGACCTATTGGGGCAGTACCTAGAGGCGGAGCACCAAGGGAGGGACAGCAGAGGCTAATTCCTCTAGTGCCTCGGCCTCCAGTGCAGAAAGCTGGCAGAGTCGTCCAAGTGGAGAGGCCAGAGACATCAGAGCAGGGAGGAGCACTAAGAGTGGCTAGGAAATTTGTTGAAGCCATGAAATTGCCTACTGAAGTCATGCTTAGGATATCCTTAGTGAAAACAGCAGGTAGTCAATGTCTTTTCACTAATGATCTAGCTAAGGATTGTGAGCTAGTAGTAGGAAAGACTAAGGTTATGACTAATCTGCTAGTGTTGGATATTCCTAAGTATGATTTAGTGCTGGGTATGAATTGGCTTTCTATGCATAACATAAGAATTGATTGTGCTAAGATGGAAATCAGATTGCCTGATGGTGAAGTGCATGCATTAGTGAATTCTAAGGAATTAGTGTATGAAATGCATGGCATGGAGCTAGAGGTACTAGATGAAATTCCTATGATTTCTGAGCATGATTACTATTATGCATTGAATGAATTGCACTGTGAAGAAGAAGTGGATAGAATACCTATAGTGAAAGACTTTCCACAAGTCTTTCCTAAAGACCTATCGGGTATTCCTCCACAAAGGGAGATTGAGTTTCAAATCAAGCTACAACTAGGAGCTAGTCCAATATCCATACCTCCTTACAGAATGTCAAATCACAACTTGATGAACTTCTTGAAAAAGGGTCCATAAGGCCAAGTGTTTCACCATTGGGAGCTCTTATTCTTCTTGTGAAGAAGAAGGATGGATCGTTGAGACTATGCATTGACTACAGAAAGCTTCATGCTGTGACTATCAAGAACAAGTATCCACTCCCTAGGATTGAGGATCTGTTTGATCAACTCAAGGGAGCTAAGATCTTCTCCAAGATAAATTTGAGATCTAAATGCTTCCAGTTGAAAGTAAAGGAAGAGGACATTCCTAAGACTACATTTAGGACCAGATATAGGCATTATGAGTACACAATCATGCCATTTGGTTTGACTAATGCCCCAGCTGCTTTCATGGACTTGATGAACAGGGTGTTTAGACCACATCTGGACAAATTTGTGGTTGTGTTCATTAATGACATCCTAGTGTATTCCAAGAATGAAAATGAGCATGAACATCATCTGAAGATTGTCTTAAAGACTCCATTGGACATCAGCTTTATGCCAAGTTATCCAAGTGTGAATTCTGGATAAGGGAAGTGTCTTTCCTAGGACACATCATAGATGAACAAGGCCTTAAGGTAGACCCTGAAAAGGTCAAGGCAGTGCAAGAGTGGGAAAGACCAAAGACTATGAAGGAAATCAGAAGTTTCCTAGGATTAGTTGGATACTACAAGAAATTTGTATTAGGCTTTTCCATGATTGCCTTAGTTCTTACTCATCTGACCAAGAAGGGTCAAAGATTTGAGTGGACTGAGAAATGTGAAGAGGATTTCAGGAGAGAAAAAAGGTTCCTTGTATCAATCTTTTGCCTACAAGCAAGGATTACTGTACTTCAAGGACCGAATCTATATGCCTAAAGAACCACAACCTATGTGAACAAAACAAGGAGGGACTTGAAATTTGAGGTTGGTGACAATGTTTGGCCGAAAGTTGTACCAACCAAAGGCACTGTCAGATGTGACAGAAAAACCAAGTTAGCTCCAAGATACATCGGTCCTTATGAGATCTTGGATAGAGTTCGCAAGGTAGCATACAAGTTAGCTCTACTGCCAAGCATGTCAAGTGTTCATATTGTTTTTCACATCAGTACACTTAAGAAGTGTCTATTGGACACAAAGCATGCTATTGTAGTAGGAGACATACAATTGGAACCTAACTTGACATATGAAGAGAAACCTATAGCTATCTTAGCCAAAGATACCATAAAGTTAAGAAACAAACATATTCCCATTGTTAAAGTTCAGTGGTCACACCACTCTAAAAGAGAAGCAACCTGGGAAACTGAAAAAGACCTTATGGAAAGGTATCCTGAAGAATACCCGAAGCAAAAGGCTATTTTGGAGGACCAAAACTTTTAAGGGGGGGAGGATTGTTACCACCTCACAAAATGGGAGAATTACAAGTGTCATAATGGCTAAAAACCATTATATTGTGTAATTCTCAACATAGTGATTGAAGTGTGGGGGGTTAAAGGCATGATCAACACCTCATTAAAAGTGTTCCAAGTTGGTAACTTGGCCCCCAATAAAAGCCTAAAGGATTGCTTGTTTGTCAAGCAACCTATGGACTTTTTTGTAAGGTTTTGAAAAATCGGGTACTCAATTGCAAAAATCTCAATAAAGAGACTTGGAGAGTTTATGGGAGGGATGTAAATGGTATGAAAGTGCTATTGGAGGACCAAATTACTCATGGAAGACAAGTTTGGACAAAGGAAACACTAAAGGCAATAAGGACCTAAATGTCCTAGTGTAAACCTTAAGGTGTTCAAGCTTTTGACTTAAGTCTAAGGGTGGAATTGTGGGGTCATCCCACCATGGGGGAGGCAGCCAAGACTTGATAATTACTAAAAAATGTTGGGCACATGTGTACCAATGATTTCAAGACAAAGAAACCATAATTAGTGAGAAGGAAAATGACATAAAGCAAGGTTAAGCTTGTTAAGTATGTTTTGGTGCCCTTAAGCTCATTTAAGACCATTTAAGTGGCCAAGTCACTTATCCCTCTCTCATTTTCGTCCTCCTCCTACCCAGGAACACAGCCACACTTCCTCCATAGCCACCATACCTCCAAGATTGAAATTGAAGGCAAAAGAAAGCAAGAAAGGGCAATTGGAAGCTATGTGGTGCTAAGACTTGGGTGCACCTAGGATCATGCTCCAATTTCAACATACCCATCAAGGTAAGGGTTCTCTTGCTCTCGTGGAATTTTTTCTGCAATTTTCAAACATCCATGGAGCTAGGGCTAAGCTTGGAAGAGAGCCATGAGCTTGATGAACCAAGCTTAGTGAGGGGAGTGCACTTATTGAAGGTTTTGTGACCAAGTGTGAAGTGCACAATGATGGCAGTAAAGTGAGAGTTTCTAGGGCCCAAAGTTAGTACTAACTACTGTTAAAATCCTACTAAGACCAAGCATTAGCTTTAGGAGGGCTGCCATAGTGATTTATTTAAGTTTATTGTATGTTTTACGGACTAACCTATGGTTATTGTTGCTGCTGCATTTCACGTGTTTGTTTGTTGTGAATGGCTGCTGCATTTGGTTGCTATATCTTGTATATATGCATTGTGGTTTTTGTGTTTTAGTGTCTTTGGATGCCGGTTATAATGAGGATCACATTACCTCAAGAAACCAAGTGTTACCCTTACTAAGTTTCTCAATGAAACTTACTCCCCTCAATTCTGTCATTTAAGGTCCAGCAGAATGATCACATTCAAAATGACATTTTTTGTTTGATTTTTTATCTGAAATTTCCGGTACATGAACTTCCATGTGTCTAGTTATGATCTAGAAATTTTGGTGATTTTAGGAGCACATTTGGTATTTTTAATGGTGGTACTTATTGTGTTATGCAGCAGCTGTCCAGCATGCTGTTTTTGGAGTCCATTGTGTCTCAGGACCTCCTGTAACCTAGGGTGAATATTTAGCTGAGTTAAGACCATATTGTAGTTCATGTATGCATTTACATGTAGTGTATGTAAAATGAGACAAGTATGTGAACATTTGAGTAATGTTTTGGATATGTAAGTGATGTGGTGCAAAGCTGCCTAAGTGTGAATGATGGGCTGCTTACTTGTAAATTCTGTTTTGGCCACATAAAGTTGTTAAAAGGATTGGAATGTAATTCCTATGTGTGATGAACATACATGGGATAGCCTTGGATGGCTTTTCCCTTGTGAATGAAGTGTTTGCATTGTTTGGAAAAATTGTATGGGCAAAATGGTCCAAAAGTTGCCAGAATTTTTACTCTGGACCTAAAGTTTAATATCTCCCTGTTTAGAATGAATCTTGGTATAAAATTCTGACCACACCTATAGGACGTCTATAGGGTTAACTTGGCTTTGGAATTTCTGGATTTAGAGCCCTGTAGCCAAAGATATGATGTTGCAAATTTGGCTGAGTTACTGTTCATTTAGTCAGAATTTTGTGACCAATTTAAAAAATCCATAACTTGGTCCATAGTTGGGCTATTGATGTAAAACAAAATTCCTTCGTTTTCTATAAGTCTCTAGTTGGTAATGGAGCAAATAAAATAGGGGGGTATGAGGCTAGAATGATACAGTTTATTAGTGGAAGTTACAGGTTCAGTAGCTGGTCACTAGAACTTAACAAGATTGCCTAATGTGTGGTAGCCAAGATTAGGACTCGTGCTAGTGGTTTCCTTCTTTGCTGCCATGGTGTGCATGAAATGTGAATATTTGTGTGATGGTTGGACCAATATGCTTGTATTTGCATAGCGCCCAAGAGGGCCACTTGGGTATGCACACTAAGGGTAGTGTTCTGATGGCCTACAGAACATTACCAATCCTGGGAGTCTAAATACACAATTTTGGCACCATAATTGGACTACCCCAGAATGGGTAACATCTTTTTGAAAATGGAAGGCCCAAAGGGTGTACAAGCATTAGGTAGCTCATTTCAACTGGAAAGCATGCATTGGAAGCTTTGAATCACATTTTTCTTCCTTGGGCTTGATTTGAGCATGAGGTAACTTGAAATCCTTGATGATTTCTTGTTTGTCTGGCCTTTTGATGCATGGTTTTTGCTTATTTGTTGTTTTTCTGGTGCCATGAACCTTCGAATTGCTTGGAACCTAGGTGAAAGTTAGTGGAGCCATGTACTTGGTGATGGGTTGCTTGATCTTTTCTTCTAGCTTGGAATTGAGGTAAGGATTTATGTATCATGCATATTTGATGCCATTCATAGCCTACTTGTGGTAGAATTCAAGTAATTTTGTGAATGGTGTTAGTTGGTGGATGGGGATGATCATGGTGGACTAGGCTTGAATTTGAGGTTTGTGTGATGTCTTAAAACATCATAGGATGTTTGTGATGGTGTATTTGTGGCATATGCAAGTCATTTTATAGGTATATAGTGAGTGGAGGTGTCCCTTTTTTGCCTTGAAGCCATACAAAGCCTTCAAAGAGGCTTAGGAATGTGTTTTCCAGACTTAGGGCATGGGGTCCTTGCGCCAAGGCGACAATCAGGGCTATAGTGCCTAGGATGCTATTTCAGACCCGTAGAGCAGGGCACTCCTAGCGGCTAGGCCCTAAAGGCGTGTTCAACAACAATTTTCAACTTTTTGAAAAAGGATCCGAGGGAGGGAAGGGATTGTCCTAAGGGTGCCTATACGTTGTAAAGGTACAATGGCACTCCAGAACTTCCAAAAACTTTTTCATGATCTAGGGCATCTATTATAGTTTTGTAAATGGTAAGTGCACCTCATGAGAAAACTAGTTTATGAGCCATAACAAATACACCATTAGATGAGGCCGAAGGTTTAGCACCGTTAAGACCGTAATTGTACTTTTAGGTTCAACGCCTTGATGAGGCAACCTTAGTACGCTTAGTGGGTTCTTTGGGACCTAGGAATTATGAGTCCAACTAGGAGTGGCAATTGGGTGGGTCAGGTCAGGTTTGTTTCAGGTAATTCAGGTTCAGGTATAATCGGGTTAGCATGTATTCAAGTCCAAGTCAGGTTCAGGTCGGATTATTTAGGTTTGGGTTGATTTTAGATTGAGTAGATTTCAAGTTCAGGTTGGATTAGGCTAGATTTATTTGGGTTCAAATCCAATCAAGTCGGGTTATCAGGGTCCTAGACCAGATTCAACTTTATTGTTGAGTTTATTTGGTTCACTGATGCATAAGCTGAAATGGCTGAATCGATTCAAATTTTTGGTTTAATTTTCATTAAAATTTAATTTAACTTGATATAAAAAAAATAGTATAAAATTTATGAAGATATATTAATATATAATTTTTTTAATAAAATACTCTCTCTAGATCATGTTCTTTATAACATTCACTATTCAAAAATTAGTCTATAATTTTTTATTTTCAACATTTTAGTATATAAATGAAAAATTATCATATTAAATAATAAATAAAGACCTATAGTTTCTAAATATATATTTTCTTAATTTTTTTTAACAAATAATCTCCCATCGTCCCATTTTCTTTGCTCCATTTAACTTTTCTAACTAATTTGACTTGAATTTATTCATATTATTGTTTATTAAAAATAAAAAAATTATTTAAAAACTATGAGTCTTGATTTATCATTCATGTATAAAATATTTTTATTTATATATTAAAATGTTGGAAATAAAAAAAATAGATTAATTTTTAAAATATGAATAGTGTAAATAATTTGAGACAGATGGAGTAATATAAATAAATTCAATTGAAACTATTCAAAAATGTCAAATATTTCAAAGAATATGGGATAGAAGAAGTACTATAATTTCTAAAACCTAATTATTCTTATCTCTTTATCACCGTATCACTAATCATTTACCATAGTTCGCACTCATTCACTTTACAACGCAAAACAGATCAATAGACTAGAAAAAACTCATTGACATATATTAAATTATAAATTTACTAAAGTCTTTGCCAACCATGTATTTTATGTTGATTTAAGTTAAAATTGGGTCTTGTTAGGTTTAGTCATTGAGTCATTTCAGGTTTGGGTCACGTCGGGTTTGGGCACGGGTTTTCGCGAGTTTTACTTTAATCGGGTTCAAGTTCAAGTCGAGTTGGTTGCAGTCTGGTTCAGGTCATTGACTTTCCTGGTCAAATTGGGTCAAGTCGGGGTTGGGTTCAGGTGGGTCAAGTCAGGTATTTAGGTCGGGTCAATTTTTGCCATCCCTAAGTCCAACCATTGCCATTGCTACTCCATTAATGTGAACAAAGTAATGGTGGATAGGTATGTGCCTGGAGTGAAGGTTTAGTGCACTTGTAGCCTAGGCAAGATTACTTGGGGTGCAAGTGAGAACCTAGTGCACTCTTGTTAAGGGTTCAAGGTGGAAGCTTGATACACAAGTGACTAGCCAAGTTTAAGTACTTGAGGTGCTATGTGGAGGCTTAGTACACCTAGTGAGTTCCTCGAAACTCAGACGAGGTGCATCCACCATGTTTACCTGTACAACAATCAAAGGAAGGCTAAACTTAATGCATCAGTAAGCTAAGGCTTACTAAGAGTGAGTTAGGGGCCAAAACTCACTAGGTATGGAATGATGCCCATAGGAGGACTAGGTAGAGGACAAGTCCTAAGGGACTGAAACTTGTGCACATAGGTTTAGCCTCTTGCTGTATGAGCTCACACTAGATTACATATTGTTATATATGTGTTGTCCTTAGCATTTTCCTTGTAGGTTGAAGAACCCTTATTGGGAATCATAAGATTCTCACTCTTTTAGTTTCATGTTGTGCAGTTTTTGGGTGTCATTGAGCCAGCAACTATTGAGGGTTATTGAGCTGAGCTCACAAACAGGTATATGGTTTATCTGAATCTTTTGATTATAGTTTTGTTGTTCACTTGTTGGTTAGGTTGATGTACTAACTACAGTATTTACTTGGCCAACAGTGGCTGGTGAAGCACAAATGAGGGCTTTGGAGCTTGCCACTGAGAATTGCTCTAAGGTGGAGCTTAGTTATGGATCTCAGTAGTATGGTTTAGTGTAAAGTTTTCATATGTTAGTTTGCCTCCAATTTTCATGTATAAGTACTATACTCTAATGTGTTCTTGGGTGTGAGCATAGTTTACTTATGCTTGGATGTTCACATGTAGTTGATTATGTGTAGTTAAGCACATAAATGATTTGTATGATTTGATTGCTTTGATGATTGAATTTTAATTAAATTCCTTGGCAATGTTTTATGTTTTTATTTCTTATTTAATCATTCAAGTCAAAGCACATACTCATGCATGACTGCATAGTAGGACTAATTAACTATATGCATAAAGGTTTTAACTAGTGTGCACATAATCAATTAGCCAATTGTGACTAGTGTAGGACAAGTTCCTAGAGGTTTCCTGGGCAGGCCCATGAGGGGCCGTGTCAGTTTGGTATAAGAGCTCAGTCATGGTCATTGGAGGCAAGGAACTGAGATATAGTGGATTGTCCATGTGCTAGGGTAGTTAGTACTAAATAACACCTGTGAGTTGTCATTTGCATTTGATTGTAGGTTATGGTGGTAAAACTAGATCAGTTGCAGTTTAGACATTGGAGGTTTGGCAATGGATCTTAGCTGTCTAGTGTGGCAATGTGGGGGGAGGTAAATTGACTTACTCTAATGTGTAACAAACACCTTGGAGTAGGTAGTTGGGAAATAACCACCATCCTAGGAAGTTGTTTTTGAACCTCAACATGAGGAAGGCAACATGATCCGTAGGGCTATGAAGGCATGGAAGCCTCCGAGGTGAGGAGTACCACAAGGTCAGGTTAGCTAGTCCTGTTTGTGTCAGAACTTGAACCCATTAGCTTGGATGGGTTAGGCTACAAGAAAGGAGCCGAGGATGTGTTGACCCAGTGATAAGCATTTAGTCAAGCAGGCTACAAAAAAAAGTGGAGCACTCTCGTACCTTTCTTTTGAGAATAAGGGCTCAGGGCCTAGACTACTAAGGCCTTAAGCTAGCGTACTGTGGCGCTTGATGATCATTGATATATGACCACCAGTGCACGGTCTAGGATGTAGCAACTCTAAAAAAAGAGTTAGAGGAGTGGAAGACATGCGATGGTGAGGTGGAGGTTTGCTCATCCAACCTAGCAGGAGCATGGGCAATCCACATGTAGTGTGAAAGTCAAGCAGAGACCAAGGCATAAAAATGGGTCATGTAGGAGCAGGGCTTAATCCCAGAGTGCAAAGAGTTCATGACTCTTAGGTTGCACCTAGGAACTGTTACCAACAGTCTGAGTGATCATCATACTAGTGTCATATTTGGGCTTCGTTGAGTTAAGGCCAATCTAGGAAGCTTGCTCCCAACAGTTATTGTGAAAAAGAGTCAAGTAGGTAAAGGACTAAGTCCTAAATGGAACTAAGGGAGTTATAGGGATTGCAAGTTGCTTCGGGTTAATGCCAGTAAGTTAACAAAACATTGGATTGTCAGGTCAGAAATGATTAGGTGATGCGAGAAAGAGGATGTTTTACCTTAACCCTTCGGGTTAGTGGTCGAGGAGCACCCACAATGAAGAGTTCACTATGACTGGTTGAGAGTCGACTCACAAGTAGCCAAAGAGGGAAGTAATCTCCAACCTAGTGTAATTCATTGTTTGCTAATCAAAAGTGCCAGGTCTAGTATAGCTATAGGTGTGCTCATATGTTGTCCAATGGCTCTAGCAATTGCTGTGTTCACTAGAGTAGGGGAAAGTTGAGGGTTAGAACCCTAGTCAGCAAGCGTTTTGGTTAAGCTAGTTTTAAGTCTAAAGTTAAAGCAACTCACTTGACCCCAGTGCCTTGTAAAAGAAGGGCTTATGACTTGTGAGATTGGTTAAGGGCTAGCGGGTGCACTAAGCAAAAATTTGCCATCAGTGAGGCACCTGAAAGATGTTACATGGCTAACCACCTCCCGTTAGTTGACTAAAAGTGGTGGTTAGTGCCAATAGATATATGTGGGACTTAAGTGCCAAACAAAAAAAGCATAGGTGGTCACTTGACAAAATTTAAATAGTTGGTGGATTAAAGGGTAATTTGGACCCTACCATCATCCCTAACCTCCAGCTCACTATTCGGATCCATTTGAGTTTGGTGTGTCCTAGAGCTTTGTCTTCAAACTAGAGATATTAGTATTGGATAATATCATAGGGGAAACTGAGAGGTTGATAACACCAGACCCTCACAAAACCTTTATATAATAGATAAAAGAAGAACACAAGGAAAGAAAATCCTTAGAAATAAAGAAAAGTAAATCGCTAGGAATAAAGAGAGAATATATTATGTTTCCTAAAATTTACAAAACCTTCTACAACCCTCCCCCTTAAGCAAGAGCATAAATATCATAAGCTCCAAGCTTTTCACATATAGACTTTACTTTAGACCCTACTAAAGCTCTAGTGAATAAGTCAGCAAATTGGTCTTCTAATTTGGCATATAAGGTCTTAATCAAGCCTTCTTGAAGCTTCCCATAAACAAAATGGTAGTCAACTTCAATATGTTTGGTTTTCTCATGGAAGACAGGATTAGATGCAATATGAATAGCTGCTTGATTATCACACACTAATTCCATATAAGATGGGTGTATGAAACCAAGCTCCATGAGAAGGTACCTTGACCAAACTAGTTCACATGTAGTATACGCCATTGCCCTATACTCAGATTTAGTATTTGACGTTGCAACAATACTCTATTTTTTGCTTTTCCATGACACCAACTTTCCTCCCATGAATACATAGTAGCCTGATGTAGACCATCAATCATAGGAGCCTGCCTAATTAGCATCTGTGTATCCATCAACTAACTTGCTACACTCACAGCAAATGAAATATCTGGATGAGTAACAGTTAGAAATTCAATTTGCCAATAGGTTTTCGATACTTGGTATGATCCTCCAAGTATCCCCTTTATCTACATCAAGCTTGACATTTGGCTCCATAGGACTATCAATGGGTTTGGTTTCCAACAAGCTAGTTTCCTTTAGAAGGTTGAGAACATATTTTCTCTGAAAAAGAAAAATTCCCATTATGGCCCATGCTACCTCAATCCTCAAGAAATATCTCAATGGACCAAGGTCTTTTGTCTAAAACTTGGTTTGCAAAAAAGCTTTTAATCATTGAATACCAACTACACCATCACCAATGATAACAATATCATCAACATAGATGCTCAAAGGGATTTTACCAGCTTTAGAGTTGTGATAAAAAAATAGAGTGATCCAATCCACATCACTGGAAACCAAATTCCATAACAACCAAACTGAAATCACCAAACCATGCCAGTGGTGACTGTTTCAAACCATACAATGACTTGTTTAGGTGACATACACATTTAGCCTCCCCCTAAGCAATAAACACCGGTGGTTTCTCCATGTAGATAGTTTTCCTTAAGATCTCCATGAAGAAAGGCATTCTTAACCTATAGCTGACGTAAAGGCCATGCATATTTGGCTATTGGGGAAAATGTTTCAAATAGTCCATGTCATATACCTGAGTATATCCTTTTATTACCAGACAGGCTTTTAATCGATCAACTATACCATTAGGATGAACCTTTATAGTGAATACCCGGCGGCAACCCACAATAATCTTACCACACGAAAGGAGAACCAAGTCCCACGTGTTATTAGCCTATAAATTGACATTTCTTTTTTCATAGCTTGCTTCCATCCAATATTAGAAAATGGCTTTCGAAACAAATATAAACAAGGGTATGGAGCAAAAGGTGGATATAAAGGCAGAATATGATTGTGGCAGAGAATCATAAGAAATAAAGTTGGAGATAAGGTGAGAAGTACAAAACCTTTTCCCTTTGTGAAGCATGATTACAAGATCCAAATCATCACCCTACGGATTTGAACATGTAGAAGATGGTAGTGATGAGCATGAATCTCCTAGTGGTACTTCAACTTGAGGACATTGAGTATAAACCTACAGGTTATGATGAGATAGACGTTCTAGATGAGGAGGATCAATATCAGGAATGTTTTGTAAAGGTGTAGGACTAGGCTATTGGAGTTAGTAGAAAAGGTAAAGGTAGACCATCACCATTAACAATAGACACAAATTGAATGTGTGAAAAATAATGCGTGTTTCCAAAGCATGAAACATTAGCAGAAACAAAGAATCAATTCAATGAATGACAAAAGCACTTGTACCTTTTCTACAGACGAGAGTATCTAACGAAAACACATTTCAAGGCTCTGGGATCTGACTTGTTTGTGCTAGGCTGATGTTAATGAACAAATCAAACACACCTAAATATTTAAAGTATAATTGAAAAGGAAGCTTGAAAGAGAAAGAGAATAGCGAATGGAATTTTACTCGACAAAATATAGGAAGGCATCCAATTTATAAGGAAACATGTAATAAGGATAACATCATCCCAAAATTTCTTATGAACATTCAAGTGAATTAAAAGGGTATGAGCTATTTCAAAAATGTATTGAATTTTCCTTCCAGCCATTCCATTTTGTTAAGATGTCTTTGGATAAGAAGACTGATGTATAATTCCCTATTGCTGCGTATAGCTAGAAATCGAGTTAGAGAAATACTCTTTAGCATTGTCACTACAAAAAATATTAATTTGAGAATTAAATTGATCTTGAATTTTAATGCAAAGGAATAAAAAATAAAGAATAACTCAAAATGAAACCATTCGAGAGAAATCATCAACAAAAATTATGAAATGCTGAAAACGTAACTTGGACTTAACATGACTTGGAGATGACTTGGACACTTAATATTTGTATGAACTAGCATAAATGATTTTTCAACCCTTTTATTAACTCAAGGAAAGTAAGGAACACGGTGATGCTTCCCTAGTTGACATGACTCACAATCTAAAGTGGAGATTGAACCTAAATCTAGAACAAGTTTCATGAGATTTTCTAAAGATGGATGACCTAAATGACTATAAGTTAAGTGAGGAAAGACCGGTGCATGACAAGCAACTGATGGCTATAGTACATTCCATTTGATTCATGCCCTTCTCCAATCATCTTCTTGCTCCTCAAATCCTAGATGATGACATGATCACAAAAGAAATGTATCGAGCAATTCAGTTGTTTGGTTAGTTTACTTATAGACATAATGTTGAAAAAGAAATTTAGAACAAAGTAAAGTGAGAGAGTGACAAGGATGGGTTGATCCAACATTGGTGGTGGTGGATTGACCTGTGATGGTGAGTTTATTATGAGATAAAGGTAAAGAAGAGATGTTACTACCTCAAAAAATGGAAAAATTACAGTATAAAGACATAATGGTTATAAACCATTATATAGCATAATTTGCACCATAAAGAGTGAAATCTGAGTGGTAAAAAGTATAATTTACACCTTCTTAAAAGATTCACACAATGGTTACTTGGCCCTCAAGGAAGCCGTAAAGTATTGTTTGTTTTACAAGTAATCTATGGACTTCATTTTAAGATTTCAAGACTTGGGTACTCAAATGCACAACTTTAAAAGAGAGCTTTTGGAAGGATTTGAATGGTATGGAAACATTTGTTAGGGATAAATTGCATAAAGGAAGCAAAGGCTAATTGTTTAAGAACCAATGACAACTTGGTGTATAAGTGTCCAAAGAATAACTAAAGTGATAACCAAATGACTATCACACTTGGATAGCTTCTAAGGATGACTGACAAGTACCATCCTCGAACGTACATCTGACCAACCTTAGGAAAATGGATCCTCACCACCCTAGGCTGATAACACTACCACCCTCGGAAGGACATACTGCGCCATCCTTGGTCAAGTAATTTGACGACCTCGGGAGGCCATCTCCCTAAAGGTCCTCCACCCGGCCGAGGAGCCTCCCTTTAGCGCCCTTGAGAGCAAAAAATGGACCGAAGGAGACCCGTCTGCCGAAGAGGTATTACCTACTGAAGAAGGCCCATCACTGAAGGAGTTCTCACCCAGATGAGACAAAGACAGTTAGAAGCCTCTGACACGGAGACCTCGCACACGCCCCTGACACATATGCCTCCCATGGCTCTGACTTCTGGCTAGAACGACCTATGACCAGCTAAAGATCCCCATCCCCAAAGGTACGAACCACATCTGGCCGAACACGTGTCATGATCTAAGCGGGTAGTGTCAAACGGACTTCCCCCAATGCCCTCCTATAAATACTTCAGGAACAACCCTGGTAAGAACGATGACACACAAGAGACAAAAAACCTTAGCTATCTTCTACTCTCCGTTCCCTCTTTCTTACCTTCATTCTCTAAAATACTGACTTGAGCGTCGGAGGCTCTTCCCCCAGAATCACACTCCGGGGAGCCTCTAACCTCTGTTTTACTGAGTTTTGCAACCACATTCTTGCTGGAAGTCCCTCTTAAAAGTACCTTTACACCGGAGGTCTCTTTCCAGGCATCTTCATACCGGAAGTCCAGCTCGGAGCTGTACCATGTCATACAACGAGGATGCTGCTGGGCATCATTTGGCGCCATCTATGGGAAACCACTCTCAGGTAGCCGTTATTGAGACTCAGTGTTGTAAGGATAAGGGACTCCCTAAGTCCCCATCCACGCCGGAGAATCAACCGGCGACCGGACAACACGCCGCAGGGACTTCTTTGCCTGAGGACGAACATCCTCTAACGATCACGATGAGCTTCCTACATGATTTTCAATGCTCTGTTGTGGCTGAAATGATGCAACAGTTGGACCAAAGGTGGTCACAGCCACCTTCGGGCCGAAGAGCCCCTTCACTGACTCCCCATCGGGAGAAAAGCTCAAAGTCCACCCACCGAAGCTCAGGGAGTGGGGACTTCTGTGACGAGCCCTCAACGGAGGACGTACCCCCTAGAGGCCGATGTACTGAAGAAACGGGGTCAAAAGAGGCTAGGACTTCCCGCCAGCGAAGTTCATCGCTGGAAAGAAGATCATAATCCCCCCACCGCCGAAGTTACTGCCCGAAAAAAAGGCGTCGTTCTCTGTTGCTGGAAGCCTCCAGGCAGTGAGAAGAGCCCAGCACCACCATCCTCATGGAAATGATCCTAGAAAGGTTGGAGAAAGTGGAAAGGTCGGTGGCTTGGAAGCCTGTCTGGTCAAGGTTGTCGGAGACCATCACTAGAGAAAAGTCACCCTGTATCCGAGCAATAGTTGAGGCACCCATGCGAAGCGACTTCCGGCTGCCACGTTTGGAAACGTATGATCGGCACAGTGACCCCTAAGCCCATCTGACCAAGTATAGGCGCAGCATGGTGCTACATGGTGTCGATGATGCCACGCTTTGCAAATGTTTTGAGGTCACCCTCTCTGGACCGGTGACTGCGTGGTATAACTTATTGGCCCCCGGAACCATCATGGGTTTCCAAGAGTTATCCACTGTGTTTACACAGCAATTCATCGGCAGCAGGCCGACGGCGAAGATGCCGGTTCAAATGTTCGACATAGCACAAAGGAACAGAAAGAC
This sequence comes from Aquilaria sinensis, assembly GCA_005392925.1. Lineage (NCBI taxonomy): Eukaryota > Viridiplantae > Streptophyta > Magnoliopsida > Malvales > Thymelaeaceae > Aquilaria > Aquilaria sinensis. Next base: position 32,823 of record SMDT01001009.1, on the reverse strand, counting down.
CATTCGTGACTATGTCAAAAGGCTCAACCAAGAGGCCTTGCGTGTGCCGGACTTCTGTCCTGAAATACGCATTCTCACCATGATACAAGGACTTTGGCGAGACTCACAACTCTTTTACGAGTTCTCGAAGGACCCCACGAACACCCTCGTTGAGTTTTACCAAAAGGCAGAGTAGCATATGATGGCCGAAGAACTGAGGATAGGGGGACCGAAGTCTGATAACCATTAGCCTGAAGGTCAGAATCACCAAAATTGCTATTCTGCCGAGGGCGGGGGAAGACCCCGGAAGCAGAGGGGAAAAAAGCCCATGTCATTCACCCCCCTAAACACCTCCAGAACAAACATACTACTAGCCATGGAAAGGCAAGGCAATCCAATCCAGCGTCTGAAGGCCATGTGTTCGGAAAACAAGAAAAACATGAAGAAATTCTGCCAGTTCCATCGGGACCATGGGCATGACACAGAAGATTGCTTCCAACTCAGGAAGTACATCGAATCCCTGATTAAGCAGGGTCAACTTCACCAATACCTATGGATGCCCTCTCCTAGGGGAAAAAGGGAGGAGAAAAGAAAAGAACATGAGGACTATGATTCCGACCAACGTCGAAATCGAAGTCCCAAGAAGAATCCTCCACAATCGGTTGGACTACTCCAAACGATCACCATGGGACTACCTTCGGCGGAGAGGAAGAGGAAAGCCAGGGAGATCTCAGTGATGGAATTCAGTAACCTATCAAACAAGCTCACTAAAAAAGATGGGTCTACCGTAGTATTCCCACATGATGATCCACTCCTCATCATGGCAAAGATTGGAAGCTGGGACGTTAATGATGGGTTTCAGGAGCCAAATAGCGCAGCGGAATTTAACAGAAACCCTCCAGGATCCAAGTGAAACGGGGTAAACCGAGTGTTCGAAAATTTTCATACCTAATTTTCGATTGAGATCTCTCACTCAACTGTAGAGTCGAATCACTAAACCTGAACAGTTGACGTGTTCAGGCTCTCTATGGTATCCACACGAGCCTCTCGGGATCACCACGCTTCCACCGTGTCCTGGCAGATGCGTTTCTCTTGCACTTGTAGTGCTAGCTTGCGTCCTCCAAGGAATTGCAAGAGAAGAGTGTGGCTATCCTTTTTGGGAGGCTAGGGCAAGGAGACCTGTGAATTTCTCACTTAAAAGTTGTATTTATAGTGAGACTCAACTTCCAGGCCTAATGGGTTTCAAAGCCCTAATCCAATTAGGCTTTAATTTCAGGCTTAATAATGGCTCAACTCTTGGGCCCATTATTAATACGAAATTAAAGTGAAACCATAACCCAAATAATTAGCCCATGCACTCTAATGATCTAAATAGCTCTATGTGTGCGACCCAATAGGCTCTTGCCATGTTGGCAATGATCATAAATCACATTTATGATCATAAGCAATAAGCGGTGTCTAGCAACACATCATTGCTACCTAAGTGACAAGATTGTCGGTGAATCGACTAAACCTTTATGATCATCACTGATATATGCCAGTGTCCCTTTGTCCAAGATATCAAGACTAAGCACGAGACATGGAATGTGTCACTCTCATATAGCCCAATCTTTGGTTTCTTGATTACCGAGTAGACTAACTTAAGCTGATGACATTGATATCGTATATCAAGTCATCCGAGCATGGCCATGCATTTTCTAAGTCTCACTCTATCAAGAGGCCCGAAGATATCACACCCGTTACATAGGAAGGACAAATCACATCTTGATCATACAAATCCCTCCGCATGATATGTGACATACCCAATGACCTCTTTCAAGTTCACTCAGTTACGAGCAACAAAGGAAAGTATCAAAGTATGTGACTCACTTGTAGGGAACCTTGATGATCTTAGGTCAAAGGACTACATATACCATGATCACTATGAGAATCACTTATGACACTCATATAACGATCCATGTAGTGTTCTCATGGTGGGTCAGTCCAGTACACAAGTTCTCCAACTTGTACCCATATGTAGACTATATATCTCATATTAGTCTCCACATATGCTAGTCGTTATGTATTATTGCAACCCGCTCCACAATAATACTAGACCAGGGACGTTTAAGAATATCATTATTCTAGGGTTACGATTATGTTTGTTAAGTTATGCAGAAATAAAACAACAAACATAATTGTTGGATTAATGCCTTAATAAAAAATCATGACTCAATGTGCAAAAATACAATCATCTCATGATTGGCTTTTGAGCACAACACTAACAGTTAAAAGGGTGATCCTGGATGACGGGTCCAACGCTGACGTCCTATTCTCCCACCTGTTGCCAAGCCTAGGCATCGCAAAAACTGACCTCAAACCCGTCACATCCCCTACCTTTGGGGTAGGTCCTTCCGAATTCCCTATCCTCGGGTGGATTGACCTACCTTTGATGTTAAGGGGAACATCTGCTCAGAACAATGAAGAGCTCTTTGCCTCTGCCATGACCAGGTTCATTGTCATTGACATCCCCTCTTCGTATAATGCCATCCTTGGAAGGTAAACTCAAGGGAACTTTCACATCCGACCCGATGTGAAGTACCTGACGATCAGCTTTAGAATGAAGGACGGGGACGCACAAATATTCATCGATCAGGCCGAAGTCTGAAAGGTCTTTATGAAGGCTAGGCAGAGCCCAGTGAAAGTGCACACACAGACCTCGGGAGAAAAGGGAACACCAACTGAAGGGTCTATAGAATGAGAGATAAGCGACCTGGACAAAATTGAAACTGAGAATGTAGAGCTCGTCCCAGGCTGAAATACCTGCATGGGGAAACATTTGGCTGAAGGTGACAAGAAAAAGCTTGTATCTTTCCTTTTAAAAAACAAAGATTGATTTGCCTACTCACCGAAGGACATGCTGGGGTAGATTCTCGCATAATCCAGCATAGTCTTAAGATACGCCCTGACGCGAAGCTAGTTCGCCAAAAAAAGTGAAGCCTTTCATCACACAAGAACAACTTCATTAAAATCGAAATCCAAAGGTTGATGAAGGCAGACGTAAATAAGGGAAGTCAAATATCCCAAATGGCTTAGTAACGTGGTTATCGCCACAAAAGAAAAGAGTGACAAACTCTAAATGTGCATCGACTTCTGAAACGTAAACGATGCTTGTCCTAAGGATTTGTATCCTCTGCCCCCAATAGACCAATTGGTGGACTCAACCGCCAAGTATGGCCTCCTTAGCTTCCTAGATGCCTTCAGTGAGTATCATCAAATCAGGATGGACCCCGAAGACAAGGAAAAAACCGCCTTCATCACCAAAGTTGGTACATACTGCTATATTAGAATGCCGTTTGGGGTTAAGAATGCAGGAGCCATGTACCAGAGGTTGATGAATAGGGTCTTCGACTCCCAAATCGGGAGAAACATGGAAGTCTATGTTGATGATATGATAGTCAAGAGCAAACTGCCTAGTAGTCATATCACAGATTTAGAAGAAACGTTCCACCAGCTGAGGACATTCAGAATTTGTCTCAACCCTGAAAAATGTGTGTTCGGGGTAAATGCGGGTTAGTTCCTCAAATTTATGGTATCAAAGAGAGATATTGACGCTAATCCAGAAAAGGTTAAGGCCCTGCTAGGGTTCCAAAGTCCCATGATGACCAAGGATGTGCAAAGACTCACGGGAAGAATCACGTCACTCAACAGATTTATATCCAGATATAGGGATCGTTGTCGACCATTTTTCAAGGTCCTCACTAAAGCAGCAAAAAATGGAGGTGACCTCGGAACCGAGGTGTGCCCTTGGAACGAATACTGCCAAAAGGCCTGGGAAGAGCTTAAAGTCTACCTAACTCGTCTACCGACACTTCGGCAGCCACGGGAAGGAAAACCCCTCATACTATACCTTACCGTCATCGAAAAGGCAGTAAGCTCGGTCGTTGTGAAGGAAAAGGGGGCAAAGCAATGGCTAGTATATTATGTGAGCAAGTCTCTGCATGGTGCCGAAGTCAGGTACCCCATGCTACAAAAGGCTATTTATGCCCTGGTGCTTGCAAGCAGAAGGTTGTGACCCTATTTCCAAAGGCACCCCATTATCGTCCGGAGTAACTTGCCTCTTCGGGATATCATGAAGAAGGTAGACCACTCGGGAAGGCTATCAAAGTGGTGCATCGAGCTTGGTGAGTATGATATCACCTGTGAGCCAAGGAAGGCAATAAAAGCACAAGCATTGGCAGACTTCATCACCGAGGAACCCGCTGCCGAAGACAATCCACCTAACCTCGGTAAGGATGAACCTGAGTGGACTTTGTTTGTTGACGGGGCCTCCGATTCTGAACATCAAGGAGCCGAAGTAATTCTCCGTGGTCCCAAAGGTATGGAAGCCACGAAAGCCATCAAATTCAGGTTTAACGTCACCAACAATGTGGTAGAGTAAGAAGCCCTCATAGCAGGTTTGCGCCTCGCCAAAAGAGTTGGTGTGAGAAACCTAAAGGCCCACAGCGATTCTCAGCTCGTGGTCTGACAGATGGCAGGGGACTATGGGGTGAACGACCCAACCTTGGCAAAGTATCATGACCTCGTAACAAAGCTCATCCAAGAGTTCGACTCCGTGCACATCGGGAATGTGCCTCACCGAAACAATACTGAAGCAGATATTTTGGCCAAGTCAAAAAAGTCCACTGAAGTGCTAAGCCAACTGAGCATAGCAATATTGAGCATAGCAACCACAAAGAGAGGGTGGAAAAATCCCATAAAAAAGTATCTTATGACTTCGGAACTTCCCAAAGATCCTCTTGAGGCAACAAAAGTGTGAAGACATTTCGGACTATATTTCCTAATCGGAAAGGAGTTATACCGACAAGGGTACGCAAATCCACTACAAAGGTGTGTCGGCGTAGAGGATGTCGAGACAGTCCTCAAACAAGTCCATGAGGGGGCCTGTGGTTTCCACATAGGAACTGACGCTATAGCAGGAGTACTACTCCGCCAGGGATACTTCTGGCCCACCTTAAGGAAGAACGCAAGGCAATTTGTCCAGAAATGTGACAATTGCCAAAGACACTCTAACATCTAGAGGTTACCCTTCGAAACAATAACATCGGCTAACTACCCTTGCCCCTTCGCGTTATGCGGTATTGACCTCATCGGACCTCTCCCAACTGCACCCAGAGGAGTGAAGTTCTGCGTAGTCGCATCAGATTACTTCACTAAATGGATTGAGGCAGAGCCTCTGGCAACCATATCGGTGAAGGACATGCAGAAATTTGTCTGGAAGAGCATCATATGCAGATTCGGTATACCGAGGGTGATAGTGGCCAATAATGGTTCCTAGTTTATTGACAGGGGCTTCCAGGAATTCGCTACTGACCTCAAGATAAAAACGCACTTTGCCCCAGCAGTTTATCCTCAAAGTAACAGACAGGTAGAGGTGTCTAATAGAACCATAAAGGATGGTTTGAAGAAAAGATTGAATCAAGAAAAAGGAAAATGGCCAGGAGAACTTCCTAGTGTGTTATGGAGCTATCGGATAACTCCCCGAAGGGCCACAGGTGAAATGCCTTTTTCGCTCATATTTGGCACGGAGGCCATTATTCCTATCGAAGTGGTTCAGCCTTCCATGAGGGTACAAGTGTTTGACAAGCAGGGGAACAACCTTGGGTTGAGAACCAAGCTGGACTTAATTGATGAACACAGAGAAGTTGTTGAACTTAGAAGAAAAGCATTTCAGCAAAGGGTAGCTATCGCTGCAAACTCACATGTTAAATGAAAAGAAATTAGGAAGGGGGACCTTGTCCTCTGAAAGGCTGAATTTGAGCCCCGAAGACCATCTCATGGAGTACTTTGGGCAAATTGGGAAGGGCGTTATTTGGTCCTTGATGAAGTTCGGCTAGGAGTCTATAAGCTCGGCGATACCGAAGGTGGAGAACTAAAAAACACATGGCATTCAGATGCTTTGAATAAATTTTACACTTAGAAATTTTTCTAAGTGTAGAAAAATTTCCTCGGGAAAATAGTCCCACCTGAGGAATCTAACTGAACAAGGTGCAAAAGATATCTTCTCAAGGGTCCTAGACTAAAAATCGTCAAACTAACCTTTTGAACCGAAGATCATTTAAGGAGAAACTTGTCTTGAGACTTAGCCAAATTTTGGAGGAAATAAATAAATTTCATTCATATCTTAGTACAAGAAGGAGAAATTTACAAAAGAAGAAGAAGAAAAAATAGCCTATTCGGGATCATGGATGCTTAAGGGACCTCGTCATTAGCAGCTACCTCACCTTTAACCTCCTCTGTCACATTCTTCGGCGCCGAAGGTAGAGCAAAAAAAAGGTTGAGGTGCTTTATTTTTTACCACATCCAGCGAGGCCCTTCGGGGATGTCCAGACCCGCCACAAAGGAGATGTCAAGGTCTGGGTACTTGGCTAGAACTTGGTGTCAAGCTAAACAGAGGCCGTCTTGAAATGCAACCTTGGTTGCCTGATCAGTTTGTCCTACTCGATAGCCAAGTCCTCTAGCTCGTTCCTTAGCCCAACGACCTCCTTCTCGAACTTCTTTGTCTTCTTCTTCTTCTTCTCTTTCTTCAGCTCATCAGCCTCAGCTTGAAGATCGGTGTTGTCTATGAGGGCCTTCGTCAGGAGTGGAGAGTCTTCCTCCGTTTCCTTTCAGTAGGCCTCATTTTTCGAAGTAAGCTCGGTGACCTTCGCGCCGAGGTCAGACACCTTTTTGGAAAAATCTTGAAAGAGCTCATCCTGACTCTTCAAGAACTCCTCCCAAAGTTTAGCCACCTCATCCTTGGCTATTTTGTTGAGTTCACCGTACTTAAGGATCAAGGTGCCATAAAATTGCTTGGCTCTTGCCAAGGACTCTTTGGTCCGATATTGGACCAAAGATTGCTTCACTGCCCAAGCTCTGAAGTAGCCACTATACGCCAAGAGCTGCAAAAATGAAGACTCCAAGTTAGGATCAAAAGGCTAGGAAAGCTTGGAAAAATTTTCTAAGTCCCAAGAAGCTCAAAACTTACCTGGGCAGCATGTTCGAACATCCTTGCAGTGAGGACCTCCTCATTTGGGTACTCCTCAGTCAAGGACTTGAAGGTGGCATTGGTAAGGATGCCCTTCGCCATCTGAGAGGTGATTCACTAGCTATCCTCGGAGAACAAGTTCATGTCCTCCATGAATGACCAGAAAGGCTCCCTTGGAACCTTGTCCCTCGGAATTTTGGAATCCCAAAGGGCCGCTTCCGAGCATGGTCCACCATCCATGCTACGGGCATCGGCTCCTCTGCAAAATCACGCCAAAGTTCCGTCAGTACGTTATCCCTTAGCCACTTGTCTATGAGATCTAAAATACCAAAAATTCCCTAACTTACAGAAAAATGGCTAAGGGGAAAACCTGATGGAACCTCGGCAACATCCTCCTCGGAATTGCCGACTTTCAGTACTTCTGCGGGGACCTGTTTGCCTTTTCTTCTTTGGCGCTCTTCAAGCTCCACCGCTGAAAGGCCCCCTGCCAAAGTTTCCAAAGCATCTGCCTCAGCAGTGGGGCTGAGTGGAGTCAGGCTGATAGCCGGCTCCGAAGGTGGATCATGCCGGACCAGGGACTAATCCTGCACCTCCAAGTCGTCTTTCAGGGGGAGGAGCAAGGTCTTTCTTAGACTTCGTTGTTGAAGACGACTCCGCCCCCGACGTCCTCTTCATCTGCGGGGCCGCCTTTTTCCTCTACTGCTCTCCTTTCTTGGCTTGACCAAGGAAAAGGGACTTGTAGAAGGCCGCAGATTGGTCGCCCATTTCTAAAAAGGGGAAGACATCATTGTAAGTCCAGAGAAGTATAAACAACAAAAATCTGGAAGATTACTTACTCTCCACAAGCCCTTCGTAGGTGAGCTCGCACCGAAGGAGCATCACTAGCCATGCTTCTTTTCCATCAAAGGCAGGTGTCGGCATGGCCAGGTCAGTTTTATGCTCCTTGACTACCCTTAACTCCCGAAGAACCCCTTCGGTCATGAAGTTCCACTTTATAGGAAAGGAGTACAGGGAACGAGGAGGGACCTCGGGGTCCCAGTCCACAACTGCGCGATACGACTGTCGAAGTCGTCAAACTTCACCTCCAACTCCGGGGTTAGTAACCATCTAGGATCCACTACATCTATAGGCAGGGTCCCCCATGACCATTCCATCGGAACGTCCTTCCAAGCGTCAGCTACATTTAGGAAAAAGAACTTCCTCTGCCAACCCCGCCAGCTATCCCTCGTGTCGAAGGTAAAGGTGTATTTTTTGGACCCAGAACCCTAAGGAAGCAAAAAATAAAAACCACCCTTCGGGACGAGATGTAGTTTGTAATATTGAATAAAAAAAAGTAAGGCTCTATATTGAAGGCCCCACACATACAAAGAAAAGCATTAAAATAGGAGTAAGAATTGGGCAGAAGCTGAGTTACGCCTATGCCATGAAAATGGCAGAAGTCGCAGACCACCTTCGGTGGAGGAAACCAAAGTCGGGCCTTTAGTTGGGCCCGAAAGATGGTAACCTCGCCCGAGTTATTCATATAACTGAACAAGCCAAGTTTGGGTAGCCTAATAGTTGAGTAAGAAGGAAGAAAAAATTTTGTTGTCCGCTTCACTAACTTCTCCAAAGTGGTCCAACTCGGATGAGAATTGAGAGGAAGCCAGCTCTCGGGGATAGTTTTGATGGACATGAGTGGAACGGGGGAAGACATTTGGAAAAGGGAAACCTAACATCAAAAGGGAGAAAAGAGAAGAAGGAAATAATGCCGAAAAACAACTTCAGAAAGGAGAACCCACCAAAGCTTTTGCCGAGGTCTGGATTTGTGAACGCCGTCGCTAAGACTCGTCGAAAATCGCTCCACCGCTTGGACCGCTGCAGAAAAGGGAGAAAAGCTTTAGAGCAAACAAGAGCAAAATAGAAGTAAAAGAAAGCAAGTGGGAACTCTGAGGAAGAGGAAGGTTTATATAGGCCGAAGGGGGTAGGCGAATCGTCGCCATAATTACCCCTCGAAGGTGAAGAGACACAGTTGATGTAACCAACGCAACTGTCCCCCAATTACCATGTGACATGTGTCACCCAGCACAGTAAACGAGGGCACGCCTCCTGACAGTATGAAGGCTTAGGCAAGCCTATTTGAAGTGACGTGCCTACCTGATTACGAGATGTGACGGTCCACTGACCTGCAACAGAAAAGTAAAAGAGGGATACACACTTCAAAAACACCAAGGGACTAGCCAGGAGGCGAGAAGTGACAATCATGAGGTACCTCGGTTGGGGAAGCATATCTTCAGAGAATGAAGTGTCCTTTACCAAGCTTCCACAACGAGTCTCATGAAGTGCTATTAAAAACTCTACTCACCAAAGTTACCACTTTGGCTTTCTGAGGGGGGGCATGTGATAGCCAAATGGCTATCACACTTGGATAGCTTCTAAGGATGACTGACAAGTACCATCCTTGAACATACATCTGACCAACCTTGGGAAAATGGATCCTCGCTACCCTCGGCTGATAACACTACCACCCTCGAAAGGACATACTGCGCCATCCTCGGTCAACTGATTTACTGACCTCGGGAGGCCATCTCCCTATCCTTGGCAAAATATAGCATTCGCCGAAGGTCCTTCATCCGGCCGAGGAGCCTCCCTCTATGGCCCTCGGGAGCAAAAACTGGACCGAAGGAGACCCGTCTGCCGAAGGGGTATTACCCACCGAAGACGGCCCATCATCGAAGAAGTTCTCACCCAGATGAGACAGAGACAGTTAGGAGCCTCTGACACGGAGACCACGTACACGCCCTTGACACACAGGCCTTCCACGGCTCTGAATTCTGGCTAGAACAGCTTATGACTAGCTGGAGATCCCCATCCCCGAAGGTACGAACCACATTTGGCCGAACACATGTCATGATCTGAGCGGGCAGTGTCAAAGGGACTTCCCCCAATGCCCTCCTATAAATACTTCAGGAACAACCCTGGTAAGAACAATGAGACACAAGAGATAGAAAACCCTAGCTATCTTCTGCTCTCCGCTCCCTCTTTCTTACCTTCATTCTCTAAAATACTGACTTGAGCGTCGGATGCTCCTCCCCCGAAATCACACTCTAGGGAGCCTCTAACCTTTATTTTACTGAGTTTTGCAGCCACATTCTTGTTGGAAGTCCATCTCAAAAGTACCTTCACACCGAAGGTTTTTTTCCAGGCATCTTCATACCGAAAGTCCAGCTCGGAGCTGCACCATGTCATACAACGAGGATGCTGCCAGGCATCATAAAGGATAGGATGATCTCTAAAAAGGTCAAATGGGATCTTTTTTATCATTTGCCCAACCTTCCATGGCTGGTTCATTTAGTTAAAAATGATTAGCCAACAAGTCTTTAGTTAAGATATACTTATAACGACCTAAGTAAGAATTAAGGTTAAGCTAATCAAGTCAAGGAAAATATCTTGAGTTATTTCCATTTCCTTGGTCATTGTTTACCCTCACTGGCTAGAGTTCCTTCCTTAGCTCCTCCATAATTTTCCATAGTCACCATAGCTCAAGCTCTTAAAAAATCACAAAGGAAGGCAATCGGATGCAACAAGAAAGAGAAAACCTTAGTTTCGGGGTTTATGCTGCATCTCTTGGAAATTTCAGCCTTCACAGCTTAGGTAAGGGTTTTATCTTTATGTTTCATGGTTTTTTACTATCCTAATATGATCATCAAGCATCCATGAAGTGAAGACCATGCTTGGAAGAGAGCAAAAAGCTCAAAGAACCTAGTATGGGTTAGGGGCGAGTGCATGAACAAGGTTTCAGCCTTATTGTTTTTCATTCACTAAGATGGCAGTGTTTATAGGATTTTCTAGAGCCCAAGTTAGTACTAAATAAGACCAACTAACCTCTTAACACCATGAATTATCTTGAGTAGGGCTTCCATAGTGATTAAATAATGTTTATTTGATTGTTTATGAGCTAACCCTAATGATGTGTTGCTGCCAGCATTGCATTTCATTGTGTTCTATTTTTTTGTGCATTTGGATGGCCATAATTTTGTATATGTGCTGTGTTTTTTTGTTTTTATTTCTTCGAATTTCAGGTAAATGGCTGGGAATTCAAGATTTTAATGATAAGGCCTTACTAAGTTCTTTAGGGAGCTTACCCCCCTTTTTGTCCATTTCAAGAGCACCTGAAAAAAAGCATTCAAAGTAACAACTCTCATTTGAATTTCTATGTGAAATTTCAGGTAAATTAAATTCCATATGTTTAGTTGTAAATTGGAAATTTTCATGATTTTTTTACCACATTTTCTATTTTTAGTAATGGTATTTTCTACCTTACACAGCAGCTGGTCCCTTCAAGTTTCTGGAGTTCTTAGTGCTTTTGAAGTTCTCCAAGAAGGTTAGTGTTAGGACCACCCTTCTGAGCTTGGCTAAGGCCAAGAAAAATGAGAAATATACTATTGAAATACAAAAGGGGACTCAATTGAGCAAAGTGGTAGTGATGAGAATGCAAAACTACAGAACTATGTGCCTTAGGTGCACTAAAAAGGAAGACTATGCTGAGCTTGGCAGGAAACAAAGTTGGAGGACAAAAATGTACATTTAAACTAGTGGAACTACTAAGTCTAAATGCTAACTTTCGGCCATGCAAAATTAAGTAAGGACTTATGGCATACTAGGCCAAATTATGGTAGACAACAATTATGACTAGTCAAGTCATGTCCCCCACTAAGGTGTTAAGCATCATTACCTTAGTTTGCCTAACTAGTACTTATGCTAGTTACTTGGCCGGTTGCACATGGGTTTAATGGACACATTAGACACTTGGATTGGTGTGCTTGGCAATTTGAGCCATGAATTGATGATTAAAGCCGAAAGTGTTTATGTTTAATGACTAAAATAAGACCATGGGGACTTTAGGGCTCAATTGAGCCATGCAAACTAATTGAGGCCGAGAGCAAGCCTTAGTGCCATTTTAAGCACATGTGGCTTGCAACCGGAATGCCTAAGTCCACTTAAGCCATTTTGTCTTCATTTCGGGCTTGTTCTTCCTCTTTGACCAAGAGCTTGCTTTGCTTGTGTTCTTGAGCTCTCACAAAGTATTCTCGGGTTCAAGCATCAAAGGAAGAAATTGAAGCTTGAGGAGAAGAAATCAAGCTTGGGAATCTTGATTTTAGCATTAGGCAACTCCATTCAAGCCTTGGTTTGGAAGAAACAAGCTATGGCCGAGACGTTCCAAGCTAGGGTTTGAGGTAAATTTATGTTCTTCCTTGAATACATGGTAGATATTCCATGAACAAGGGGTTTTGATGCTTAATTGGTGTTGTGTTAGGCCAATTGTGTGAAGAACATTTTGGCTTGGAAGTTGGGTTTCGGCCGAGAGCTTGATTGAGTTAGGGTTTCACTTATACTTGATTGCTTGGTAGTATACCATGATTCAAGTGTTTAAAGTAGCTAAGTGATGGTTAATTTTGCTAAATGACCTTAGTTACTTGATGGGCTATTGAGATTGTTTCGGCTATGGTTGTTAATTAGCTAATTAACTATGGACATGTGCTAGAAGCTTTGTGTGCAAAAATGCACAATGGCACATGTTATGGTACTTGGCCGAATGGTCATTGTGGTGTGTGTGTGTGTTCATTGTGTGCTTGAGTGATTCCTTGTGCTTGCTAACCAATTACTTGATTATTGTGCTTATATGTCTCGGGTATGTTAGCATGTATGTGTGTATATTGTGTTTCCCTTGTCTTTGTGTCTTGTTTTGCAGGTGTACTTGAGCTAATGGAGGTTAAGCCTTGAAATGTACTCTTGGCTTAACTAAATAGACTCTTAATGAGTTGGTATATGTTAGTGACTCCCTACTGAGTTATATGCTCATTGCCCATCATATTATTTTTCAGGAAAGGATATTCGGCCTGAGTAGTATTGCTTCAGTTTGTGCTTGTGTGTTGTGCTAGCTTGCTTATTTATCAAGGTATGTGCCAATGTGTGCTTGGCTTAATGGCTTTGTACATTACAAGTCTTATTTTTTAAGTTGGCCGAGACTTATGTGTTAAGTTGTGCAGGCTTGTAGAGTTGGGACTTGTCTAGGTGGGCTGCTATGGACATGTGGACTTTAGCTCTAATCATAGTTTTCACTTTCATGACCATGAACATGGCCATAGGTTTGGTTTTGCAGTGTGTTCTGCTGTATGGGATACTGAAAGTGTTGTTTGACCATTAGTTGTCTTGGGTTGTAACTTAACTTGGCATGGAAGACTTAGAATCATGGCATGTAGCCATGTATGTGTGCTAGGTAGACTACTTTTGTATGTACATAATGTGTAGTCTTGGGCACCTAGTTCTTTTGTGGTACATGGAGTACCTTTGTAGCCAAGTTATGTTTGCACTTATGGTGGTTTTGGACTTGTGTATATAATGGATGCTATGGATCAATGGATGGCATGTTTATGTGAATGGAAGTTGTGCTTATGTTGTGAACCTCTTTGTACTTATTATGGCCGAATGTACATGTGCACTCAAACATGTGTTTTTAAACCAAAGGATAACTTGGGCTTCTTGGTTGCCATTCTAAGATAGCTCACTTGATTTCACACAACTTAGGCATTTAAATTTCATTAAGTGTTGCCTTGCTTGTCTCGCAAGTAACTTGTTAAAGCCTTGCTTGTTCTGCAAGTAACTGGTATTGGGCCTTACTTCTGCTACAATTAAACATTTGGACTTACCTATAAGCCTCCTGGGCCACCTCCAAGGCTAGTTACCTTAAGAAAATAAGACTTAAGATTAAGTTTTGTTAGTTGGCCGAATTGAAAGGTTTGAGATTAAACTTTGGTTTTGGGAGTTAAACCTTAGAACTTGGGCCAGGGCCTGTGTGAGGTGTGACACTTAGTGTATGTATTAACTAATTTATGGCATGTACGTAGTGCATAAATTCAAGTAAATGAGTTGGGTATTCTATATGTACATTGTGTGAATGATATATGGATCAATGGAGTGTAGTTTGAAGTGTGTGTAATTCTTTCCATATTGGTTTTTATGGGCTGTTTTGAAGAGTATGATGTTTGATGCTTATGTAATGAATTAAAATCCATGTGAATGGTTTCCCCATGTGTCTAAGACATGTATGGAAATTCCCATGTTGGTTTTGTACCTAGAAATGAAGTGTCTGAATTTTAAGGAATTTTGTATGGGCAATATGGTCACTAGTTACTCAAATTTGGTACCCTATACTCAAATAATCATACCTTTCTGTACCTATTGAGTTTGACTATGAAATTTTGGACACACTTAGAATACTTCAAGATGAAGAATTTTGCTTTTGAATCACTATATTTGGTGCTCCGTAGTCAGAGTTATGGCATGCCAAAGTTGACTGCTTTTGTGGGTTCTGTTCATATCGTGAATTTTACCCGGTTAAGTCTAAAATCCATAATGGCAATCCTAGATCGATTTAATGCCTCAAACCTATTTCAATATCAACATTTAAGTATATTAAAGGGTTTAAAACCTTAAGGGCACAAGAGGACAAGAGTAGAATTTGACTTCGACATGTTATGAAAGTTTGGACACATGAATAATGGGCACCAATAGCACCAAGTGTGCATATGATTGTACATGCACTTGGGGATTTTACTCAAATTCCATATTGGCCTGGAATAAAGAATTTGATTTTTATCATTACTTTTAGATGAAATTGTATATGAATATATGTGCGATGGTTGAACCAATATACATATATTTGCATAAAGACCAAGAGGGCCACTTGGATAAATATAGTGTGCATGTTTTGCTTGGCCTATAGGACATGGACTGCCTAGGATCTAAGCTCATGAAAATTAATCACTGTATTTAAGTTCTCAGAATGGAAATAGATGTTGGTATCAGAGCATGGTTCGAATTGGAGTTGTATCTAGTTTCATCATGCATGCATAAAGTTACATACATAGAACTTAGTTAAGTCAGCTACTAGTGTCAAGTACCTAATGCATAGTATATATTGTGCTCTTCTATTAATCATGAAATAGAAAAATGGAAGCCACAAGGAAAGGGGATCAAGGACCCCTAAGACCTCCTATTGAGCAAAGACAGGCCAACAAAAATGGAAGAGGTGTACAAGAGCAGCCAAAGGTTCAAGAGGTAGAAAAGCCAGCACCTGAAATAAACGTACCACAAGTGTGGGTCGAACTACAAAGAAATCTAGCCAAGATAAATGAAAACTTAGTAAGGCTACTGCAAGCTCAACAACAAAGAGTCCATGTAGCACATGCGTTACTGCAGGAGAAAAACGAAGAAGTTGCTAGAAACAACCTAGTGAATGTTCCTTCTGAAAAAATGAGGATGAAGAATTTGAAGAAGATGAGGATAAAAGACATCCCAGAGACAGAAGAATTAGATCTAAGATTGACCAAGTATCCATGGCCAACAACTTAGCTTATGACCATTCCATGAGGAATAAAGTTGAGAGACCTAGTGAGAGGAAAAGAAGAAGGAGGCCTAGAGACCAGATGGACTCAGAAGAATCAAATAGGTCCAGGAGACATAGAGTTGTAAATTTTGAGGGCTCTAATGATGTCAAATTTTTGGAGAGGCATCAAGGCCTAAGACCTCCACAATTTGACAGCAAAGTTGGATGAGAAAGAGTTGAGGAATGGTTAAGATTCATTGAGAAGATGTTTGAGAGAATGAATTTGAGCTCCACCAAGAAAGTATCTCCGGCTACCTACAATCTTATAGGTAGTGCGAAAATGAAATGTATGAATTTTAAGAAATTTTGTAAGTGCATTATGGTCACTAGTTGCCCAACTTTGGAACCCTATACTCCAATAGCCATAACTTTCTGTACTTAATGAGTTTTATGAAATTCTGACCACATTTAGAATACTTCATGATAAAGAATTTTGATTTTGAACTACTGCATTTGGTGTCCCTTAGCTAGAGTTATGGCATGTCAAAGTTGGCTGATTTTGCTGGGCACTATTCATATGGTTAATTTTACCCAGTTGAGTGTAAAATTAATGTCTCAAACCTATTTCCCTATCAATGTCTAAGTGTTAAGACCACCCTTCAGTACTTGGCTAAGGCCAAGAAAAATAAGAAACATACAATTAAATACAAGAGGGACTCAATTGAACATGGTAATAGTGATGTGAACGCAAGACTACAAAACTATGTGCCTTAAGTGCACTTAAATGGAAGACTATGTTGAGTTTTTCAAGAAATAAAATTGGAAGACTGCATCGCACACTTAAATAGTGGTGCAAGTGAAGCCGCAAACAAGGAACGGACAATTTCAGCCATGCATTTTTTGTTGAAGGACTAGTGTGGAGTTAGGCCATCTTTATGGACTTTTGGTCCATGGCCGGTCATGTTTATATATTAAACAATGGGGTTTTGGCTAGTGGAGGCCTTATTATAATGGGATTCTTGGAGGAAGATATTAATTGTTTAAGTGGAAAGAATTGTTTAATGAGATGGTGGAGGGAAGTTGATTTGTTTAATGGGTTTATGTGGGAATGTTGGCTGGCCATCAATCACCTTGACGTTCCTTGGATTTGTCATTTCTTACACTTGCATGTCTTGGAGAATTCTTGGCCGAAACACCTTTTTCTTCCTTGTTCATCATTGTTCTTCACTTGTTCATGAGTGGTCTTGGCCGAAAGTTGCTTGTTCTTAAGAGTTCATGTGAGTTCATGGCCAAAAAACTTGGAGATGGCTTGTTGTTCATGAAGATTGGAGCTTCTTCTTGAAGAATCCAAGCTAGGCCAAAATTGTTCTTGCCATGTTCATGAAGTGTTCTTGGAGTTGCATTGTGTTCTTGAAGGTTCAAGGCAAAACTAAGACAATCAAGCTTGTTCTTGAGGTAAAGATTCATAATTCACTTGGTTTTCTTGGAAATTTTCCATGATTAAGTGGTATTAGTGATTAAATGATAGTCGAAATTTGCTAGGAAGTTTGGTTTGGAAGACACATTTCAGATTTGGATACTCAAGCATAACCGAAAGCTTGAGCTTTGTAGTTGAGGTAGGAATTCACAAAAGTTACTTGTTTACTTGGTAAGGATTCCATGAACAAGTAATTTTGATGGCTAATTCATGAACAAATTATGCTAGGTAATTTCGGTTTGGAAGCTCAAGTTGAACTTGGAAATTCATGTTAGTATTGTGCCCAAAAAACCAATCATGAGATGATTGTATTTTTTGCACATTGAGTCATGATATTTTATTGAGGCATTAATCCAGCAATTATGTTTGTTGTTTTGTTTCTGCGTAACGTAATAAGCATAACTGTAACCCTAGAATAATGATATTCTTAAACGCCCCTAGTCTAGTATTATTGTGGAGCGGGTTGCAATAATACATAATGACTAGCATATGTGGAGACTAATATGAGATATGTAGTCTACATATGGGTACAAGTTGGAGAACTTGTGTACTGGACCGACCCACCATGAGAACACTTCATGGATCGTTATATGAGTGTCATAAGTGATTCTCATAGTGATCATGGTATATGTAGTCCTTCGACCTAAGATCATCAAGGTTCCCTACATGTGAGTCACATACTTTGATACTTTCCTTTGTTGCTCGTAACTGAGTGAACTTGAAGGAGGTCATTGGGTATGTCACATATCATGCGGAGGGATTTGTATGATCAAGATGGGATTTGTCCCTCCTATGTAACGGGAGTGATATCTTCGGGCCCCTTGATAGAGTGAGACTTAGAGAATGCATGGCCATGCTCGGATGAGTTGATATATGAAGTCAATGTCATTAGTTTAAGTTGGTCCACTCAGTAATCAAGAAACCAAAGATTGGGCTATACGAGAGTGACACATTCCATGTCTCGTGCTTAGTCTTGATATCTTGGACAAAGGGACAATGGCATATATCGGTGATGATCATAAAGGTTTAGTCGATTCACCGACAATCTTGTCACTTGGGTAGCAATGATGTGTTGCTAGACACCGCTCATTGCTTATGATCATAAATGTGATTTATGATCATTGCCAACATGGCAAGAGCCTATTGGGTCGCACACATAGAGCTATTTGGATCATTAGAGTGCATGGGCTAATTATTTGGGTTATGGTTTCACTTTAATTTCGTATTAATAATGGGCCCAAGAGTTGAGCCATTATTAAGCCTGAAATTAAATCCTAATTGGATTAGGGCTTTGAAACCCATTAGGCCTGGAAGTTGAGTTTCACTATAAATACAACTTTTAAGTGAGAAATTCGCAGGTCTCCTTGCCCTAGCCTCCAAAAAGGACAGCCACACTCTTCTCTTGCAATTCCTTGGAGGACGCAAGCTAGCACTGCGAGCGCAAGAGAAACACATCTGTCGGACGTGGTGGAAGCGTGGTGATCCCGAGAGGCTCGTGTGGATACCATAGAGAGCCTGAACACGTCAACTGTTCAGGTTTTGTGATTCAACTCTACAGTTGAGTGAGAGATCTCAACCGAAAATTAGGTATGAAAATTTTCAAACACCCGGTTTACCCCGTTTCACTTGGATCCTGGAGGGTTTCGGTTAAATTCCGCTGCGCTGTTTGGCTCCCGAAACCCATCAGTGGTATCAGAGCTACTGGTGAAACCCTAAATCGGGATTGAGTGTTGAATCGCATGATGCTATGTGTTCGGTTGCTTTTCGGCCATGATTAATTAGATTGATTCAAGATGCATGAAACTGGAATTCGTAATGAACATATGAGATATATGAAGAAACGACACAAATTGGTTAATGAGATTAATCTCAAATTGAATGGTATGAGATACCTATATGGATTAGGATTCTTGCAATAGTTGCAGAAACCCTAGCTTGGTTCGGATTCAGCCTGTTCAGGCACTGAAAGTAAGGTATTTTTGGTGGCTCGAATAGAGGAGTCTCGGGTGCCTACTTTCTCAAAATACAAGATTTCGGGCTAAGCAATTGTAAGAAAATTTTTTGCGCAGGGGGGCGCTGCCCCCCACGCCCCCCGCAAGGGCGGCTCCCCTTGACCTCGTCCGCTGACCGGTCAGCGGAACCACCGCCCACTGACAGGCCAGCGGGACCGCCGTATGCGAAGCGCCACATAAATAAAAATAAAAACTGGTTAATCAACACACGAAAATTGGCATGCATCTTTGTTGAATGAGATTTGACATGATATGCTGATTGGTGTTTGAAGCATGGTGCATGGTTATAGCCCTTGATTGGTTGTACTTGTAAATACGGCCTGCGAGTCGTGCCTTTTCTTATCACTCTCATTGTACATTCTCTTCTCACCTTACTCCCCTCGAATGTAACTCGAGGTTTCTATTATTGATGTAATGGTGCATTATGGGATCATCCAAGGTGGTATGTCCAAGGATCATCCAAGGTGGTATGTCCAAGGAGGTGACAACAAAAGGGCAACCAAGAAAGGAAGAGAAGGAGCTTGTGAAGACTCTTTTCTTTTCTTAGGCTTTTATGATATTCTCATTGGCTTGAGAATATCGCATAGTTTGGGCTATAACCATGTCATGTTTATTTCTTGTAAGCATGAGATGCATGTTTTATATTTGTATGTGATGCATGTATAAGACAACCGGAGATAACAAATTGGTGAGATCAAAAGAAAAATCCCTCAAACAAATATTAAGTCATTAAATGTGATGCCTTCCAAATGTTGGCACTCGTCAAGACTTTGATCAACATTAGGTGGGTTTGCCAAAGCAAAGCACCTATGTTCATCTTGGTAAGGCGCGATGGGATAATAGTGATATCCAAACTGCTAACTTTGGGTTCGACTTAACTAAGTCATCCTAATAGGATTAGGGACTTAGAGGCATAGAGTTGGGCTTAAGTTCATGAGATGAGCTTGGACAAGTGTTGTTCACCCAACTATCCAAGAGTTGCATAAGATGCAATTGGCAAGGAGTTGCCTACCTAAATAGCTGTAACTTGAGAGAAAAGCCAAAGCTGACTCAGGTTGTGGTCAAATATGGATCTTGGCCCACTAGAATACCTTAGCGCCGAGGTGTTCCGAAATAATATCGAGGGTTATTATTTTGAGGAAAATAGTGGGAGTATCGTTTAATAAAAGTCCTTATTAAATGAATTAAAATACATGACTCTTACACTGCATATTTACTGTTGTAGATAACCATGGCACAAAACACATCGACACTTTCGTTGCGATCGATCCTTGAGAAGGAAAAACTGAATGGGACCAACTTTCTCAAATGGTACCGAAACTTGAGGATAGTCCTCAAACAAGAGAGAAAGGCTTATGTCCTAGAGCAGCCCATTCCGAATGAGCCTGCTGCCACTGCTCCAAGAGCTGAAAGGGATGCTCACAAGAGGCATTCTGATGATGCTTTGGATGTTGCATGCCTCATGCTTATTACCATGGAATCTGAGCTTCAGAAGCAACATGAGAACATGGGGGCGTTCGATATGATCGAACATCTCAAAATGCTTTTCCAAGAGCAAGCTAGGCATGAGAGGTTTGAGACCTCTAAGGCATTGTTTCAGTGCAAGATGTCTGAGGGAAGTCCCGTGGGTCCTCATGTGCTCAAGATGATTGGGTACATTGAGAATCTTGAGAATTTGGGATTTGCTCTTCAGAAAGAGTTGGCTATTGATGTAGTCTTGCAATCGTTGCCTGAAAGCTACAGTCAGTTCGTCATGAACTATAACATGAACGACCTTGACAAGTCCCTCCCTGAATTGCTCAACATGTTGAGAACTGCTGAGCAAAACCTTAAGAAGGCTAAGCCCATTTTGATGGTTCAAAAGGGCAAGGGAAAGGGAAAAGCCAACAAGAAGAAGGATAAAGCTAATGGAAAGTCCAATGCTAATTCTTCTTCAGCTGCACTGAAACCAAAGGGTGGTGTGGCAAAGGAAGGGGAGTGCTTCCATTGTAAGCAACCTGGACACTGGAAGCGCAATTGCAAGCTCTATCTTGAAGAACTTGCTAAGGAAAAGGGAAGTAAGACTTCCACTTCAGGTATTTTTGTTATAGAGGCTAACTTTTCTACTTCCTCATCTTGGGTATTGGATACTGGATGTGGATCTCACATTTGTGCAAATGTGCAGGATCTAAGTAGAAGTAGAAGATTGGCCCGAGGTGAAGTGGACCTACGTGTTGGAAATGGAGCAAGGGTTGCTGCCTTAGCCGTAGGGACTTATGTTCTCACTTTACCTAGTGGATTAGTTTTAGAATTAGACAACTGCTACTTTGTGCCTACTATTAGTAGAAATTTGATTTCTGTTTCTTGTTTGGACAAGAAAGGTTTTTCATTTATAATAAAGGACAAATGTTGTTCTATTTATTTGAATGAAATCTTTTATGGTAGTGCTCAACTTAGCAATGGGTTGTATGTTCTAGACCTCGAAGATCCAATCTATAATGTGAATACCAAGAAGGTCAGATTAAATGATTCAAACCCGACCTATCTCTGGCACTGTCGCTTGGGCCATATAAATGAGACCCGCATATCCAAGCTCCATAAGGATGGACTCTTGGACTCATTTGATTTTGAATCATATGAGACATGTGAGTCATGTTTGTTGGGCAAGATGACCAAAGCCCCATTCACAGGGCAAAGTGAAAGGGCTAATGACTTACTAGGACTCATACATAGTGATGTATGTGGCCCTATGTCTACACAAGCTAGAGGAGGTTTCCAATACTTCATTACTTTCACTGATGACTTCAGCAGATATGGCTATGTGTATCTTATGAGACACAAGTCAGAATCCTTTGAAAAGTTCAAAGAATTCAAGAATGAAGTAGAGAATCAACTCGGGAAGAGTATCAAAGTGCTTCGATCAGATCGAGGTGGAGAGTACTTGGATCGAGAATTCCTTGACTATCTGAAGGAGTGTGGTATAGTATCACAACTCACTCCACCAGGTACACCTCAATGGAATGGTGTATCTGAAAGGAGAAATCGAACTCTGTTAGACATGGTTCGCTCTATGATGAGTCAAGCTGACCTTCCAAACTCCTTTTGGGGACATGCTCTAGAGACAGCCGCTTTTACACTAAACCGAGTTCCATCTAAATCGGTTCAAAAGACACCATATGAGATATGGAGTGGGAGGCGTCCCAATTTGTCTTTTATGAAGATTTGGGGCTGTGACGCTTATGTGAAACGTCAATCCTCTGACAAACTAGGGCCCAAATCTCAAAAATGCCTTTTTGTTGGGTATCCCAAAGAAACAAAGGGTTACTATTTCTACAATCCTTCTGAGCAAAAAGTGTTTGTTGCTCGAACTGGTGTCTTTTTAGAGAAAGAGTTTATCTCTAAAGGAACTAGTGGGAGGAAAGTAGAACTTGAAGAAATTCAAGAACAACAAGGAGACATCGAACCTGAAATGGAACCTGAACAGACACCACAAGATGTTGTGGTTCAAGAGTCTGTTCCTGTAGCACAGAGCCCACGTAGGTCTGGTAGGATTCGGCGTGAGCCTGAGAGATATGGATTTCTCATGACTCACACTGGTGATGTGATGCTCATGGATCAGGATGAGCCCACAACCTACCAACAAGCTATGTCGGGGCCTGACTCTGAGAAGTGGCTAGTGGCCATGAAATCCGAGATGGAATCCATGTATGAAAACCAAGTATGGACTTTGGTTGACCCACCTGAAGGGGTAAAACCCATAGGGTGCAAATGGGTTTTCAAGAAGAAAACTGACATGGATGGTAATGTGATTACCTTTAAGGGACGATTGGTTGCAAAAGGTTTCAAGCAAATTCATGGTATTGACTATGATGAAACTTTTTCACCAGTTGCTATGCTTAAATCCATCCGAATTTTGTTTGCTATTGCTGCACACTATGATTATGAGATATGGCAAATGGATGTCAAAACTGCATTCCTAAATGGAAAGCTACTTGAGGATGTGTACATGACACAACCTGAGGGTTTTGTCACTCCTGAGAATGCCAATAAAGTGTGCAAGTTGCAAAGGTCCATTTATGGACTGAAGCAAGCTTCTCGAAGTTGGAATCTTCATTTTGATGATGCAATCAAAGAGTTTGGTTTTATCAAAAATGAAGATGAACCTTGTGTCTACAAGAAGGTTAGTGGGAGCGCTATTGTCTTCTTGGTGTTGTATGTAGATGACATACTACTCATCGGGAATGACATTCCTGAGCTACAGTCTGTGAAGACTTGGCTAGGGAAATGTTTCTCTATGAAGGACTTGGGTGAAGCAGCCTATGTGTTAGGCATCAGGATCTATAGAGATAGATCTAGAAAGCTTCTTGGCCTAAGTCAAAGTACATATATTGACAAGGTGCTAAAGAGGTTTAGCATGCAAGATTCCAAGAAAGGATTCTTGCCCATGTCACATGGTATCACTCTTTCTAGATCTCAGTGTCCGAGTACACCCGAGGAGAGAGAGCGCATGAGTAAGATTCCATATGCCTCAGCAATTGGATCTATCATGTATGCCATGATATGTACTCATCCCGATGTCTCATATGCTTTGAGCATGACGAGTAGGTACCAATCGAACCCCGGTGAGAGTCACTGGACAGCTGTTAAGAACATCCTTAAGTACTTACGAAGGACTAAGGATGCATTCTTGGTCTTTGGAGGTGAAGATGAGCTCGTTGTAAGGGGTTACACCGATGCAAGCTTCCAATCCGATAAGGATGATTTTAGATCGCAATCTGGTTATGTGTTTTGTATTGGTGGTGGTGCTGTGAGCTGGAAGAGTTCAAAGCAAGAGACAGTAGCTGACTCTACAACAGAATCTGAGTACATTGCCGCCTCTGATGCTGCGAAGGAGGCAGTTTGGATCAAGAAGTTCATCACTGAACTTGGAGTGGTTCCAAGCATTGCCGACCCGATAGAGCTCTATTGTGACAACAATGGAGCAATCGCACAGGCTAAGGAACCTCGATCTCACCAGCGATCCAAACACATACTCCGACGCTATCATCTCATCAGGGAGATCATCGAGAGGGGTGATGTAAGGATATGCAGGACTTCGACAGACAGCAACATTGCTGATCCATTGACAAAGCCCCTTACGCAGCAGAAGCATGATAGCCATTCTAGGTCCATCGGTATTAGATACATGGATGATTGGCTTTTAGTGCAAGTGGGAGATTGTTAGTGTTGTGCCCAAAAAGCCAATCATGAGATGATTGTATTTTTTGCACATTGAGTCATGATATTTTATTAAGGCATTAATCCAGCAATTATGTTTGTTGTTTTGTTTCTGCGTAACGTAATAAACATAATTGTAACCCTAGAATAATGATATTCTTAAACGTCCCTAGTCTAGTATTATTGTGGAGCGGGTTGCAATAATACATAACGACTAGCATATGTGGAGACTAATATGAGATATGTAGTCTACATATGGGTACAAGTTGGAGAACTTGTGTACTGGACCGACCCACCATGAGAACACTACATGGATCGTTATATGAGTGTCATAAGTGATTCTCATAGTGATCATGGTATATGTAGTCCTTCGACCTAAGATCATCAAGGTTCCCTACATGTGAGTCACATACTTTGATACTTTCCTTTGTTGCTCGTAACTGAGTGAACTTGAAGGAGGTCATTGGGTATGTCACATATCATGCGGAGGGATTTGTATGATCAAGATGGGATTTGTCCCTCCTATGTAACGGGAGTGATATCTTCGGGCCCCTTGATAGAGTGAGACTTAGAAAAATGCATGGCCATGCTCGGATGAGTTGATATACGATATCAATGTCATCAGTTTAAGTTGGTCTACTCGGTAATCAAGAAACCAAAGATTGGGCTATACGAGAGTGACACATTCCATGTCTCGTGCTTAGTCTTGATATCTTGGACAAAGGGACAATGGCATATATCGGTGATGATCATAAAGGTTTAGTCGAATCATCGACAATCTTGTCACTTGGGTAGCAATGATGTGTTGCTAGACACCGCTCATTGCTTATGATCATAAATGTGATTTATGATCATTGCCAACGTGGTAAGAGCCTATTGGGTCGCACACATAGAGCTATTTGGATCATTAGAGTGCATGGGCTAATTATTTGGGTTATGGTTTCACTTTAATTTCATATTAATAATGGGCCCAAGAGTTGAGCCATTATTAAGCCCGAAATTAAAGCCTAATTGGATTAGGGCTTTGAAACCCATTAGGCCTGGAAGTTGAGTCTCACTATAAATACAACTTTTAGTGAGAAATTCGTAGGTCTCCTTGCCCTAGCCACCCAAAAAGGTCAGCCACATTCTTCTCTTGCAATTCCTTGGAAGACACAAGCTAGCATTGTGAGCACAAGAGAAACGCATCTGCTGGGACGTCATGGAAGCGTGGTGTTCCTGAAAGGCTCATGTGGATACCATAAAGAGTTTGAACACATCAACTGTTCAAGTTTTGTGATTCGACTCTACAGTTGAGTGAGAGATCTCAACAGAAAATTAAGTGTGAAAATTTTTTAACATCAAGTTTGCCCCGTTTTACTTGGATCCTAGAGGGTTTCATTTAAATTCCGCTGCACTCTTTGGCTCCCGAAAGCCAACAGTGGTATCAGAGCTATTGGTTAAACCCTAAATCGGGATTGAATGTTGAATCGCATGATTTTATGTGTTCAGTTGCTTTCAGCCATGATTAATTAGATTTATTCACGATGCATGAAACTGGGACTCGTAATGAAAATATGACATATGTGAAGAAACGACACTAATTGGTTAATGAGATTAACCAGAAATTGAATGGTATGAGATACCTATATGGATTAGGATTCTTGCAATAGTTGCAAAAACCCCAGCTTTGTTCGGATTCGGCCTGTTTGGGCACCGAAAGTAAGGTATTTATGGTGGCTCAAATGGAGGAGTCTCGGGTGCCTACTTGCTCGAAACAGAAGATCTCGGGCAAAGCAATTGTAAGACAATTTTTTGCGCTGGGGAGGCGCTGCCACCCTCGCAACCCCCTACAAGGGCGGCCCCCCTTGACCCCATCCGCTGACCGGTCAGCAGAACCACCGCCCGCTGACCGGCCAGTGGGACTGCCGTACGTAAAGCGCCATATAAATAAAACTGGTTAATCAACACGCATCAATTGGCATGCATTTTTGTTGAATAAGATTTGACATGATATGCTGATTGGTGTTTGAAGCATGGTGCATGGTTATAGCCCTTGATTGGTTGTACTTGTAAATACGGCCTGCGAGTCGTGCGTTTTCTTATCACTCTCATTGTACATTCTCTTCTCACCTTACTCCCATTGAATGTAACTCGAGGTTTTTATTATTGATGTAATTGTACATTATGGGATCATCCAAGGTGGTATGTCCAAGAAGGTGACAACATAAGGGCAACCAAGAAAGGAAGAGAAGGAGTTTGTGAAGGCTCTTTTCTTTTCTTAGGCTTTTATGATATTCTCTTTGGCTTGAGAGTATCACATAGTTTGGGCTATAAGCATGTCATGTTTACTTTCTTGTAAGCATGAGATGCATGTTTTATATTTGTATGTGATGCATGTATAAGACAACCGGAGATAACAAATTGGTGAGATCAAAATAAAAATCCCTCAAAACAAATATTAAGTCATTAAATGTGATGCCTTCCAAATGTTGGCACTCGTCAAGACTTTGATCAACATTAGGTGGGTTTGCCCAAGCAAAGCACCTATGTTTATATTGGTAAGGCACGATGGGATATTAGTGATATCCAAATTGCTAACTTTGGGCTAACTTAACCAAGTCATCCTAATAGGATTAGGGACTTAGAAGCATAAAGTTGGGCTTAAGTTAATGAGATTAGCTTGGACAAGTGTTGTTCACCCAACTATCCAAGAGTTGCATAAGATGCAATTGGCAAGGAGTTGCCTACCTAAATAGCTATAACTTGAAAGAAAAGCCAAAGCTGACTCAGGTTGTGGTCAAATATGGATCTTGGCCCACTAGAAAACCTTAGCATCGAGGTGTTCCAAAACAATATCGAGGGTTATTATTCTGAGGAAAATAGTGTGAGTATTATTTAATAAAAGTCTTTATTAAATGAATTAAAATACATGACTTTTGCATTGCATATTTACTGTTGTAGATAACCATGGCACAAAACACATTGACACTTTCATTGCAATCAATCCTTGAGAAGGAAAAACTGAATAGGACCAACTTTCTCAAATGGTACCGAGACTTGAGGATATTCCTCAAGCAAGAGAGTTGAAAGGGATGCTCACAAGAGGCATTCTGATGATGCTTTGGATGTTGCATGCATCATGCTTATTACCATGGAATCTGAACTTCAGAAGCAACATGAGAACGTGGGGGCGCTCGATATGATCGAACATCTCATAATGATTTTCCTAGAGCAAGCTAGGCATGAGAGGTTTCAGTGCAAAATGTCTCAGGAAGTCCCATGGGTCCTTATGTCCTCAAGATGATTGGGTACATTGAGAATCTTGAGAGTTTGGGATTTGCTCTTCAGAAAGAATTGGCTCCTGATGTAGTCTTGCAATTGTTGCCTGAAAGCTATAGTCAGTTCGTCATGAACTTTAACATGA
Organism: Aquilaria sinensis; assembly: GCA_005392925.1. Lineage (NCBI taxonomy): Eukaryota > Viridiplantae > Streptophyta > Magnoliopsida > Malvales > Thymelaeaceae > Aquilaria > Aquilaria sinensis. The sequence goes on along the minus strand of SMDT01001009.1, from coordinate 5,382 downwards.
ACGACCTTGACAAGTCCCTCCCTGAATTGCTCAACATGTTGAGAACTACTGAGCAAAACCTTAAGAAGGCTAAGCCCTTTTTGATGGTTGAAAAGAGCTAGGGAAAGGCAAAAGCCAACAAGAAGAAGGATAAAGCTAATGGAAAGTCCAATGCTAATTCTTCGTCAGTTGTACTGAAACCAAAAGGTGGTGTGGCAAAGGAACGGGAGTGTTTCCATTGTAAGCAACCTGGACACTGGAAGCACAACTGTAAGCTCTATCTTGAAGAACTTGCTTAGGAAAAAGGAAATAAGACTTCCACTTCAGGTATTTTTGTTATAGAGGCTAACTTTTCTTCTTCCTCATCTTGGGTATTGGATACTGGATGTGGATCTCACATTTATGCAAATGTGCAAGATCTAAGTAGAAGTAAAAGATTGGCCCGAGGTGAAGTGGACCTACGTGTTGGAAATTGAGCAAGGGTTGCTGCCTTAGCCGTAGGGACTTATGTTCTCACTTTACCTAGTGGATTAGTTTTCAAATTAAACAACTGCTACTTTGTGCCTACTATTAGTAGAAATTTGATTTCTGTTTTGTGTTTTGACAAGAAATGTTTTTCATTTATAATAAAGGAAAAATGTTGTTCTATTTATTTGAATGAAATCTTTTATGGTAGTGCTCAACTTAGCAATGGGTTGTATGTTCTAGACCTCGAAGATCCAATCTACAATGTGAATACCTAGAAGGTCAGACTGAATGATTTGTACCTGACCTATCTCTAGCACTGTCGCTAGGGCCATATAAACGAGATCCGCCCATCGAAGCTCCATAAGGATGGACTTTTGGAGTCATTTGATTTGGAATCATATGAGAGATGTGAGTCATGTTTGTTGGGCAAGATGATGAAAGCCCTATTCATAGGGCAAAGTGAAAGGGCTAATGACTTATTAGGACTCATACATAGTGATGTATGTGGCCCTATGTCTACACATGCTAGATGAGGTTTCCAATACTTCATTACCTTCACTGATGACTTCAGCCGATATGCCTATGTGTATCTTATGAGACACAAGTCAGAATCCTTTGAAAAGTTCAAGGAATTCAAGAATGAAGTAGAGAATCAACTCGGGAAGAGTATCAAAGTGCTTCGATCAGATCAAGGTGGAGAGTACTTGGATCAAGAATTCCTTGACTATCTGAAGGACTGTGGTATAGTATCACAACTGACTCCGCCTGGTACACCTCAATGGAATGGTGTATCTGAAAGGAGAAATCGAACTCTGTTAGACATGGTTCACTCCATGATGAGTCAAGCTGACCTTCTAAACTTCTTTTAGGGACATGCTTTAGAGACAGCAACTTTTACACTAAACCTAGTTCCATCTAAATCCGTTCAAAAGATACCATATGAGATATGGAGTGGGAGGCATCCCAATTTGTCTTTTATGAAGATTTGGGGTTGTAACGCTTATGTGAAACATCAATCCTCTGAAAACCAGGGCCCAAATCTCAAGAATGCCTTTCTGTTGGGTATCCTAAAGAAACAAAGGGTTACTATTTCTACAATCCTTTTGAGCAAAAAGTGTTTTTTGCTCGAACTGGTGTCTTCTTAGAGAAAGAGTTTATCTCTAAAGGAACTAGTGGGAGGAAAGTAGAACTTGAAGAAATTCAAAAACAACAAGGAGACATCCAATCTGAAATGGAACCTGAATAGACACCACAAGATGTTGTGGTTCAAGAGTCTGTTCATGTAGCACAGAGCCCACGTAGGTCTGGTAGGATTCAGCGTGAGCCTGAGAGATATGGATTTCTCATGACTTATACTGGTGATGTGATGCTCATGGATCAGGATGAGCACACAACCTACCAACAAGCTATGTCGGGGCTTGACTCTGAGAAGTGGCTAGTGTCCATGAAATCCGAGATGGAATACATGTATGAAAACCAAGTATGGACTTTGGTTGACCCACCTGGAGGGGTAAAACCCATAGGGTGCAAATGAGTTTTCAAGAAGAAAACTGACATGGATGGTAATGTGATTACCTTTAAGGGACGATTGGTTGCAAAAGGTTTCAAGCAAATTCATGGTATTGACTATAATGAAACTTTTTCACCAGTTGTTATGCTTAAATCCATCCGAATTTTGTTCGCTATTGCTGCACACTACGATTATAAGATGTGGCAAATGGAGGTCAAAACTGCATTCCTAAATGGAAAGCTACTTGAGGATGTGTACATGACACAACCTGAGGCTTTTGTCACTCCTGAGAATGCCAATAAAGTGTGCAAGTTGCAAAGGTCCATTTATGGACTGAAGCAAGCTTCTCGAAGTTGGAATCTTCATTTTTATGAAGCAATCAAAGAGCTTGGTTTAATTAAAAATGAAGATGAACCCTGTGTCTACACATGGGGGCAAGGGGGATAGATCAAACTTTGCGATTTGTCCCGACATGGGACAGCTACTTGAGTAGGATTCCATGTGGAACAGCAATTGACCACACAAAAAATGCCATGAGGGGTTTTGGTCCAAATGCCTGGGGGGAAGGGGGAATTGTTGGCCAGGTACTTTAAAAGAACCCCGTGTGCAAGTTGTAAAGGTTCATGTTATGGACTGAAGTAAGCTTTTTGAAGTTGGAATCTTCGTTTTGATTGCATTGCAACAAAGAAGGGTTTTGATGTTTTCGTTCCAAGGGGTTACACTGATGAAACCTTCCAATCTTTACAAGGAAGGTTAGTGGGGGCTCAAAGCGGCTTATGTGTTTTGTATTGTTATTTGTTATTGTAAGATGGGACCATACTACTAAGTCGGGTGAATACATTCCTGAGAGGCTTTACCAGGTTCTGTTTGGGAAAGGGAACGTGGGGGCTCTGAATGAGAAAAATTGGTTCTCATGAAAGGGATCTTGGGACTGTCGAGTGAAGCAAAGCAGGGCCAACTCGATAGATTGGTGTTATGGCCTTAATGGATCTTAAGGGGACAGGATAAGGAATCTAGAAAAGCTTCTTGGGGCTAACGTCCAAAAAGTTACTACAACGCTATTTGGACATCAAGGTGCTAAAAAGAAGGGGGTTTTTTTTAGCATTTGCAAGATTGTCCCCAAAAGGAGAAAGGGGATTCTTTTTTGGGGGCCCCATGTCCACAAACCATGTGTATCACTCATTTTCTAGATTTTTCTCAGTGGTGTGAAGGGAGTGACAAACCGGAGGAGAGACGAAGCGCCATGGGAGTAGATTCCATATGCCTTTCAGGGGGGGCCAATGGAATCTATTCAATGTATGCCATTGATATGTAAAACTCGTTTTTTCCCGATGGTCTTTCATATTGCTTTACAGGAATGGGGGGGACGAGTAGGTACCAAATCGGAACCCGGTTGGGGTGAAGGGTCACTGGGGACCAGCTGAACACTACAGTCATGATATTTTATTAAGGCATTAATCAATATGAGTGACAGATACTTTCCTTTGTTGTTTGTAATTATGTTTGTTGTTTTCAAACAGCGCAGCGGTTTAACCGAAACCCTGATCCGTAACGGGATAATAAACATAATTGTAACCCTAGAATAATGATATTCTCCACCACATAAACGTCCCTGTAGTCTAGTATGCAAAAGAAGAGTAGGCTGTCTTTTTGTAACGCAAGGGAGCGATTTTCTTACTAAAAGGTTGACTCAACTTCCAATAATGGGTTTTACTAATAACTTTAATTTTGGGGTTAATAACTACTCTTGGGCATTATTAAAATATGTGAAACCATAACCCAAATAATTAGAGACTAATGATAATATGTGTGCGACCTAATAGCTCTTACCACATATGATCATAAATCACATTTAGTCTACATATGCAACACATTATTGCTACCTAAGTACAATTGTCGGTGTTGACTAAACCTTTATGATCATCAGAATTGTCCCTTGTGTACTGCATGACCATGGAATGTGACGTATAGCCACTTTTGTTTCATGAGAACACTAAACATGACATTGATCGTATATTATCCAAGCATGGAGCATTTTTATGTCTTACTCATAAGTGATTCTCATAGACAAATCCTATCTTGATCATACAAATCCCTTTCATGGTGACACACCCAATACCTCCTTGTTTACTAGTACGAGCAATAAAGGAAAGTATCAAAGTATGTTCATGTAGGGACTTGATGATCTTAGGTAAGGGCTACATATCATCAAGGAATCACTTATAACACTCATTCCCTAGTGTTCTCATGGTGGGTCGGTCCAGTACACAAGTTCTCCAACTTATACCCATAGTAGACACATACTTTGTCTCTACATATACGTATGTGTTATTGCAACTTCCTTTAGACCAGGGACGTTGAATATCATTATTCTAGAGTTCAATTATGTAACATTACACAGAAACATAACAACAAACATAAGTGAACTTAATAAAATATTGAAGCAAAAATACAATCATCTCATGATTGGCTTTTTGGGCACGACACTCATTGGGTATGTCACATATCATGCGGAGGGATTTGTATGATCAAGATGGGATTTGTCCCTCCTATGTAACGGGAGTGATATCTTCGGGCCCCTTGATAGAGTAAGACTTAGAAAAATGCATGGCCATGCTCGGATGAGTTGATATACGATATCAATGTCATCAGTTTAAGTTGGTCTACTCAGTAATCAAGAAACCAAAGATTGGGCTATACGAGAGTGACACATTCCATGTCTCGTGCTTAGTTCTTGATATCTTGGACAAAAGGGACAAATGGCATATATCGGTAATGATCATAAAGGTTTAGTCGAATCACCGACAATCTTGTTCACTTGGGTAGCAATGATGTGTTGCTAGACACCGCTTCATTGCTTATGATCATAAATTTGATTTATGATGATTGCCAACGTGGTAAGAGCCTATTGGGTCACACACATAGAGCTATTTGGATCATTAGAGTGCAATGGGCTAATTATTTGGGTCATGATTTCACAATAATTTCATATTAATAATGGGCCCAAGAGTTGAGCCATTATTAAGCCCAAAATTAAAGCCTAATTGGATTAGGGCTTTGAAACCCATTAGGCCTGGAAGTTGAGTCTCACTATAAATACAACTTTTAGTAATAAATTCACAGGTTTCTTGCCCTAGCCTCCCAAAAGGACAGCCGCACTCTTCTCTTGCAATTCCTTGGAGGATGCAAGCTAGCATTGCGGAGTGCAAGGAGAAATGCATCTGCTGGGATGTGGTGGAAGCGTAGTGATCCCGAGAGGCTCGTGTGGATACCATAGAGAGCTTGAACATGTCAACTGTTCAGGTTTTGTGATTCGACTCTATAGTTGGAGTGAGAGATTTGAACCGAAAATTAGGTATGAAAAATTTTGACCACCTGGTTTACCCCGTTTCACTTGGATCCTGGTGGGTTTCGGTTAAATTCCG